>OZ002735.1:22053736-22572315 GCA_963924305.1 Polygonum maritimum
AAATTGGCGTTTCACTCAGCTAGATATGCATCTTGGTCCTTGCAAAGGTTCTTCTTGGATGTCTTGGAATAATCCTTCATCATCCAAGAAGAACCCAAGAAGAACCAAGATGAAGGATTATTCCAGGACATCCAAGAAGAACCTTTGCAAGGACCAAGATGCATATCTAGCTGAGTGAAACGCCAATTTCCAGCCTAGTTGTGTTTTGGGCCACACTTGTTATTTTGGGCCATTAGCATTTTATTAGCTTTTAATGTAATTTCTTTTATTTAGCATTTTAGTATAAATAGCCATAGTTAGTTTTGAATTTCAGCAGTTTTAGCCTAGCCTTGATTAGAAATCAGATTTGGAGAGTGTTTCTCCCTAAGGGGGCCGAGTGCCTCTTGAAGGGGTTCGGTTTCGATGGTTGTAGCTTGGCTCGTGATTGTGTGTGTCGATTCCATCGAGGATTGGTGCTAGCAGCCGATCACAAGCATCCTCCTTGTGCTTTTGGAGCTGCGTTCTCCTCTTGTGTAGGGTTGTATTGGGTTGGTCTTTCGATCATTCATTCTGGTTCTCGTTTTAAAAGCAACGAGGGTCTTTGTGTTGTTTCGTTGGGTTATCCCTTCCATTATCAATCTATCCTTCGTTTCCATTGTTATCATTCGTTTCTTCCTCATTTCTGATTCGTTTCCTTGTTGTTTCTTTCATTTTCGAGTCAAATCTGACCATTGTTCCTTTGTTTGAGTCTATGGTGTTGAAGATCGGGCCACCGACGGCTAATCCCCGTATCAAGAATGGAAACGAACGGTTCCCAAACCATAGCCTAGGCAAATCAAACCTATCAATAAGAAAGGTTGTGTTATTGAGAATTTGAGAAATATTCGAAATCGCATGATTCGTATGCTTGTGTTTGTGTTGTTTGGTGATCTTTCTATCAAGTTCAATTAGTTCAAAGATTTTTGGACGAGAAAAAGAATGGAAACCAACGGTTCCCAAACCATAGCCTAGGCAAATCAAACCAATCAATAAGAAAGGTTGTGTTATTGAGGATTTGAGAAACATTCGGAATCGTATGATTCGTATGCTTGTGTTGGTGTTGTTTGGTGATCTTTCTATCAAGTTCTATTAGCTCAAAGTTTTTATGACGAGAAAAAGAACGGAAACCCATGGTTCCCAAACCATAGCCTAGGCAAATCAAACCAATCAATAAGAAAGGTTGTGTTATTGAGAATTGGAGAAACATTCGGAATCGCATGATTCGGATGCTTGTGTTTGTGTTGTTTGGTGATCTTTCTATCAAGTTCTATTAGTTCAAAGATTTTTCGACGAGAAAAAGAATGGAAACCAACGGTTCCCAAACCATAGCCTAGGCTAAGCAAACCAATTAATAAGAAAGGTTGTGTTATTGAGAATTTCAGAAACATTCGGAATCGTATGATTCGTATGCTTGTGTTTGTGTTGTTTGGTGATCTTTCTATCAAGTTCTATTAGTTCAAAGATTTTTGGACGAGAAAAAGAATGGAAACCAACGGTTCCCAAACCATAGCCTAGGCAAATCAAACCTATCAATAAGAAAGGTTGTGTTATTGAGAATTTGAGAAATATTCGAAATCGCATGATTCGTATGCTTGTGTTTGTGTTGTTTGGTGATCTTTCTATCAAGTTCTATTAGTTCAAAGATTTCGGACGAGAAAAAGAATGGAAACCAACGGTTCCCAAACCATAGCCTAGGCAAATCAAACCAATCAATAAGAAAGGTTGTGTTATTGAGAATTTGAGAAACATTCGAAATCGCATGATTCGTATGCTTGTGTTTGTGTTGTTTGGTGATCTTTCTATAAAGTTCTATTAGTTCAAAGATTTTTGGACGAGAAAAAGAATGGAAACCAACGATTCCCAAACCATAGCCTAGGCAAATCAAACCAATCAATAAGAAAGGTTGTGTTATTGAGAATTTGAGAAACATTCGAAATGGCATGATTCGTATGCTTGTGTTTGTGTTGTTTGGTGATCTTTCTATCAAGTTCTATTAGTTCAAAAATTTATGCACTAGAAAAAGAATGGAAACCAACACTTGCCAAACCATAGCCTAGGCAAATCAAACCAATCAATAAGAAAGGTTGTGTTATTGAGAATTTGAGAAACATTCGGAGTAGCATGATTCGTGTGCTTGTGTTTTTGTTGTTTGGTGATCTTTCTAACAAGTTCTATTAGCTCAAAGATTTTTGGACGAGAAAAAGAATGGAAACGAACACTTGTCAAACCATAGCCTAGGCAAATCAAACCAATCAATAAGAAAGGTTGTATTTTGTGAGAATTTGAGAAACATTCGGAATCGCATGATTCATATGCTTCTGTTTGTGTTCTTTGGTGATCTTTCTATCAAGTTCATTAGTTCAAAGATTTATGGACTAGAAAAAGAATGGAAACCAACACTTGCCAAACCATAGCCTAGGCAAATCAAACCAATCAATAAGAAAGGTTGTATTGTTGAGAATTTGAGAAACATTTGAAATCGCATGATTCGTATGCTTGTGTTTTTGTTGTTTGGTGATCTTTCTATCAAGTTCTATTAGATCAAAGATTTTTCGATGAGAAAAAGAATGGAAACCAGCGGTTCCGAAACCATAGCCTAGGCAAATCAAACCAATCAATAAGAAAGGTTGTGTTATTGAGAATTTGAGAAACATTCGAAATGGCATGATTCGTATGCTTGTGTTTGTGTTGTTTGGTGATCTTTCTATCAAGTTCTATTAGTTCAAAGATTTATGCACTAGAAAAAGAATGGAAACCAACACTTGCCAAACCATAGCCTAGGCAAATCAAACCAATCAATAAGAAAGGTTGTGTTATTGAGAATTTGAGAAACATTCGGAGTAACATGATTCGTGTGCTTGTGTTTTTGTTGTTTGGTGATCTTTCTAACAAGTTCTATTAGCTCAAAGATTTTTGGACGAGAAAAAGAATGGAAACCAACACTTGTCAAACCATAGCCTAGGCTAATCAAACCAATCAATAAGAAAGGTTGTATTTTTGAGAATTTGAGAAACATTCGGAATCGCATGATTCGTATGCGTGTGTTTGTGTTCTTTGGTGATCTTTCTATCAAGTTCATTAGTTCAAAGATTTATGGACTAGAAAAAGAATGGAAACCAACACTTGCCAAACCATAGCCTAGGCAAATCAAACCAATCAATAAGAAAGGTTGTATTGTTGAGAATTTGAGAAACATTTGAAATCGCATGATTCGTATGCTTGTGTTTTTGTTGTTTGGTGATCTTTCTATCAAGTTCTATTAGATCAAAGATTTTTCGATGAGAAAAAGAATGGAAACCAGCGGTTCCCAAACCATAGCCTAGGCAAATCAAACCAATCAATAAGAAAGGTTGTGTTATTGAGAATTTGAGAAACATTCGGAATCGCATGATTCGTATGCTTGTGTTTGTTTTGTTTGGTGATCTTTCTATCAAGTTCTATTAGTTCAAAGATTTATGGACTAGAAAAAGAATGGAAACACACACTTGCCAAACCATAGCCTAGGCAAATCAAACCAATCAATAGGAAAGGTTGTATTACTGAGAATTTGAGAAACATTCGAATTCGCATGATTCGTATGCTTGTGTTTGTGTTGTTTGGTGATCTTTCTATCAAGTTCAATTAGTTCAAAGATTTTTGGACGAGAAAAAGAATGGCAACCAACGGTTCTTAAACCATAGCCTAGGCAAATCAAACCAATTAATAAGAAAGGTTGTATTGTTGAGAATTTGAGAAACATTTGAAATCGCATGATTCGTATGCTTGTGTTTTTGTTGTTTGGTGATCTTTCTATCAAGTTCTATTAGATCAAAGATTTTTCGATGAGAAAAAGAATGGAAACCAGCGGTTCCCAAACCATAGCCTAGGCTAATCAAACCAATCAATAAGAAAGGTTGTGTTATTGAGAATTTGAGAAACATTCGAAATCGCATGATTCGTATGCTTGTGTTTGTGTTGTTTGGTGATCTTTCTATCAAGTTCTATTAGTTCAAAGATTTTTGGACGAGAAAAAGAATGGAAACCAACGGTTCCCAAACCATAGCCTAGGCAAATCAAACCAATCAATAAGAAAGGTTGTGTTATTGAGAATTTGAGAAACATTCGGAATAGCATGATTCGTATGCTTGTGTTGGTGTTGTTTGGTGATCTTTCTATCAAGTTTTATTAGTTCAAATATTTTTGGACGAGAAAAAGAATGGAAACACACACTTACCAAACCATAGCCTAGGCAAATCAAACCAATCAATAAGAAAGGTTGTATTACTGAGAATTTGAGAAACATTCGAATTCGCATGATTCGTATGCTTGTGTTTGTGGTTTTTGGTGATCTTTCTATCAAGTTCAATTAGTTCAAAGATTTTTGGACGAGAAAAAGAATGGAAACCAACGGTTCCCAAACCATAGCCTAGGCAAATCAAACCAATCAATAAGAAAGGTTGTGTTATTGAGAATTTGAGAACATTCGAAATCGCATGATTCGTATGCTTGTGTTTGTGTTCTTTGGTGATCTTTCTATCAAGTTCATTAGTTCAAAGATTTATGGACTAGAAAAAGAATGGAAACCAACACTTGCCAAACCATAGCCTAGGCAAATCAAACCAATCAATAAGAAAGGTTGTGTTATTGAGAATTTGAGAAGCATTCGGAATCACATGATTCGGAAGCTTGTGTTTGTGTTGTTTGGTGATCTTTCTATCAAGTTCTATTAGCTCAAAGATTTTTGGACGAGGAAAAGAATGGAAACCAACGGTTCCCCAACCATAGCCTAGGCAAATCAAACCAATCAATAAGAAAGGTTGTGTTATGTAGAATTCGAAAAACATTCGAAATCGCATGATTCGTATGCTTGTGTTTGTGTTGTTAGGTGATCTTTCTATCAAGTTCTATTAGTTCAAAGGTTTTTTGACGAGAAAAAGAATGGAAACCAACGGTTCCCAAACCAAAGCCTAGGCAAATCAAACCAATCAATAAGAAAGGTTGTGTTATTAAGAATTTGAGAAACATTCGGAATAGCATGATTCGTATGGTTGTGTCGGTGTTGTTTGGTGATCTTTCTATCAAGTTCTATTAGTTCAAAGATTTTTGGACGAGAAAAAGAATGGAAACACACACTTGCCAAACCATAGCCTAGGCAAATCAAACCAATCAATAAGAAAGGTTGTATTACTGAGAATTTGAGAAACATTCGAAATCGCATGATTCGTATGCTTGTGTTTGTGTTGTTTGGTGATCTTTCTATCAAGTTCAATTAGTTCAAAGATTTTTCGACGAGAAAAAGAATGGAAACCACCGTTTCTTAAACCATAGCCTAGGCAAATCAAACCAATCAATAAGAACGGTTGTGTTATTGAGGATTTGAGAAACATTCGGAATCGTATGATTCGTATGCTTGTGTTGGTGTTGTTTGGTGATCTTTCTATCAAGTTCTATTAGCTCAAAGTTTTTATGACGAGAAAAAGAATGGAAACCCATGGTTCCAAAACCATAGCCTAGGCAAATCAAACCAATCAATAAGAAAGGTTGTGTTATTGAGAATTTGAGAAACATTCGAAATCGCATGATTCGTATGCTTGTGTTTGTGTTGTTTGGTGATCTTTCTATAAAGTTCTATTAGTTCAAAGATTTTTGGACGAGAAAAAGAATGGAAACCAACGATTCCCAAACCATAGCCTAGGCAAATCAAACCAATCAATAAGAAAGGTTGTGTTATTGAGAATTTGAGAAACATTCGAAATGGCATGATTCGTATGCTTGTGTTTGTGTTGTTTGGTGATCTTTCTATCAAGTTCTATTAGTTCAAAAATTTATGCACTAGAAAAAGAATGGAAACCAACACTTGCCAAACCATAGCCTAGGCAAATCAAACCAATCAATAAGAAAGGTTGTGTTATTGAGAATTTGAGAAACATTCGGAGTAGCATGATTCGTGTGCTTGTGTTTTTGTTGTTTGGTGATCTTTCTAACAAGTTCTATTAGCTCAAAGATTTTTGGACGAGAAAAAGAATGGAAACGAACACTTGTCAAACCATAGCCTAGGCAAATCAAACCAATCAATAAGAAAGGTTGTATTTTGTGAGAATTTGAGAAACATTCGGAATCGCATGATTCATATGCTTCTGTTTGTGTTCTTTGGTGATCTTTCTATCAAGTTCATTAGTTCAAAGATTTATGGACTAGAAAAAGAATGGAAACCAACACTTGCCAAACCATAGCCTAGGCAAATCAAACCAATCAATAAGAAAGGTTGTATTGTTGAGAATTTGAGAAACATTTGAAATCGCATGATTCGTATGCTTGTGTTTTTGTTGTTTGGTGATCTTTCTATCAAGTTCTATTAGATCAAAGATTTTTCGATGAGAAAAAGAATGGAAACCAGCGGTTCCCAAACCATAGCCTAGGCAAATCAAACCAATCAATAAGAAAGGTTGTGTTATTGAGAATTTGAGAAACATTCGAAATGGCATGATTCGTATGCTTGTGTTTGTGTTGTTTGGTGATCTTTCTATCAAGTTCTATTAGTTCAAAGATTTATGCACTAGAAAAAGAATGGAAACCAACACTTGCCAAACCATAGCCTAGGCAAATCAAACCAATCAATAAGAAAGGTTGTGTTATTGAGAATTTGAGAAACATTCGGAGTAACATGATTCGTGTGCTTGTGTTTTTGTTGTTTGGTGATCTTTCTAACAAGTTCTATTAGCTCAAAGATTTTTGGACGAGAAAAAGAATGGAAACCAACACTTGTCAAACCATAGCCTAGGCAAATCAAACCAATCAATAAGAAAGGTTGTATTTTTGAGAATTTGAGAAACATTCGGAATCGCATGATTCGTATGCGTGTGTTTGTGTTCTTTGGTGATCTTTCTATCAAGTTCATTAGTTCAAAGATTTATGGACTAGAAAAAGAATGGAAACCAACACTTGCCAAACCATAGCCTAGGCAAATCAAACCAATCAATAAGAAAGGTTGTATTGTTGAGAATTTGAGAAACATTTGAAATCGCATGATTCGTATGCTTGTGTTTTTGTTGTTTGGTGATCTTTCTATCAAGTTCTATTAGATCAAAGATTTTTCGATGAGAAAAAGAATGGAAACCAGCGGTTCCCAAACCATAGCCTAGGCAAATCAAACCAATCAATAATAAAGGTTGTGTTATTGAGAATTTGAGAAACATTCGGAATCGCATGATTCGTATGCTTGTGTTTGTTTTGTTTGGTGATCTTTCTATCAAGTTCTTTTAGTTCAAAGATTTATGGACTAGAAAAAGAATGGAAACACACACTTGCCAAACCATAGCCTAGGCAAATCAAACCAATCAATAGGAAAGGTTGTATTACTGAGAATTTGAGAAACATTCGAATTCGCATGATTCGTATGCTTGTGTTTGTGTTGTTTGGTGATCTTTCTATCAAGTTCAATTAGTTCAAAGATTTTTGGACGAGAAAAAGAATGGCAACCAACGGTTCTTAAACCATAGCCTAGGCAAATCAAACCAATTAATAAGAAAGGTTGTATTGTTGAGAATTTGAGAAACATTTGAAATCGCATGATTCGTATGCTTGTGTTTTTGTTGTTTGGTGATCTTTCTATCAAGTTCTATTAGATCAAAGATTTTTCGATGAGAAAAAGAATGGAAACCAGCGGTTCCCAAACCATAGCCTAGGCTAATCAAACCAATCAATAAGAAAGGTTGTGTTATTGAGAATTTGAGAAACATTCGAAATCGCATGATTCGTATGCTTGTGTTTGTGTTGTTTGGTGATCTTTCTATCAAGTTCTATTAGTTCAAAGATTTTTGGACGAGAAAAAGAATGGAAACCAACGGTTCCCAAACCATAGCCTAGGCAAATCAAACCAATCAATAAGAAAGGTTGTGTTATTGAGAATTTGAGAAACATTCGGAATAGCATGATTCGTATGCTTGTATTGGTGTTGTTTAGTGATCTTTCTATCAAGTTTTATTAGTTCAAATATTTTTGGAAGAGAAAAAGAATGGAAACACACACTTACCAAACCATAGCCTAGGCAAATCAAACCAATCAATAAGAAAGGTTGTATTACTGAGAATTTGAGAAACATTCGAATTCGCATGATTCGTATGCTTGTGTTTGTGTTGTTTGGTGATCTTTCTATCAAGTTCAATTAGTTCAAAGATTTTTGGACGAGAAAAAGAATGGAAACCAACGGTTCCCAAACCATAGCCTAGGCAAATCAAACCAATCAATAAGAAAGGTTGTGTTATTGAGAATTTGAGAACATTCGAAATCGCATGATTCGTATGCTTGTGTTTGTGTTCTTTGGTGATCTTTCTATCAAGTTCATTAGTTCAAAGATTTATGGACTAGAAAAAGAATGGAAACCAACACTTGCCAAACCATAGCCTAGGCAAATCAAACCAATCAATAAGAAAGGTTGTGTTATTGAGAATTTGAGAAGCATTCGGAATCACATGATTCGGAAGCTTGTGTTTGTGTTGTTTGGTGATCTTTCTATCAAGTTCTATTAGCTCAAAGATTTTTGGACGAGGAAAAGAATGGAAACCAACGGTTCCCCAACCATAGCCTAGGCAAATCAAACCAATCAATAAGAAAGGTTGTGTTATGTAGAATTCGAAAAACATTCGAAATCGCATGATTCGTATGCTTGTGTTTGTGTTGTTAGGTGATCTTTCTATCAAGTTCTATTAGTTCAAAGGTTTTTTGACGAGAAAAAGAATGGAAACCAACGGTTCCCAAACCAAAGCCTAGGCAAATCAAACCAATCAATAAGAAAGGTTGTGTTATTAAGAATTTGAGAAACATTCGGAATAGCATGATTCGTATGGTTGTGTCGGTGTTGTTTGGTGATCTTTCTATCAAGTTCTATTAGTTCAAAGATTTTTGGACGAGAAAAAGAATGGAAACACACACTTGCCAAACCATAGCCTAGGCAAATCAAACCAATCAATAAGAAAGGTTGTATTACTGAGAATTTGAGAAACATTCGAAATCGCATGATTCGTATGCTTGTGTTTGTGTTGTTTGGTGATCTTTCTATCAAGTTCAATTAGTTCAAAGATTTTTCGACGAGAAAAAGAATGGAAACCACCGTTTCTTAAACCATAGCCTAGGCAAATCAAACCAATCAATAAGAACGGTTGTGTTATTGAGGATTTGAGAAACATTCGGAATCGTATGATTCGTATGCTTGTGTTGGTGTTGTTTGGTGATCTTTCTATCAAGTTCTATTAGCTCAAAGTTTTTATGACGAGAAAAAGAATGGAAACCCATGGTTCCAAAACCATAGCCTAGGCAAATCAAACCAATCAATAAGAAAGGTTGTGTTATTGAGAATTGGAGAAACATTCGGAATCGCATGATTCGTATGCTTATATTTGTGTTGTTTGGTGATCTTTCTATCAAGTTCTATTAGTTCAAAGATTTATGGACTAGAAAAGAATGGAAACAAACACTTGCCAAACCATAGCCTAGGCAAATCAAACCAATCAATAAGAAAGGTTGTATTATTGAGAATTTGAGAAACATTCGAAATCGTATGATTCGTATGCTTGTCTTTGTGTTGTTTGGTGATCTTTCTATCAAGTTCTATTAGTTCAAAGATTTTTGGACGAGAAAAAGAATGGAAACCAACGGTTCCCAAACCATAGCCTGGGCAAATCAAACCAATCAATAAGAAAGGTTGTGTTATTGAGAATTTGAGAAACATTCGGAATCTTATGATTCGTATGCTTGTGTTTGTTTTGTTTGGTGATGTTTCTATCAAGTTCTATTAGTTCAAACATTTATGGACTAGAAAAATAATTGAAACCAACACTTGTCAAACCATAGCCTAGGCAAATCAAACCAATCAATAAGAAAGGTTGTGTCATTGAGAATTTGAGAAGCATTCGGAATCACATGATTCGGATGCTTGTGTTTGTGTTGTTTGGTGATCTTTCTATCAAGTTCTATTAGTTCAAAGATTTTTGGACGAGAAAAAGAATGGAAACCAACGGTTTCCAAACCATAGCCTAGGCAAATCAAACCTATCAATAAGAAAGGTTGTGTTATTGAGAATTTGAGAAATATTCGAAATCGCATGATTCGTATGCTTGTGTTTGTGTTGTTTGGTGATCTTTCTATCAAGTTCAATTAGTTCAAAGATTTTTGGACGAGAAAAAGAATGGAAACCAACGGTTCCCAAACCATAGCCTAGGCAAATCAAACCAATCAATAAGAAAGGTTGTGTTATTGAGGATTTGAGAAACATTCGGAATCGTATGATTCGTATGCTTGTGTTGGTGTTGTTTGGTGATCTTTCTATCAAGTTCTATTAGCTAAAAGTTTTTATGACGAGAAAAAGAATGGAAACCCATGGTTCCCAAACCATAGCCTAGGCAAATCAAACCAATCAATAAGAAAGGTTGTGTTATTGAGAATTGGAGAAACATTCGGAATCGCATGATTCGTATGCTGATATTTGTGTTGTTTGGTGATCTTTCTATCAAGTTCTATTAGTTCAAAGATTTATGGACTAGAAAAGAATGGAAACCAACACTTGCCAAACCATAGCCTAGGCAAATCAAACCAATCAATAAGAAAGGTTGTATTATTGAGAATTTGAGAAACATTCGAAATCGTATGATTCGTATGCTTGTCTTTGTGTTGTTTGGTGATCTTTCTATCAAGTTCTACTAGTTCAAAGATTTTTGGACGAGAAAAAGAATGGAAACCAACGGTTCCCAAACCATAGCCTGGGCAAATCAAACCAATCAATATCAAAGGTTGTGTTATTGAGAATTTGAGAAACATTCGGAATCTTATGATTCGTATGCTTGTGTTTGTTTTGTTTGGTGATGTTTCTATCAAGTTCTATTAGTTCAAACATTTATGGACTAGAAAAATAATTGAAACCAACACTTGTCAAACCATAGCCTAGGCAAATCAAACCAATCAATAAGAAAGGTTGTGTCATTGAGAATTTGAGAAGCATTCGGAATCACATGATTCGGATGCTTGTGTTTGTGTTGTTTGGTGATCTTTCTATCAAGTTCTATTAGTTCAAAGATTTTTCGACGAGAAAAAGAATGGAAACCAACGGTTCCCAAACCATAGCCTAGGCTAAGCAAACCAATCAATAAGAAAGGTTGTGTTATTGAGAATTTCATAAACATTCGGAATCGTATGATTCGTATGCTTGTGTTTGTGTTGTTTGGTGATCTTTCTATCAAGTTCTATTAGTTCAAAGATTTTGGGACAAGAAAAAGAATGGAAACCAACGGTTCCCAAACCATAGCCTAGGCAAATCAAACCTATCAATAAGAAAGGTTGTGTTATTGAGAATTTGAGAAATATTCGAAATCGGATGATTCGTATGCTTGTGTTTGTGTTGTTTGGTGATCTTTCTATCAAGTTCAATTAGTTCAAAGATTTTTGGACGAGAAAAAGAATGGAAACCAACGGTTCCCAAACCATAGCCTAGGCAAATCAAACCAATCAATAAGAAAGGTTGTGTTATTGAGGATTTGAGAAACATTCGGAATCGTATGATTCGTATGCTTGTGTTGGTGTTGTTTGGTGATCTTTCTATCAAGTTCTATTAG
Source organism: Polygonum maritimum (assembly GCA_963924305.1). Taxonomy (NCBI): domain Eukaryota; kingdom Viridiplantae; phylum Streptophyta; class Magnoliopsida; order Caryophyllales; family Polygonaceae; genus Polygonum; species Polygonum maritimum. Next base: position 22,065,337 of record OZ002735.1, read on the forward strand.
CTCAAAGTTTTTATGACGAGAAAAAGAATGGAAACCCATGGTTCCCAAACCATAGCCTAGGCAAATCAAACCAATCAATAAGAAAGGTTGTGTTATTGAGAATTGGAGAAACATTCGGAATCGCATGATCCGTATGCTTATATTTGTGTTGTTTGGTGATCTTTCTATCAAGTTCTATTAGTTCAAAGATTTATGGACTAGAAAAGAATGGAAACCAACACTTGCCAAACCATAGCCTAGGCAAATCAAACCAATCAATAAGAAAGGTTGTATTATTGAGAATTTGAGAAACATTCGAAATCGTATGATTCGTATGCTTGTCTTTGTGTTATTTGGTGATCTTTCTATCAAGTTCTATTGGTTCAAAGATTTTTGGACGAGAAAAAGAATGGAAACCAACGGTTCCCAAACCATAGCCTGGGCAAATCAAACCAATCAATAAGAAAGGTTGTGTTATTGAGAATTTGAGAAACATTCGGAATCTTATGATTCGTATGCTTGTGTTTGTTTTGTTTGGTGATGTTTCTATCAAGTTCTATTAGTTCAAACATTTATGGACTAGAAAAATTATTGAAACCAACACTTGTCAAACCATAGCCTAGGCAAATCAAACCAATCAATAAGAAAGGTTGTGTCATTGAGAATTTCAGAAGCATTCGGAATCACATGATTCGGATGCTTGTGTTTGTGTTGTTTGGTGATCTTTCTATCAAGTTCTATTAGTTCAAAGATTTTTCGACGAGAAAAAGAATGGAAACCAACGGTTCCCAAACCATAGCCTAGGCTAAGCAAACCAATCAATAAGAAAGGTTGTGTTATTGAGAATTTCAGAAACATTCGGAATCGTATGATTCGTATGCTTGTGTTTGTGTTGTTTGGTGATCTTTCTATCAAGTTCTATTAGTTCAAAGATTTTTGGACGAGAAAAAGAATGGAAACCAACGGTTCCCAAACCATAGCCTAAGCAAATCAAACCTATCAATAAGAAAGGTTGTGTTATTGACAATTTGAGAAATATTCGAAATCGCATGATTCGTATGCTTGTGTTGGTGTTGTTTAGTGATCCTTCTATCAAGTTCTATTAGCTCAAAGTTTTTATGACGAGAAAAAGAACGGAAACCCATGGTTCCCAAACCATAGCCTAGGCAAATCAAACCAATCAATAAGAAAGGTTGTGTTATTGAGAATTGGAGAAACATTCGGAATCGCATGATTCGGATGCTTGTGTTTGTGTTGTTTGGTGATCTTTCTATCAAGTTCTATTAGTTCAAAGATTTTTCGACGAGAAAAAGAATGGAAACCAACGGTTCCCAAACCATAGCCTAGGCTAAGCAAACCAATTAATAAGAAAGGTTGTGTTATTGAGAATTTCAGAAACATTCGGAATCGTATGATTCGTATGCTTGTGTTTGTGTTGTTTGGTGATCTTTCTATCAAGTTCTATTAGTTCAAAGATTTTTGGACGAGAAAAAGAATGGAAACCAATGGTTCCCAAACCATAGCCTAGGCAAATCAAACCTATCAATAAGAAAGGTTGTGTTATTGAGAATTTGAGAAATATTCGAAATCGCATGATTCGTATGCTTGTGTTTGTGTTGTTTGGTGATCTTTCTATCAAGTTCTATTAGTTCAAAGATTTTGGACGAGCAAAAGAATGGAAACCGTTAACCGTAGCCTAGGCAAATCAAACCAATCAATAAGAAAGGTTGTGTTATTGAGAATTTGAGAAACATTCGAAATCGCATTATTCGTATGCTTGTGTTTGTGTTGTTTGGTGATCTTTCTATAAAGTTCTATTTGTTCAAAGATTTTTGGACGAGAAAAAGAATGGAAACCAACGATTCCCAAACCATAGCCTAGGCAAATCAAACCAATCAATAAGAAAGGTTGTGTTATTGAGAATTTGAGAAACATTCGAAATGGCATGATTCGTATGCTTGTGTTTGTGTTGTTTGCTGATCTTTCTATCAAGTTCTATTAGTTCAAAGATTTATGCACTAGAAAAAGAATGGAAACCAACACTTGCCAAACCATAGCCTAGGCAAATCAAACCAATCAATAAGAAAGGTTGTGTTATTGAGAATTTGAGAAACATTCGGAGTAGCATGATTCGTGTGCTTGTGTTTTTGTTGTTTCGTGATCTTTCTAACAAGTTCTATTAGCTCAAAGATTTTTGGACGAGAAAAGGAATGGAAACCAACACTTGTCAAACCATATCCTAGGCAAATCAAACCAATCAATAAGAAAGGTTGTATTTTGTGAGAATTTGAGAAACATTCGGAATCGCATGATTCATATGCTTCTGTTTGTGTTCTTTGGTGATCTTTCTATCAAGTTCATTAGTTCAAAGATTTATGGACTAGAAAAAGAATGGAAACCAACACTTGCCAAACCATAGCCTAGGCAAATCAAACCAATCAATAAGAAAGGTTGTATTGTTGAGAATTTGAGAAACATTTGAAATCGCATGATTCGTATGCTTGTGTTTTTGTTGTTTGGTGATCTTTCTATCAAGTTCTATTAGATCAAAGATTTTTCGATGAGAAAAAGAATGGAAACCAGCGGTTCCCAAACCATAGCCTAGGCAAATCAAACCAATCAATAAGAAAGGTTGTGTTATTGAGAATTTGAGAAACATTCGAAATGGCATGATTCGTATGCTTGTGTTTGTGTTGTTTGGTGATCTTTCTATCAAGTTCTATTAGTTCAAAGATTTATGCACTAGAAAAAGAATGGAAACCAACACTTGCCAAACCATAGCCTAGGCAAATCAAACCAATCAATAAGAAAGGTTGTGTTATTGAGAATTTGAGAAACATTCGGAGTAGCATGATTCGTGTGCTTGTGTTTTTGTTGTTTGGTGATCTTTCTAACAAGTTCTATTAGCTCAAAGATTTTTGGACGAGAAAAAGAATGGAAACCAACACTTGTCAAACCATGGCCTAGGCAAATCAAACCAATCAATAAGAAAGGTTGTATTTTTGAGAATTTGAGAAACATTCGGAATCGCATGATTCGTATGCTTGTGTTTGTGTTCTTTGGTGATCTTTCTATCAAGTTCATTAGTTCAAAGATTTATGGACTAGAAAAAGAATGGAAACCAACACTTGCCAAACCATAGCCTAGGCAAATCAAACCAATCAATAAGAAAGGTTGTATTGTTGAGAATTTGAGAAACATTTGAAATCGCATGATTCGTATGCTTGTGTTTTTGTTGTTTGGTGATCTTTCTATCAAGTTCTATTAGATCAAAGAGTTTTCGATGAGAAAAAGAATGGAAACCAGCGGTTCCCAAACCATAGCCTAGGCAAATCAAACCAATCAATAAGAAAGGTTGTGTTATTGAGAATTTGAGAAACATTCGGAATCGCATGATTCGTATGCTTGTGTTTGTTTTGTTTGGTGATCTTTCTATCAAGTTCTATTAGTTCAAAGATTTATGGACTAGAAAAAGAATGGAAACACACACTTGCCAAACCATAGCCTAGGCAAATCAAACCAATCAATAGGAAAGGTTGTATTACTGAGAATTTGAGAAACATTCGAATTCGCATGATTCGTATGCTTGTGTTTGTGTTGTTTGGTGATCTTTCTATCAAGTTCAATTAGTTCAAAGATTTTTGGACGAGAAAAAGAATGGAAACCAACGGTTCTTAAACCATAGCCTAGGCAAATCAAACCAATTAATAAGAAAGGTTGTATTGTTGAGAATTTGAGAAACATTTGAAATCGCATGATTCGTATGCTTGTGTTTTTGTTGTTTGGTGATCTTTCTATCAAGTTCTATTAGATCAAAGATTTTTCGATGAGAAAAAGAATGGAAACCAGCGGTTCCCAAACCATAGCCTACGCTAATCAAACCAATCAATAAGAAAGGTTGTGTTATTGAGAATTTGAGAAACATTCGAAATCGCATGATTCGTATGCTTGTGTTTGTGTTGTTTGGTGATCTTTCTATCAAGTTCTATTAGTTCAAAGATTTTTGGACGAGAAAAAGAATGGAAACCAACGGTTCCCAAACCATAGCCTAGGCAAATCAAACCAATCAATAAGAAAGGTTGTGTTATTGAGAATTTGAGAAACATTCGGAATAGCATGATTCGTATGCTTGTGTTGGTGTTGTTTGGTGATCTTTCTATCAAGTTTTATTAGTTCAAAGATTTTTGGACGAGAAAAAGAATGGAAACACACACTTACCAAACCATAGCCTAGGCAAATCAAACCAATCAATAAGAAAGGTTGTATTACTGAGAATTTGAGAAACATTCGAATTCGCATGATTCTTATGCTTGTGTTTGTGTTGTTTGGTGATCTTTCTATCAAGTTCAATTAGTTCAAAGATTTTTGGACGAGAAAAAGAATGGAAACCAACGGTTCCCAAACCATAGCCTAGGCAAATCAAACCAATCAATAAGAAAGGTTGTGTTATTGAGAATTTGAGAACATTCGAAATCGCATGATTCGTATGCTTGTGTTTGTGTTCTTTGCTGATCTTTCTATCAAGTTCATTAGTTCAAAGATTTATGGACTAGAAAAAGAATGGAAACCAACACTTGCCAAACCATAGCCTAGGCAAATCAAACCAAACAATAAGAAAGGTTGTGTTATTGAGAATTTGAGAAGCATTCGGAATCACATGATTCGGAAGCTTGTGTTTGTGTTGTTTGGTGATCTTTCTATCAAGTTCTATTAGCTCAAAGATTTTTGGACGAGGAAAAGAATGGAAACCAACGGTTCCCCAACCATAGCCTAGGCAAATCAAACCAATCAATAAGAAAGGTTGTGTTATGTAGAATTCGGAAAACATTCGAAATCGCATGATTCGTATGCTTGTGTTTGTGTTGTTAGGTGATCTTTCTATCAAGTTCTATTAGTTCAAAGGTTTTTTGACGAGAAAAAGAATGGAAACCAACGGTTCCCAAACCAAAGCCTAGGCAAATCAAACCAATCAATAAGAAAGGTTGTGTTATTAAGAATTTGAGAAACATTCGGAATAGCATGATTCGTATGGTTGTGTTGGTGTTGTTTGGTGATCTTTCTATCAAGTTCTATTAGTTCAAAGATTTTTGGACGAGAAAAAGAATGGAAACACACACTTGCCAAACCATAGCCTAGGCAAATCAAACCAATCAATAAGAAAGGTTGTATTACTGAGAATTTGAGAAACATTCGAAATCGCATGATTTGTATGCTTGTGTTTGTGTTGTTTGGTGATCTTTCTATCAAGTTCAATTAGTTCAAAGATTTTTGGACGAGAAAAAGAATGGAAACCACCGTTTCTTAAACCATAGGCTAGGCAAATCAAACCAATCAATAAGAACGGTTGTGTTATTGAGGATTTGAGAAACATTCGGAATCGTATGATTCGTATGCTTGTGTTGGTGTTGTTTGGTGATCTTTCTATCAAGTTCTATTAGCTCAAAGTTTTTATGACGAGAAAAAGAATGGAAACCCATGGTTCCAAAACCATAGCCTAGGCAAATCAAACCAATCAATAAGAAAGGTTGTGTTATTGAGAATTGGAGAAACATTCGGAATCGCATGATTCGTATGCTTATATTTGTGTTGTTTGGTGATCTTTCTATCAAGTTCTATTAGTTCAAAGATTTATGGACTAGAAAAGAATGGAAACAAACACTTGCCAAACCATAGCCTAGGCAAATCAAACCAATCAATAAGAAAGGTTGTATTATTGAGAATTTGAGAAACATTCGAAATCGTATGATTCGTATGCTTGTCTTTGTGTTGTTTGGTGATCTTTCTATCAAGTTCTATTAGTTCAAAGATTTTTGGACTAGAAAAAGAATGGAAACCAACGGTTCCCAAACCATAGCCTGGGCAAATCAAACCAATCAATAAGAAAGGTTGTGTTATTGAGAATTTGAGAAACATTCGGAATCTTATGATTCGTATGCTTGTGTTTGTTTTGTTTGGTGATGTTTCTATCAAGTTCTATTAGTTCAAACATTTATGGACTAGAAAAATAATTGAAACCAACACTTGTCAAACCATAGCCTAGGCAAATCAAACCAATCAATAAGAAAGGTTGTGTCATTGAGAATTTGAGAAGCATTCGGAATCACATGATTCGGATGCTTGTGTTTGTGTTGTTTTGTGATCTTTCTATCAAGTTCTATTAGTTCAAAGATTTTTCGACGAGAAAAAGAATGGAAACCAACGGTTCCCAAACCATAGCCTAGGCTAAGCAAACCAATCAATAAGAAAGGTTGTGTTATTGAGAATTTCAGAAACATTCGGAATCGTATGATTCGTATGCTTGTGTTTGTGTTGTTTGGTGATCTTTCTATCAAGTTCTATTAGTTCAAAGATTTTTGGACGAGAAAAAGAATGGAAACCAACGGTTCCCAAACCATAGCCTAGGCAAATCAAACCTATCAATAAGAAAGGTTGTGTTATTGAGAATTTGAGAAATATTCGAAATCGCATGATTCGTATGCTTGTGTCTGTGTTGTTTGGTGATCTTTCTATCAAGTTCAATTAGTTCAAAGATTTTTGGACGAGAAAAAGAATGGAAACCAACGGTTCCCAAACCATAGCCTAGGCAAATCAAACCAATCAATAAGAAAGGTTGTGTTATTGAGGATTTGAGAAACATTCGGAATCGTATGATTCGTATGCTTGTGTTGGTGTTGTTTGGTGATCTTTCTATCAAGTTCTATTAGCTCAAAGTTTTTATGACGAGAAAAAGAATGGAAACCCATGGTTCCCAAACCATAGCCTAGGCAAATCAAACCAATCAATAAGAAAGGTTGTGTTATTGAGAATTGGAGAAACATTCGGAATCGCATGATTCGTATGCTGATATTTGTGTTGTTTGGTGATCTTTCTATCAAGTTCTATTAGTTCAAAGATTTATGGACTAGAAAAGAATGGAAACCAACACTTGCCAAACCATAGCCTAGGCAAATCAAACCAATCAATAAGAAAGGTTGTATTATTGAGAATTTGAGAAACATTCGAAATCGTATGATTCGTATGCTTGTCTTTGTGTTGTTTGGTGATCTTTCTATCAAGTTCTATTAGTTCAAAGATTTTTGGACGAGAAAAAGAATGGAAACCAACGGTTCCCAAACCATAGCCTGGGCAAATCAAACCAATCAATAAGAAAGGTTGTGTTATTGAGAATTTGAGAAACATTCGGAATCTTATGATTCGTATGCTTGTGTTTGTTTTGTTTGGTGATGTTTCTATCAAGTTCTATTAGTTCAAACATTTATGGACTAGAAAAATAATTGAAACCAACACTTGTCAAACCATAGCCTAGGCAAATCAAACCAATCAATAAGAAAGGTTGTGTCATTGAGAATTTGAGAAGCATTCGGAATCACATGATTCGGATGCTTGTGTTTGTGTTGTTTGGTGATCTTTCTATCAAGTTCTATTAGTTCAAAGATTTTTCGACGAGAAAAAGAATGGAAACCAACGGTTCCCAAACCATAGCCTAGGCTAAGCAAACCAATCAATAAGAAAGGTTGTGTTATTGAGGATTTGAGAAACATTCGGAATCGTATGATTCGTATGCTTGTGTTGGTGTTGTTTGGTGATCTTTCTATCAAGTTCTATTAGCTCAAAGTTTTTATGACGAGAAAAAGAATGGAAACCCATGGTTCCCAAACCATAGCCTAGGCAAATCAAACCAATCAATAAGAAAGGTTGTGTTATTGAGAATTGGAGAAACATTCGAAATCGCATGATTCGTATGCTTGTGTTTGTGTTGTTTGGTGATCTTTCTATCAAGTTCAATTAGTTCAAAGATTTTTGGACGAGAAAAAGAATGGAAACCAACGGTTCCCAAACCATAGCCTAGGCAAATCAAACCAATCAATAAGAAAGGTTGTGTTATTGAGGATTTGAGAAACATTCGGAATCGTATGATTCGTATGCTTGTGTTGGTGTTGTTTGGTGATCTTTCTGTCAAGTTCTATTAGCTCAAAGTTTTTATGACGAGAAAAAGAATGGAAACCCATGGTTCCCAAACCATAGCCTAGGCAAATCAAACCAATCAATAAGAAAGGTTGTGTTATTGAGAATTGGAGAAACATTCGGAATCGCATGATTCGTATGCTTATATTTGTGTTGTTTGGTGATCTTTCTATCAAGTTCTATTAGTTCAAAGATTTATGGACTAGAAAAGAATGGAAACCAACACTTGCCAAACCATAGCCTAGGCAAATCAAACCAATCAATAAGAAAGGTTGTATTATTGAGAATTTGAGAAACATTCGAAATCGTATGATTCGTATGCTTGTCTTTGTGTTATTTGGTGATCTTTCTATCAAGTTCTATTGGTTCAAAGATTTTTGGACGAGAAAAAGAATGGAAACCAACGGTTCCCAAACCATAGCCTGGGCAAATCAAACCAATCAATAAGAAAGGTTGTGTTATTGAGAATTTGAGAAACATTCGGAATCTTATGATTCGTATGCTTGTGTTTGTTTTGTTTGGTGATGTTTCTATCAAGTTCTATTAGTTCAAACATTTATGGACTAGAAAAATAATTGAAACCAACACTTGTCAAACCATAGCCTAGGCAAATCAAACCAATCAATAAGAAAGGTTGTGTCATTGAGAATTTCAGAAGCATTCGGAATCACATGATTCGGATGCTTGTGTTTGTGTTGTTTGGTGATCTTTCTATCAAGTTCTATTAGTTCAAAGATTTTTCGACGAGAAAAAGAATGGAAACCAACGGTTCCCAAACCATAGCCTAGGCTAAGCAAACCAATCAATAAGAAAGGTTGTGTTATTGAGAATTTCAGAAACATTCGGAATCGTATGATTCGTATGCTTGTGTTGGTGTTGTTTGGTGATCTTTCTATCAAGTTCTATTAGCTCAAAGTTTTTATGACGAGAAAAAGAATGGAAACCCATGGTTCCCAAACCATAGCCTAGGCAAATCAAACCAATCAATAAGAAAGGTTGTGTTATTGAGAATTGGAGAAACATTCGGAATCGCATGATTCGTATGCTGATATTTGTGTTGTTTGGTGATCTTTCTATCAAGTTCTATTAGTTCAAAGATTTATGGACTAGAAAAGAATGGAAACCAACACTTGCCAAACCATAGCCTAGGCAAATCAAACCAATCAATAAGAAAGGTTGTATTATTGAGAATTTGAGAAACATTCGAAATCGTATGATTCGTATGCTTGTCTTTGTGTTGTTTGGTGATCTTTCTATCAAGTTCTATTAGTTCAAAGATTTTTGGACGAGAAAAAGAATGGAAACCAACGGTTCCCAAACCATAGCCTGGGCAAATCAAACCAATCAATAAGAAAGGTTGTGTTATTGAGAATTTGAGAAACATTCGGAATCTTATGATTCGTATGCTTGTGTTTGTTTTGTTTGGTGATGTTTCTATCAAGTTCTATTAGTTCAAACATTTATGGACTAGAAAAATAATTGAAACCAACACTTGTCAAACCATAGCCTAGGCAAATCAAACCAATCAATAAGAAAGGTTGTGTCATTGAGAATTTGAGAAGCATTCGGAATCACATGATTCGGATGCTTGTGTTTGTGTTGTTTGGTGATCTTTCTATCAAGTTCTATTAGTTCAAAGATTTTTCGACGAGAAAAAGAATGGAAACCAACGGTTCCCAAACCATAGCCTAGGCTAAGCAAACCAATCAATAAGAAAGGTTGTGTTATTGAGAATTTCATAAACATTCGGAATCGTATGATTCGTATGCTTGTGTTTGTGTTGTTTCGTGATCTTTCTATCAAGTTCTATTAGTTCAAAGATTTTGGGACAAGAAAAAGAATGGAAACCAACGGTTCCCAAACCATAGCCTAGGCAAATCAAACCTATCAATAAGAAAGGTTGTGTTATTGAGAATTTGAGAAATATTCGAAATCGCATGATTCGTATGCTTGTGTTTGTGTTGTTTGGTGATCTTTCTATCAAGTTCAATTAGTTCAAAGATTTTTGGACGAGAAAAAGAATGGAAACCAACGGTTCCCAAACCATAGCCTAGGCAAATCAAACCAATCAATAAGAAAGGTTGTGTTATTGAGGATTTGAGAAACATTCGGAATCGTATGATTCGTATGCTTGTGTTGGTGTTGTTTGGTGATCTTTCTGTCAAGTTCTATTAGCTCAAAGTTTTTATGACGAGAAAAAGAATGGAAACCCATGGTTCCCAAACCATAGCCTAGGCAAATCAAACCAATCAATAAGAAAGGTTGTGTTATTGAGAATTGGAGAAACATTCGGAATCGCATGATTCGTATGCTTATATTTGTGTTGTTTGGTGATCTTTCTATCAAGTTCTATTAGTTCAAAGATTTATGGACTAGAAAAGAATGGAAACCAACACTTGCCAAACCATAGCCTAGGCAAATCAAACCAATCAATAAGAAAGGTTGTATTATTGAGAATTTGAGAAACATTCGAAATCGTATGATTCGTATGCTTGTCTTTGTGTTATTTGGTGATCTTTCTATCAAGTTCTATTGGTTCAAAGATTTTTGGACGAGAAAAAGAATGGAAACCAACGGTTCCCAAACCATAGCCTGGGCAAATCAAACCAATCAATAAGAAAGGTTGTGTTATTGAGAATTTGAGAAACATTCGGAATCTTATGATTCGTATGCTTGTGTTTGTTTTGTTTGGTGATGTTTCTATCAAGTTCTATTAGTTCAAACATTTATGGACTAGAAAAATAATTGAAACCAACACTTGTCAAACCATAGCCTAGGCAAATCAAACCAATCAATAAGAAAGGTTGTGTCATTGAGAATTTCAGAAGCATTCGGAATCACATGATTCGGATGCTTGTGTTTGTGTTGTTTGGTGATCTTTCTATCAAGTTCTATTAGTTCAAAGATTTTTCGACGAGAAAAAGAATGGAAACCAACGGTTCCCAAACCATAGCCTAGGCTAATTAAACCAATCAATAAGAAAGGTTGTGTTATTGAGAATTTCAGAAACATTCGGAATCGTATGATTCGTATGCTTGTGTTGGTGTTGTTTGGTGATCTTTCTATCAAGTTCTATTAGCTCAAAGTTTTTATGACGAGAAAAAGAATGGAAACCCATGGTTCCCAAACCATAGCCTAGGCAAATCAAACCAATCAATAAGAAAGGTTGTGTTATTGAGAATTGGAGAAACATTCGGAATCGCATGATTCGTATGCTGATATTTGTGTTGTTTGGTGATCTTTCTATCAAGTTCTATTAGTTCAAAGATTTATGGACTAGAAAAGAATGGAAACCAACACTTGCCAAACCATAGCCTAGGCAAATCAAACCAATCAATAAGAAAGGTTGTATTATTGAGAATTTGAGAAACATTCGAAATCGTATGATTCGTATGCTTGTCTTTGTGTTGTTTGGTGATCTTTCTATCAAGTTCTATTAGTTCAAAGATTTTTGGACGAGAAAAAGAATGGAAACCAACGGTTCCCAAACCATAGCCTGGGCAAATCAAACCAATCAATAAGAAAGGTTGTGTTATTGAGAATTTGAGAAACATTCGGAATCTTATGATTCGTATGCTTGTGTTTGTTTTGTTTGGTGATGTTTCTATCAAGTTCTATTAGTTCAAACATTTATGGACTAGAAAAATAATTGAAACCAACACTTGTCAAACCATAGCCTAGGCAAATCAAACCAATCAATAAGAAAGGTTGTGTCATTGAGAATTTGAGAAGCATTCGGAATCACATGATTCGGATGCATGTGTTTGTGTTGTTTGGTGATCTTTCTATCAAGTTCTATTAGTTCAAAGATTTTTCGACGAGAAAAAGAATGGAAACCAACGGTTCCCAAACCATAGCCTAGGCTAAGCAAACCAATCAATAAGAAAGGTTGTGTTATTGAGAATTTCATAAACATTCGGAATCGTATGATTCGTATGCTTGTGTTTGTGTTGTTTCGTGATCTTTCTATCAAGTTCTATTAGTTCAAAGATTTTGGGACAAGAAAAAGAATGGAAACCAACGGTTCCCAAACCATAGCCTAGGCAAATCAAACCTATCAATAAGAAAGGTTGTGTTATTGAGAATTTGAGAAATATTCGAAATCGCATGATTCGTATGCTTGTGTTTGTGTTGTTTGGTGATCTTTCTATCAAGTTCAATTAGTTCAAAGATTTTTGGACGAGAAAAAGAATGGAAACCAACGGTTCCCAAACCATAGCCTAGGCAAATCAAACCAATCAATAAGAAAGGTTGTGTTATTGAGGATTTGAGAAACATTCGGAATCGTATGATTCGTATGCTTGTGTTGGTGTTGTTTGGTGATCTTTCTATCAAGTTCTATTAGCTCAAAGTTTTTATGACGAGAAAAAGAATGGAAACCCATGGTTCCCAAACCATAGCCTAGGCAAATCAAACCAATCAATAAGAAAGGTTGTGTTATTGAGAATTGGAGAAACATTCGGAATCGCATGATTCGTATGCTCATATTTGTGTTGTTTGGTGATCTTTCTATCAAGTTCTATTAGTTCAAAGATTTATGGACTAGAAAAGAATGGAAACCAACACTTGCCAAACCATAGCCTAGGCAAGTCAAACCAATCAATAAGAAAGGTTGTATTATTGAGAATTTGAGAAACATTCGAAATCGTATGATTCGTATGCTTGTCTTTGTGTTGTTTGGTGATCTTTCTATCAAGTTCTATTAGTTCAAAGATTTTTGGACGAGAAAAAGAATGGAAACCAACGGTTCCCAAACCATAGCCTGGGCAAATCAAACCAATCAATAAGAAAGGTTGTGTTATTGAGAATTTGAGAAACATTCGGAATCTTATGATTCGTATGCTTGTGTTTGTTTTGTTTGGTGATGTTTCTATCAAGTTCTATTAGTTCAAACATTTATGGACTGGAAAAATAATTGAAACCAACACTTGTCAAACCATAGCCTAGGCAAATCAAACCAATCAATAAGAAAGGTTGTGTCATTGAGAATTTGAGAAGCATTCGGAATCACATGATTCGGATGCTTGTGTTTGTGTTGTTTGGTGATCTTTCTATCAAGTTCTATTAGTTCAAAGATTTTTCGACGAGAAAAAGAATGGAAACCAACGGTTCCCAAACCATAGCCTAGGCTAAGCAAACCAATCAATAAGAAACGTTGTGTTATTGAGAATTTCATAAACATTCGGAATCGTATGATTCGTATGCTTGTGTTTGTGTTGTTTGGTGATCTTTCTATCAAGTTCTATTAGTTCAAAGATTTTGGGACAAGAAAAAGAATGGAAACCAACGGTTCCCAAACCATAGCCTAGGCAAATCAAACCTATCAATAAGAAAGGTTGTGTTATTGAGAATTTGAGAAATATTCGAAATCGCATGATTCGTATGCTTGTGTTTGTGTTGTTTGGTGATCTTTCTATCAAGTTCAATTAGTTCAAAGATTTTTGGACGAGAAAAAGAATGGAAACCAACGGTTCCCAAACCATAGCCTAGGCAAATCAAACCAATCAATAAGAAAGGTTGTGTTATTGAGGATTTGAGAAACATTCGGAATCGTATGATTCGTATGCTTGTGTTGGTGTTGTTTGGTGATCTTTCTGTCAAGTTCTATTAGCTCAAAGTTTTTATGACGAGAAAAAGAATGGAAACCCATGGTTCCCAAACCATAGCCTAGGCAAATCAAACCAATCAATAAGAAAGGTTGTGTTATTGAGAATTGGAGAAACATTCGGAATCGCATGATTCGTATGCTTATATTTGTGTTGTTTGGTGATCTTTCTATCAAGTTCTATTAGTTCAAAGATTTATGGACTAGAAAAGAATGGAAACCAACACTTGCCAAACCATAGCCTAGGCAAATCAAACCAATCAATAAGAAAGGTTGTATTATTGAGAATTTGAGAAACATTCGAAATCGTATGATTCGTATGCTTGTCTTTGTGTTATTTGGTGATCTTTCTATCAAGTTCTATTGGTTCAAAGATTTTTGGACGAGAAAAAGAATGGAAACCAACGGTTCCCAAACCATAGCCTGGGCAAATCAAACCAATCAATAAGAAAGGTTGTGTTATTGAGAATTTGAGAAACATTCGGAATCTTATGATTCGTATGCTTGTGTTTGTTTTGTTTGGTGATGATTCTATCAAGTTCTATTAGTTCAAACATTTATGGACTAGAAAAATAATTGAAACCAACACTTGTCAAACCATAGCCTAGGCAAATCAAACCAATCAATAAGAAAGGTTGTGTCATTGAGAATTTCAGAAGCATTCGGAATCACATGATTCGGATGCTTGTGTTTGTGTTGTTTGGTGATCTTTCTATCAAGTTCTATTAGTTCAAAGATTTTTCGACGAGAAAAAGAATGGAAACCAACGGTTCCCAAACCATAGCCTAGGCTAAGCAAACCAATCAATAAGAAAGGTTGTGTTATTGAGAATTTCAGAAACATTCGGAATCGTATGATTCGTATGCTTGTGTTTGTGTTGTTTGGTGATCTTTCTATCAAGTTCTATTATTTCAAAGATTTTTGGACGAGAAAAAGAATGGAAACCAACGGTTCCCAAACCATAGCCTAGGCAAATCAAACCTATCAATAAGAAAGGTTGTGTTATTGAGAATTTGAGAAATATTCGAAATCGCATGATTCGTATGCTTGTGTTTGTGTTGTTTGGTGATCTTTCTATCAAGTTCAATTAGTTCAAAGATTTTTGGACGAGAAAAAGAATGGAAACCAACGGTTCCCAAACCATAGCCTGGGCAAATCAAACCAATCAATAAGAAAGGTTGTGTTATTGAGAATTTGAGAAACATTCGGAATCTTATGATTCGTATGCTTGTGTTTGTTTTGTTTGGTGATGTTTCTATCAAGTTCTATTAGTTCAAACATATATGGACTGGAAAAATAATTGAAACCAACACTTGTCAAACCATAGCCTAGGCAAATCAAACCAATCAATAAGAAAGGTTGTGTCATTGAGAATTTGAGAAGCATTCGGAATCACATGATTCGGATGCTTGTGTTTGTGTTGTTTGGTGATCTTTCTATCAAGTTCTATTAGTTCAAAGATTTTTCGACGAGAAAAAGAATGGAAACCAACGGTTCCCAAACCATAGCCTAGGCTAAGCAAACCAATCAATAAGAAAGGTTGTGTTATTGAGAATTTCATAAACATTCGGAATCGTATGATTCGTATGCTTGTGTTTGTGTTGTTTCGTGATCTTTCTATCAAGTTCTATTAGTTCAAAGATTTTGGGACAAGAAAAAGAATGGAAACCAACGGTTCCCAAACCATAGCCTAGGCAAATCAAACCTATCAATAAGAAAGGTTGTGTTATTGAGAATTTGAGAAATATTCGAAATCGCATGATTCGTATGCTTGTGTTTGTGTTGTTTGGTGATCTTTCTATCAAGTTCAATTAGTTCAAAGATTTTTGGACGAGAAAAAGAATGGAAACCAACGGTTCCCAAACCATAGCCTAGGCAAATCAAACCAATCAATAAGAAAGGTTGTGTTATTGAGGATTTGAGAAACATTCGGAATCGTATGATTCGTATGCTTGTGTTGGTGTTGTTTGGTGATCTTTCTATCAAGTTCTATTAGCTCAAAGTTTTTATGACGAGAAAAAGAAGTGAAACCCATGGTTCCCAAACCATAGCCTAGGCAAATCAAACCAATCAATAAGAAAGGTTGTGTTATTGAGAATTGGAGAAACATTCGGAATCGCATGATTCGTATGCTCATATTTGTGTTGTTTGGTGATCTTTCTATCAAGTTCTATTAGTTCAAAGATTTATGGACTAGAAAAGAATGGAAACCAACACTTGCCAAACCATAGCCTAGGCAAGTCAAACCAATCAATAAGAAAGGTTGTATTATTGAGAATTTGAGAAACATTCGAAATCGTATGATTCGTATGCTTGTCTTTGTGTTGTTTGGTGATCTTTCTATCAAGTTCTATTAGTTCAAAGATTTTTGGACGAGAAAAAGAATGGAAACCAACGGTTCCCAAACCATAGCCTGGGCAAATCAAACCAATCAATAAGAAAGGTTGTGTTATTGAGAATTTGAGAAACATTCGGAATCTTATGATTCGTATGCTTGTGTTTGTTTTGTTTGGTGATGTTTCTATCAAGTTCTATTAGTTCAAACATTTATGGACTGGAAAAATAATTGAAACCAACACTTGTCAAACCATAGCCTAGGCAAATCAAACCAATCAATAAGAAAGGTTGTGTCATTGAGAATTTGAGAAGCATTCGGAATCACATGATTCGGATGCTTGTGTTTGTGTTGTTTGGTGATCTTTCTATCAAGTTCTATTAGTTCAAAGATTTTTCGACGAGAAAAAGAATGGAAACCAACGGTTCCCAAACCATAGCCTAGGCTAAGCAAACTAATCAATAAGAAACGTTGTGTTATTGAGAATTTCATAAACATTCGGAATCGTATGATTCGTATGCTTGTGTTTGTGTTGTTTGGTGATCTTTCTATCAAGTTCTATTAGTTCAAAGATTTTGGGACAAGAAAAAGAATGGAAACCAACGGTTCCCAAACCATAGCCTAGGCAAATCAAACCTATCAATAAGAAAGGTTGTGTTATTGAGAATTTGAGAAATATTCGAAATCGCATGATTCGTATGCTTGTGTTTGTGTTGTTTGGTGATCTTTCTATCAAGTTCAATTAGTTCAAAGATTTTTGGACGAGAAAAAGAATGGAAACCAACGGTTCCCAAACCATAGCCTAGGCAAATCAAACCAATCAATAAGAAAGGTTGTGTTATTGAGGATTTGAGAAACATTCGGAATCGTATGATTCGTATGCTTGTGTTGGTGTTGTTTGGTGATCTTTCTGTCAAGTTCTATTAGCTCAAAGTTTTTATGACGAGAAAAAGAATGGAAACCCATGGTTCCCAAACCATAGCCTAGGCAAATCAAACCAATCAATAAGAAAGGTTGTGTTATTGAGAATTGGAGAAACATTCGGAATCGCATGATTCGTATGCTTATATTTGTGTTGTTTGGTGATCTTTCTATCAAGTTCTATTAGTTCAAAGATTTATGGACTAGAAAAGAATGGAAACCAACACTTGCCAAACCATAGCCTAGGCAAATCAAACCAATCAATAAGAAAGGTTGTATTATTGAGAATTTGAGAAACATTCGAAATCGTATGATTCGTTTGCTTGTCTTTGTGTTATTTGGTGATCTTTCTATCAAGTTCTATTGGTTCAAAGATTTTTGGACGAGAAAAAGAATGGAAACCAACGGTTCCCAAACCATAGCCTGGGCAAATCAAACCAATCAATAAGAAAGGTTGTGTTATTGAGAATTTGAGAAACATTCGGAATCTTATGATTCGTATGCTTGTGTTTGTTTTGTTTGGTGATGTTTCTATCAAGTTCTATTAGTTCAAACATTTATGGACTAGAAAAATAATTGAAACCAACACTTGTCAAACCATAGCCTAGGCAAATCAAACCAATCAATAAGAAAGGTTGTGTCATTGAGAATTTCAGAAGCATTCGGAATCACATGATTCGGATGCTTGTGTTTGTGTTGTTTGGTGATCTTTCTATCAAGTTCTATTAGTTCAAAGATTTTTCGACGAGAAAAAGAATGGAAACCAACGGTTCCCAAACCATAGCCTAGGCTAAGCAAACCAATCAATAAGAAAGGTTGTGTTATTGAGAATTTCAGAAACATTCGGAATCGTATGATTCGTATGCTTGTGTTTGTGTTGTTTGGTGATCTTTCTATCAAGTTCTATTAGTTCAAAGATTTTTGGACGAGAAAAAGAATGGAAACCAACGGTTCCCAAACCATAGCCTAGGCAAATCAAACCTATCAATAAGAAAGGTTGTGTTATTGAGAATTTGAGAAATATTCGAAATCGCATGATTCGTATGCTTGTGTTTGTGTTGTTTAGTGATCTTTCTATCAAGTTCAATTAGTTCAAAGATTTTTGGACGAGAAAAAGAATGGAAACCAACGGTTCCCAAACCATAGCCTAGGCAAATCAAACCAATCAATAAGAAAGGTTTTGTTATTGAGGATTTGAGAAACATTCGGAATCGTATGATTCGTATGCTTGTGGTGGTGTTGTTTGGTGATCCTTCTATCAAGTTCTATTAGCTCAAAGTTTTTATGACGAGAAAAAGAACGGAAACCCATGGTTCCCAAACCATAGCCTTGGCAAATCAAACCAATCAATAAGAAAGGTTGTGTTATTGAGAATTTGAGAAACATTCGGAATAGCATGATTCGTATGCTTGTGTTGGTGTTGTTTGGTGATCTTTCTATCAAGTTCAATTAGTTCAAAGATTTTTGGACGAGAAAAAGAATGGAAACCAACGGTTCCCAAACCATAGCCTAGGCAAATCAAACCAATCAATAAGAAAGGTTGTGTTATTGAGAATTTGAGAAACATTCGAAATGGCATGATTCGTATGCTTGTGTTTGTGTTGTTTGGTGATCTTTCTATCAAGTTCTATTAGTTCAAAGATTTATGCACTAGAAAAAGAATGGAAACCAACACTTGCCAAACCATAGCCTAGGCAAATCAAACCAATCAATAAGAAAGGTTGTGTTATTGAGAATTTGAGAAACATTCGGAGTAGCATGATTCGTGTGCTTGTGTTTTTGTTGTTTGGTGATCTTTCTAACAAGTTCTATTAGTTCAAAGATTTTTGGACGAGAAAAAGAATGGAAACCAACACTTGTCAAACCATAGCCTAGGCAAATCAAACCAATCAATAAGAAAGGTTGTATTTTTGAGAATTTGAGAAACATTCGGAATCGCATGATTCGTATGCTTGTGTTTGTGTTCTTTGGTGATCTTTCTATCAAGTTCATTAGTTCAAAGATTTATGGACTAGAAAAAGAATGGAAACCAACACTTGCCAAACCATAGCCTAGGCAAATCAAACCAATCAATAAGAAAGGTTGTATTGTTGAGAATTTGAGAAACATTTGAAATCGCATGATTCGTATGCTTGTGTTTTTGTTGTTTGGTGATCTTCTATCAAGTTCTATTAGATCAAAGAGTTTTCGATGAGAAAAAGAATGGAAACCAGCGGTTCCCAAACCATAGCCTAGGCAAATCAAACCAATCAATAGGAAAGGTTGTGTTATTGAGAATTTGAGAAACATTCGGAATCGCATGATTCGTATGCTTGTGTTTGTTTTGTTTGGTGATCTTTCTATCAAGTTCTATTAGTTCAAAGATTTATGGACTAGAAAAAGAATGGAAACACACACTTGCCAAACCATAGCCTAGGCAAATCAAACCAATCAATAGGAAAGGTTGTATTACTGAGAATTTGAGAAACATTCGAATTCGCATGATTCGTATGCTTGTGTTTGTGTTGTTTGGTGATCTTTCTATCAAGTTCAATTAGTTCAAAGATTTTTGGACGAGAAAAAGAATGGAAACCAACGGTTCTTAAACCATAGCCTAGGCAAATCAAACCAATTAATAAGAAAGGTTGTATTGTTTAGAATTTGAGAAACATTTGAAATCGCATGATTCGTATGCTTGTGTTTTTGTTGTTTGGTGATCTTTCTATCAAGTTCTATTAGATCAAAGATTTTTCGATGAGAAAAAGAATGGAAACCAGCGGTTCCCAAACCATAGCCTAGGCAAATCAAACCAATCAATAAGAAAGGTTGTGTTATTGAGAATTTGAGAAACATTCGGAATAGCATGATTCGTATGCTTGTGTTGGTGTTGTTTGGTGATCTTTCTATCAAGTTTTATTAGTTCAAAGATTTTTGGACGAGAAAAAGAATGGAAACACACACTTACCAAACCATAGCCTAGGCAAATCAAACCAATCAATAAGAAAGGTTGTATTACTGAGAATTTGAGAAACATTCGAATTCGCATGATTCGTATGCTTGTGTTTGTGTTGTTTGGTGATCTTTCTATCAAGTTCAATTAGTTCAAAGATTTTTGGACGAGAAAAAGAATGGAAACCAACGGTTCCCAAACCATAGCCTAGGCAAATCAAACCAATCAATAAGAAAGGTTGTGTTATTGAGAATTTGAGAACATTCGAAATCGCATGATTCGTATGCTTGTGTTTGTGTTCTTTGGTGATCTTTCTATCAAGTTCATTAGTTCAAAGATTTATGGACTAGAAAAAGAATGGAAACCAACACTTGCCAAACCATAGCCTAGGCAAATCAAACCAATCAATAAGAAAGGTTGTGTTATTGAGAATTTGAGAAGCATTCGGAATCACATGATTCGGAAGCTTGTGTTTGTGTTGTTTGGTGATCTTTCTATCAAGTTCTATTAGCTCAAAGATTTTTGGACGAGGAAAAGAATGGAAACCAACGGTTCCCCAACCATAGACTAGGCAAATCAAACCAATCAATACGAAAGGTTGTGTTATGTAGAATTCGAAAAACATTCGGAATCGTATGATTCGTATGCTTGTGTTGGTGTTGTTTGGTGATCTTTCTATCAAGTTCTATTAGCTCAAAGTTTTTATGACGAGAAAAAGAATGGAAACCCATGGTTCCAAAACCATAGCCTAGGCAAATCAAACCAATCAATAAGAAAGGTTGTGTTATTGAGAATTGGAGAAACATTCGGAATAGCATGATTCGTATGGTTGTGTCGGTGTTGTTTGGTGATCTTTCTATCAAGTTCTATTAGTTCAAAGATTTTTGGACGAGAAAAAGAATGGAAACAAACACTTGCCAAACCATAGCCTAGGCAAATCAAACCAATCAATAAGAAAGGTTGTATTACTGAGAATTTGAGAAACATTCGAAATCGCATGATTCGTATGCTTGTGTTTGTGTTGTTTGGTGATCTTTCTATCAAGTTCAATTAGTTCAAAGATTTTTGGACGAGAAAAAGAATGGAAACCACCGTTTCTTAAACCATAGCCTTGGCAAATCAAACCAATCAATAAGAACGGTTGTGTTATTGAGGATTTGAGAAACATTCGGAATCGTATGATTCGTATGCTTGTGTTGGTGTTGTTTGGTGATCTTTCTATCAAGTTCTATTAGCTCAAAGTTTTTATGACGAGAAAAAGAATGGAAACCCATGGTTCCAAAACCATAGCCTAGGCAAATCAAACCAATCAATAAGAAAGGTTGTGTTATTGAGAATTGGAGAAACATTCGGAATCGCATGATTCGTATGCTTATATTTGTGTTGTTTGGTGATCTTTCTATCAAGTTCTATTAGTTTAAAGATTTATGGACTAGAAAAGAATGGAAACAAACACTTGCCAAACCATAGCCTAGGCAAATCAAACCAATCAATAAGAAAGGTTGTATTATTGAGAATTTGAGAAACATTCGAAATCGTATGATTCGTATGCTTGTCTTTGTGTTGTTTGGTGATCTTTCTATCAAGTTCTATTAGTTCAAAGATTTTTGGACGAGAAAAAGAATGGAAACCAACGGTTCCCAAACCATAGCCTGGGCAAATCAAACCAATCAATAAGAAAGGTTGTGTTATTGAGAATTTGAGAAACATTCGGAATCTTATGATTCGTATGCTTGTGTTTGTTTTGTTTGGTGATGTTTCTATCAAGTTCTATTAGTTCAAACATTTATGGACTAGAAAAATAATTGAAACCAACACTTGTCAAACCATAGCCTAGGCAAATCAAACCAATCAATAAGAAAGGTTGTGTCATTGAGAATTTGAGAAGCATTCGGAATCACATGATTCGGATGCTTGTGTTTGTGTTGTTTGGTGATCTTTCTATCAAGTTCTATTAGTTCAAAGATTTTTCGACGAGAAAAAGAATAGAAACCAACGGTTCCCAAACCATAGCCTAGGCTAAGCAAACCAATCAATAAGAAAGGTTGTGTTATTGAGAATTTCAGAAACATTCGGAATCGTATGATTCGTATGCTTGTGTTTGTGTTGTTTGGTGATCTTTCTATCAAGTTCTATTAGTTCAAAGATTTTTGGACGAGAAAAAGAATGGAAACCAACGGTTCCCAAACCATAGCCTAGGCAAATCAAACCTATCAATAAGAAAGGTTGTGTTATTGAGAATTTGAGAAATATTCGAAATCGCATGATTCGTATGCTTGTGTTTGTGTTGTTTGGTGATCTTTCTATCAAGTTCAATTAGTTCAAAGATTTTTGGACGAGAAAAAGAATGGAAACCAACGGTTCCCAAACCATAGCCTAGGCAAATCAAACCAATCAATAAGAAAGGTTGTGTTATTGAGAATTTGAGAAACATTCGGAATCGTATGATTCGTATGCTTGTGTTGGTGTTGTTTGGTGATCTTTCTATCAAGTTCTATTAGCTCAAAGTTTTTATGACGAGAAAAAGAATGGAAACCCATGGTTCCCAAACCATAGCCTAGGCAAATCAAACCAATCAATAAGAAAGGTTGTGTTATTGAGAATTGGAGAAACATTCGGAATCGCATGATTCGTATGCTGATATTTGTGTTGTTTGGTGATCTTTCTATCAAGTTCTATTAGTTCAAAGATTTATGGACTAGAAAAGAATGGAAACCAACACTTGCCAAACCATAGCCTAGGCAAATCAAACCAATCAATAAGAAAGGTTGTATTATTGAGAATTTGAGAAACATTCGAAATCGTATGATTCGTATGCTTGTCTTTGTGTTGATTGGTGATCTTTCTATCAAGTTCTATTAGTTCAAAGATTTTTGGACGAGAAAAAGAATGGAAACCAACGGTTCCCAAACCATAGCCTGGGCAAATCAAACCAATCAATAAGAAAGGTTGTGTTATTGAGAATTTGAGAAACATTCGGAATCTTATGATTCGTATGCTTGTGTTTGTTTTGTTTGGTGATGTTTCTATCAAGTTCTATTAGTTCAAACATTTATGGACTAGAAAAATAATTGAAACCAACACTTGTCAAACCATAGCCTAGGCAAATCAAACCAATCAATAAGAAAGGTTGTGTCATTGAGAATTTGAGAAGCATTCGGAATCACATGATTCGGATGCTTGTGTTTGTGTTGTTTGGTGATCTTTCTATCAAGTTCTATTAGTTCAAAGATTTTTCGACGAGAAAAAGAATGGAAACCAACGGTTCCCAAACCATAGCCTAGGCTAAGCAAACCAATCAATAAGAAAGGTTGTGTTATTGAGAATTTCATAAACATTCGGAATCGTATGATTCGTATGCTTGTGTTTGTGTTGTTTGGTGATCTTTCTATCAAGTTCTATTAGTTCAAAGATTTTGGGACAAGAAAAAGAATGGAAACCAACGGTTCCCAAACCATAGCCTAGGCAAATCAAACCTATCAATAAGAAAGGTTGTGTTATTGAGAATTTGAGAAATATTCGAAATCGCATGATTCGTATGCTTGTGTTTGTGTTGTTTGGTGATCTTTCTATCAAGTTCAATTAGTTCAAAGATTTTTGGACGAGAAAAAGAATGGAAACCAACGGTTCCCAAACCATAGCCTAGGCAAATCAAACCAATCAATAAGAAAGGTTGTGTTATTGAGGATTTGAGAAACATTCGGAATCGTATGATTCGTATGCTTGTGTTGGTGTTGTTTGGTGATCTTTCTATCAAGTTCTATTAGCTCAAAGTTTTTATGACGAGAAAAAGAATGGAAACCCATGGTTCCCAAACCATAGCCTAGGCAAATCAAACCAATCAATAAGAAAGGTTGTGTTAATGAGAATTGGAGAAACATTCGGAATCGCATGATTCGTATGCTTATATTTGTGTTGTTTGGTGATCTTTCTATCAAGTTCTATTAGTTCAAAGATTTATGGACTAGAAAAGAATGGAAACCAACACTTGCCAAACCATAGCCTAGGCAAATCAAACCAATCAATAAGAAAGGTTGTATTATTGAGAATTTGAGAAACATTCGAAATCGTATGATTCGTATGCTTGTCTTTGTGTTATTTGGTGATCTTTCTATCAAGTTCTCTTGGTTCAAAGATTTTTGGACGAGAAAAAGAATGGAAACCAACGGTTCCCAAACCATAGCCTGGGCAAATCAAACCAATCAATAAGAAAGGTTGTGTTATTGAGAATTTGAGAAACATTCGGAATCTTGTGATTCGTATGCTTGTGTTTGTTTTGTTTGGTGATGTTTCTATCAAGTTCTATTAGTTCAAACATTTATGGACTAGAAAAATAATTGAAACCAACACTTGTCAAACCATAGCCTAGGCAAATCAAACCAATCAATAAGAAAGGTTGTGTCATTGAGAATTTCAGAAGCATTCGGAATCACAAGATTCGGATGCTTGTGTTTGTGTTGTTTGGTGATCTTTCTATCAAGTTCTATTAGTTCAAAGATTTTTCGACGAGAAAAAGAATGGAAACCAACGGTTCCCAAACCATAGCCTAGGCTAAGCAAACCAATCAATAAGAAAGGTTGTGTTATTGAGAATTTCAGAAACATTCGGAATCGTATGATTCGTATGCTTGTGTTTGTGTTGTTTGGTGATCTTTCTATCAAGTTCTATTAGTTGAAAGATTTTTGGACGAGAAAAAGAATGGAAACCAACGGTTCCCAAACCATAGCCTAGGCAAATCAAACCTATCAATAAGAAAGGTTGTGTTATTGAGAATTTGAGAAATATTCGAAATCGCATGATTCGTATGCTTGTGTTTGTGTTGTTTGGTGATCTTTCTATCAAGTTCTATTAGTTCAAAGATTTTGGACGAGAAAAAGAATGGAAACCAACGGTTCCCAAGCCATAGCCTAGGCAAATCAAACCAATCAATAAGAAAGGTTGTGTTATTGAGAATTTGAGAAACATTCGAAATCGCATGATTCGTATGCTTGTGTTTGTGTTGTTTGGTGATCTTTCTATAAAGTTCTATTAGTTCAAAGATATTTGGACGAGAAAAAGAATGGAAACCAACGATTCCCAAACCATAGCCTAGGCAAATCAAACCAACCAATAAGAAAGGTTGTGTTATTGAGAATTTGAGAAACATTCGAAATGGCATGATTCGTATGCTTGTGTTTGTGTTGTTTGGTGATCTTTCTATCAAGTTCTATTAGTTCAAAGATTTATGCACTAGAAAAAGAATGGAAACCAACACTTGCCAAACCATAGCCTAGGCAAATCAAACCAATCAATAAGAAAGGTTGTGTTATTGAGAATTTGAGAAACATTCGGAGTAGCATGATTCGTGTGCTTGTGTTTTTGTTGTTTGGTGATCTTTCTAACAAGTTCTATTAGCTCAAAGATTTTTGGACGAGAAAAAGAATGGAAACCAACACTTGTCAAACCATAGCCTAGGCAAATCAAACCAATCAATAAGAAAGGTTGTATTTTGTGAGAATTTGAGAAACATTCGGAATCGCATGATTCATATGCTTCTGTTTGTGTTCTTTGGTGATCTTTCTATCAAGTTCATTAGTTCAAAGATTTATGGACTAGAAAAAGAATGGAAACCAACACTTGCCAAACCATAGCCTAGGCAAATCAAACCAATCAATAAGAAAGGTTGTATTGTTGAGAATTTGAGAAACATTTGAAATCGCATGATTCGTATGCTTGTGTTTTTGTTGTTTGGTGATCTTTCTATCAAGTTCTATTAGATCAAAGATTTTTCGATGAGAAAAAGAATGGAAACTAGCGGTTCCCAAACCATAGCCTAGGCAAATCAAACCAATCAATAAGAAAGGTTGTGTTATTGAGAATTTGAGAAACATTCGAAATGGCATGATTCGTATGCTTGTGTTTGTGTTGTTTGGTGATCTTTCTATCAAGTTCTATTAGTTCAAAGATTTATGCACTAGAAAAAGAATGGAAACCAACACTTGCCAAACCATAGCCTAGGCAAATCAAACCAATCAATAAGAAAGGTTGTGTTATTGAGAATTTGAGAAACATTCGGAGTAGCATGATTCGTGTGCTTGTGTTTTTGTTGTTTGGTGATCTTTCTAACAAGTTCTATTAGCTCAAAGATTTTTGGACGAGAAAAAGAATGGAAACCAACACTTGTCAAACCATAGCCTAGGCAAATCAAACCAATCAATAAGAAAGGTTGTATTTTTGAGAATTTGAGAAACATTCGGAATCGCATGATTCGTATGCTTGTGTTTGTGTTCTTTGGTGATCTTTCTATCAAGTTCATTAGTTCAAAGATTTATGGACTAGAAAAAGAATGGAAACCAACACTTGCCAAACCATAGCCTAGGCAAATCAAACCAATCAATAAGAAAGGTTGTATTGTTGAGAATTTGAGAAACATTTGAAATCGCATGATTCGTATGCTTGTGTTTTTGTTGTTTGGTGATCTTTCTATCAAGTTCTATTAGATCAAAGAGTTTTCGATGAGAAAAAGAATGGAAACCAGCGGTTCCCAAACCATAGCCTAGGCAAATCAAACCAATCAATAAGAAAGGTTGTGTTATTGAGAATTTGAGAAACATTCGGAATCGCATGATTCGTATGCTTGTGTTTGTTTTGTTTGGTGATCTTTCTATCAAGTTCTATTAGTTCAAAGATTTATGGACTAGAAAAAGAATGGAAACACACACTTGCCAAACCATAGCCTAGGCAAATCAAACCAATCAATAGGAAAGGTTGTATTACTGAGAATTTGAGAAACATTCGAATTCGCATGATTCGTATGCTTGTGTTTGTGTTGTTTGGTGATCTTTCTATCAAGTTCAATTAGTTCAAAGATTTTTGGACGAGAAAAAGAATGGAAACCAACGGTTCTTAAACCATAGCCTAGGCAAATCAAACCAATTAATAAGAAAGGTTGTATTGTTGAGAATTTGAGAAACATTTGAAATCGCATGATTCGTATGCTTGTGTTTTTGTTGTTTGGTGATCTTTCTATCAAGTTCTATTAGATCAAAGATTTTTCGATGAGAAAAAGAATGGAAACCAGCGGTTCCCAAACCATAGCCTAGGCTAATCAAACCAATCAATAAGAAAGGTTGTGTTATTGAGAATTTGAGAAACATTCGAAATCGCATGATTCGTATGCTTGTGTTTGTGTTGTTTGGTGATCTTTCTATCAAGTTCTATTAGTTCAAAGATTTTTGGACGAGAAAAAGAATGGAAACCAACGGTTCCCAAACCATAGCCTAGGCAAATCAAACCATTCAATAAGAAAGGTTGTGTTATTGAGAATTTGAGAAACATTCGGAATAGCATGATTCGTATGCTTGTGTTGGTGTTGTTTGGTGATCTTTCTATCAAGTTTTATTAGTTCAAAGATTTTTGGACGAGAAAAAGAATGGAAACACACACTTACCAAACCATAGCCTAGGCAAATCAAACCAATCAATAAGAAAGGTTGTATTACTGAGAATTTGAGAAACATTCGAATTCGCATGATTCGTATGCTTGTGTTTGTGTTGTTTGGTGATCTTTCTATCAAGTTCAATTAGTTCAAAGATTTTTGGACGAGAAAAAGAATGGAAACCAACGGTTCCCAAACCATAGCCTAGGCAAATCAAACCAATCAATAAGAAAGGTTGTGTTATTGAGAATTTGAGAACATTCGAAATCGCATGATTCGTATGCTTGTGCTTGTGTTCTTTGGTGATCTTTCTATCAAGTTCATTAGTTCAAAGATTTATGGACTAGAAAAAGAATGGAAACCAACACTTGCCAAACCATAGCCTAGGCAAATCAAACCAATCAATAAGAAAGGTTGTGTTATTGAGAATTTGAGAAGCATTCGGAATCACATGATTCGGAAGCTTGTGTTTGTGTTGTTTGGTGATCTTTCTATCAAGTTCTATTAGCTCAAAGATTTTTGGACGAGGAAAAGAATGGAAACCAACGGTTCCCCAACCATAGCCTAGGCAAATAAAACCAATCAATAAGAAAGGTTGTGTTATGTAGAATTCGAAAAACATTCGAAATCGCATGATTCGTATGCTTGTGTTTGTGTTGTTAGGTGATCTTTCTATCAAGTTCTATTAGTTCAAAGGTTTTTTGACGAGAAAAAGAATGGAAACCAACGGTTCCCAAACCAAAGCCTAGGCAAATCAAACCAATCAATAAGAAAGGTTGTGTTATTAAGAATTTGAGAAACATTCGGAATAGCATGATTCGTATGGTTGTGTCGGTGTTGTTTGGTGATCTTTCTATCAAGTTCTATTAGTTCAAAGATTTTTGGACGAGAAAAAGAATGGAAACACACACTTGCCAAACCATAGCCTAGGCAAATCAAACCAATCAATAAGAAAGGTTGTATTACTGAGAATTTGAGAAACATTCGAAATCGCATGATTCGTATGCTTGTGTTTGTGTTGTTTGGTGATCTTTCTATCAAGTTCAATTAGTTCAAAGATTTTTCGACGAGAAAAAGAATGGAAACCACCGTTTCTTAAACCATAGCCTAGGCAAATCAAACCAATCAATAAGAACGGTTGTGTTATTGAGGATTTGAGAAACATTCGGAATCGTATGATTCGTATGCTTGTGTTGGTGTTGTTTGGTGATCTTTCTATCAAGTTCTATTAGCTCAAAGTTTTTATGACGAGAAAAAGAATGGAAACCCATGGTTCCAAAACCATAGCCTAGGCAAATCAAACCAATCAATAAGAAAGGTTGTGTTATTGAGAATTGGAGAAACATTCGGAATCGCATGATTCGTATGCTTATATTTGTGTTGTTTGGTGATCTTTCTATCAAGTTCTATTAGTTCAAAGATTTATGGACTAGAAAAGAATGGAAACAAACACTTGCCAAACCATAGCCTAGGCAAATCAAACCAATCAATAAGAAAGGTTGTATTATTGAGAATTTGAGAAACATTCGAAATCGTATGATTCGTATGCTTGTCTTTGTGTTGTTTGGTGATCTTTCTATCAAGTTCTATTAGTTCAAAGATTTTTGGACGAGAAAAAGAATGGAAACCAACGGTTCCCAAACCATAGCCTGGGCAAATCAAACCAATCAATAAGAAAGGTTGTGTTATTGAGAATTTGAGAAACATTCGGAATCTTATGATTCGTATGCTTGTGTTTGTTTTGTTTGGTGATGTTTCTATCAAGTTCTATTAGTTCAAACATTTATGGACTAGAAAAATAATTGAAACCAACACTTGTCAAACCATAGCCTAGGCAAATCAAACCAATCAATAAGAAAGGTTGTGTCATTGAGAATTTGAGAAGCATTCGGAATCACATGATTCGGATGCTTGTGTTTGTGTTGTTTGGTGATCTTTCTATCAAGTTCTATTAGTTCAAAGATTTTTCGACGAGAAAAAGAATGGAAACCAACGGTTCCCAAACCATAGCCTAGGCTAAGCAAACCAATCAATAAGAAAGGTTGTGTTATTGAGAATTTCAGAAACATTCGGAATCGTATGATTCGTATGCTTGTGTTTGTGTTGTTTGGTGATCTTTCTATCAAGTTCTATTAGTTCAAAGATTTTTGGACGAGAAAAAGAATGGAAACCAACGGTTCCCAAACCATAGCCTAGGCAAATCAAACCTATCAATAAGAAAGGTTGTGTTATTGAGAATTTGAGAAATATTCGAAATCGCATGATTCGTATGCTTGTGTTTGTGTTGTTTGGTGATCTTTCTATCAAGTTCAATTAGTTCAAAGATTTTTGGACGAGAAAAAGAATGGAAACCAACGGTTCCCAAACCATAGCCTAGGCAAATCAAACCTATCAATAAGAAAGGTTGTGTTATTGAGAATTTGAGAAACATTCGAAATGGCATGATTCGTATGCTTGTGTTTGTGTTGTTTGGTGATCTTTCTATCAAGTTCTATTAGTTCAAAGATTTATGCACTAGAAAAAGAATGGAAACCAACACTTGCCAAACCATAGCCTAGGCAAATCAAACCAATCAATAAGAAAGGTTGTGGTATTGAGAATTTGAGAAACATTCGGAGTAGCATGATTCGTGTGCTTGTGTTTTTGTTGTTTGGTGATCTTTCTAACAAGTTCTATTAGCTCAAAGATTTTTGGACGAGAAAAAGAATGGAAACCAACACTTGTCAAACCATAGCCTAGGCAAATCAAACCAATCAATAAGAAAGGTTGTATTTTTGAGAATTTGAGAAACATTCGGAATCGCATGATTCGTATGCTTGTGTTTGTGTTCTTTGGTGATCTTTCTATCAAGTTCATTAGTTCAAAGATTTATGGACTAGAAAAAGAATGGAAACCAACACTTGCCAAACCATAGCCTAGGCAAATCAAACCAATCAAAAAGAAAGGTTGTATTGTTGAGAATTTGAGAAACATTTGAAATCGCATGATTCGTATGCTTGTGTTTTTGTTGTTTGGTGATCTTTCTATCAAGTTCTATTAGATCAAAGAGTTTTCGATGAGAAAAAGAATGGAAACCAGCGGTTCCCAAACCATAGCCTAGGCAAATCAAACCAATCAATAAGAAAGGTTGTGTTATTGAGAATTTGAGAAACATTCGGAATCGCATGATTCGTATGCTTGTGTTTGTTTTGTTTGGTGATCTTTCTATCAAGTTCTATTAGTTCAAAGATTTATGGACTAGAAAAAGAATGGAAACACACACTTGCCAAACCATAGCCTAGGCAAATCAAACCAATCAATAGGAAAGGTTGTATTACTGAGAATTTGAGAAACATTCGAATTCGCATGATTCGTATGCTTGTGTTTGTGTTGTTTGGTGATCTTTCTATCAAGTTCAATTAGTTCAAAGATTTTTGGACGAGAAAAAGAATGGAAACCAACGGTTCTTAAACCATAGCCTAGGCAAATCAAACCAATTAATAAGAAAGGTTGTATTGTTGAGAATTTGAGAAACATTTGAAATCGCATGATTCGTATGCTTGTGTTTTTGTTGTTTGGTGATCTTTCTATCAAGTTCTATTAGATCAAAGTTTTTTCGATGAGAAAAAGAATGGAAACCAGCGGTTCCCAAACCATAGCCTAGGCTAATCAAACCAATCAATAAGAAAGGTTGTGTTATTGAGAATTTGAGAAACATTCGAAATCGCATGATTCGTATGCTTGTGTTTGTGTTGTTTGGTGATCTTTCTATCAAGTTTTATTAGTTCAAAGATTTTTGGACGAGAAAAAGAATGGAAACACACACTTACCAAACCATAGCCTAGGCAATTCAAACCAATCAATAAGAAAGGTTGTATTACTGAGAATTTGAGAAACATTCGAATTCGCATGATTCGTATGCTTGTGTTTGTGTTGTTTGGTGATCTTTCTATCAAGTTCAATTAGTTCAAAGATTTTTGGACGAGAAAAAGAATGGAA
Organism: Polygonum maritimum; assembly: GCA_963924305.1. Lineage (NCBI taxonomy): Eukaryota > Viridiplantae > Streptophyta > Magnoliopsida > Caryophyllales > Polygonaceae > Polygonum > Polygonum maritimum. The sequence continues at coordinate 22,096,466 of OZ002735.1, forward strand.
ACCAACGGTTCCCAAACCATAGCCTAGGCAAATCAAACCAATCAATAAGAAAGGTTGTGTTATTGAGAATTTGAGAACATTCGAAATCGCATGATTCGTATGCTTGTGTTTATGTTCTTTGGTGATCTTTCTATCAAGTTCATTAGTTCAAAGATTTATGGACTAGAAAAAGAATGGAAACCAACACTTGCCAAACCATAGCCTAGGCAAATCAAACCAATCAATAAGAAAGGTTGTGTTATTGAGAATTTGAGAACATTCGAAATCGCATGATTCGTATGCTTGTGTTTATGTTCTTTGGTGATCTTTCTATCAAGTTCATTAGTTCAAAGATTTATGGACTAGAAAAAGAATGGAAACCAACACTTGCCAAACCATAGCCTAGGCAAATCAAACCAATCAATAAGAAAGGTTGTGTTATTGAGAATTTGAGAAGCATTCGGAATCACATGATTCGGAAGCTTGTGTTTGTGTTGTTTGGTGATCTTTCTATCAAGTTCTATTAGCTCAAAGATTTTTGGACGAGGAAAAGAATGGAAACCAACGGTTCCCCAACCATAGCCTAGGCAAATCAAACCAATCAATAAGAAAGGTTGTGTTATGTAGAATTCGAAAAACATTCGAAATCGCATGATTCGTATGCTTGTGTTTGTGTTGTTAGGTGATCTTTCTATCAAGTTCTATTAGTTCAAAGGTTTTTTGACGAGAAAAAGAATGGAAACCAACGGTTCCCAAACCAAAGCCTAGGCAAATCAAACCAATCAATAAGAAAGGTTGTGTTATTAAGAATTTGAGAAACATTCGGAATAGCATGATTCGTATGGTTGTGTCGGTGTTGTTTGGTGATCTTTCTATCAAGTTCTATTAGTTCAAAGATTTTTGGACGAGAAAAAGAATGGAAACACACACTTGCCAAACCATAGCCTAGGCAAATCAAACCAATCAATAAGAAAGGTTGTATTACTGAGAATTTGAGAAACATTCGAAATCGCATGATTCGTATGCTTGTGTTTGTGTTGTTTGGTGATCTTTCTATCAAGTTCAATTAGTTCAAAGATTTTTGGACGAGTAAAAGAATGGAAACCACCGTTTCTTAAACCATAGCCTAGGCAAATCAAACCAATCAATAAGAACGGTTGTGTTATTGAGGATTTGAGAAACATTCGGAATCGTATGATTCGTATGCTTGTGTTGGTGTTGTTTGGTGATCTTTCTATCAAGTTCTATTAGCTCAAAGTTTTTATGACGAGAAAAAGAATGGAAACCCATGGTTCCAAAACCATAGCCTAGGCAAATCAAACCAATCAATAAGAAAGGTTGTGTTATTGAGAATTGGAGAAACATTCGGAATCGCATGATTCGTATGCTTATATTTGTGTTGTTTGGTGATCTTTCTATCAAGTTCTATTAGTTCAAAGATTTATGGACTAGAAAAGAATGGAAACAAACACTTGCCAAACCATAGCCTAGGCAAATCAAACCAATCAATAAGAAAGGTTGTATTATTGAGAATTTGAGAAACATTCGAAATCGTATGATTCGTATGCTTGTCTTTGTGTTGTTTGGTGATCTTTCTATCAAGTTCTATTAGTTCAAAGATTTTTGGACGAGAAAAAGAATGGAAACCAACGGTTCCCAAACCATAGCCTGGGCAAATCAAACCAATCAATAAGAAAGGTTGTGTTATTGAGAATTTGAGAAACATTCGGAATCTTATGATTCGTATGCTTGTGTTTGTTTTGTTTGGTGATGTTTCTATCAAGTTCTATTAGTTCAAAGATTTATGGACTAGAAAAATAATTGAAACACACACTTGCCAAACCATAGCCTAGGCAAATCAAACCAATCAATAAGAAAGGTTGTGTCATTGAGAATTTGAGAAGCATTCGGAATCACATGATTCGGATGCTTGTGTTTGTGTTGTTTGGTGATCTTTCTATCAAGTTCTATTAGTTCAAAGATTTTTCGACGAGAAAAAGAATGGAAACCAACGGTTCCCAAACCATAGCCTAGGCTAAGCAAAACAATCAATAAGAAAGGTTGTGTTATTGAGAATTTCAGAAACATTCGGAATCGTATGATTCGTATGCTTGTGTTTGTATTGTTTGGTGATCTTTCTATCAAGTTCTATTAGATCAAAGATTTTTCGATGAGAAAAAGAATGGAAACCAGCGGTTCCCAAACCATAGCCTAGGCTAATCAAACCAATCAATAAGAAAGGTTGTGTTATTGAGAATTTGAGAAACATTCGAAATCGCATGATTCGTAGGCTTGTGTTTATGTTGTTTGGTGATCTTTCTATCAAGTTCTATTACTTCAAAGATTTTTGGACGAGAAAAAGAATGGAAACCAACGGTTCCCAAACCATAGCCTAGGCAAATCAAACCAATCAATAAGAAAGGTTGTGTTATTGAGAATTTGAGAAACATTCGGAATAGCATGATTCGTATGCTTGTGTTGGTGTTGTTTGGTGATCTTTCTATCAAGTTTTATTAGTTCAAAGATTTTTGGACGAGAAAAAGAATGGAAACACACACTTACCAAACCATAGCCTAGGCAAATCAAACCAATCAATAAGAAAGGTTGTATTACTGAGAATTTGAGAAACATTCGAATTCGCATGATTCGTATGCTTGTGTTTGTGTTGTTTGGTGATCTTTCTATCAAGTTCAATTAGTTCAAAGATTTTTGGACGAGAAAAAGAATGGAAACCAACGGTTCCCAAACCATAGCCTAGGCAAATCAAACCAATCAATAAGAAAGGTTGTGTTATTGAGAATTTGAGAACATTCGAAATCGCATGATTCGTATGCTTGTGTTTATGTTCTTTGGTGATCTTTCTATCAAGTTCATTAGTTCAAAGATTTATGGACTAGAAAAAGAATGGAAACCAACACTTGCCAAACCATAGCCTAGGCAAATCAAACCAATCAATAAGAAAGGTTGTGTTATTGAGAATTTGAGAAGCATTCGGAATGACATGATTCGGAAGCTTGTGTTTGTGTTGTTTGGTGATCTTTCTATCAAGTTCTATTAGCTCAAAGATTTTTGGACGAGGAAAAGAATGGAAACCAACGGTTCCCCAACCATAGCCTAGGCAAATCAAACCAATCAATAAGAAAGGTTGTGTTATGTAGAATTCGAAAAACATTCGAAATCGCATGATTCGTATGCTTGTGTTTGTGTTGTTAGGTGATCTTTCTATCAAGTTCTATTAGTTCAAAGGTTTTTTGACGAGAAAAAGAATGGAAACCAACGGTTCCCAAACCAAAGCCTAGGCAAATCAAACCAATCAATAAGAAAGGTTGTGTTATTAAGAATTTGAGAAACATTCGGAATAGCATGATTCGTATGGTTGTGTCGGTGTTGTTTGGTGATCTTTCTATCAAGTTCTATTAGTTCAAAGATTTTTGGACGAGAAAAAGAATGGAAACACACACTTGCCAAACCATAGCCTAGGCAAATCAAACCAATCAATAAGAAAGGTTGTATTACTGAGAATTTGAGAAACATTCGAAATCGCATGATTCGTATGCTTGTGTTTGTGTTGTTTGGTGATCTTTCTATCAAGTTCAATTAGTTCAAAGATTTTTGGACGAGAAAAAGAATGGAAACCACCGTTTCTTAAACCATAGCCTAGGCAAATCAAACCAATCAATAAGAACGGTTGTGTTATTGAGGATTTGAGAAACATTCGGAATCGTATGATTCGTATGCTTGTGTTGGTGTTGTTTGGTGATCTTTCTATCAAGTTCTATTAGCTCAAAGTTTTTATGACGAGAAAAAGAATGGAAACCCATGGTTCCAAAACCATAGCCTAGGCAAATCAAACCAATCAATAAGAAAGGTTGTGTTATTGAGAATTGGAGAAACATTCGGAATCGCATGATTGGTATGCTTATATTTGTGTTGTTTGGTGATCTTTCTATCAAGTTCTATTAGTTCAAAGATTTATGGACTAGAAAAGAATGGAAACAAACACTTGCCAAACCATAGCCTAGGCAAATCAAACCAATCAATAAGAAAGGTTGTATTATTGAGAATTTGAGAAACATTCGAAATCGTATGATTCGTATGCTTGTCTTTGTGTTGTTTGGTGATCTTTCTATCAAGTTCTATTAGTTCAAAGATTTTTGGACGAGAAAAAGAATGGAAACCAACGGTTCCCAAACCATAGCCTGGGCAAATCAAACCAATCAATAAGAAAGGTTGTGTTATTGAGAATTTGAGAAACATTCGGAATCTTATGATTCGTATGCTTGTGTTTGTTTTGTTTGGTGATGTTTCTATCAAGTTCTATTAGTTCAAACATTTATGGACTAGAAAAATAATTGAAACCAACACTTGTCAAACCATAGCCTAGGCAAATCAAACCAATCAATAAGAAAGGTTGTGTCATTGAGAATTTGAGAAGCATTCGGAATCACATGATTCGGATGCTTGTGTTTGTGTTGTTTGGTGATCTTTCTATCAAGTTCTATTAGTTCAAAGATTTTTCGACGAGAAAAAGAATGGAAACCAACGGTTCCCAAACCATAGCCTAGGCTAAGCAAAACAATCAATAAGAAAGGTTGTGTTATTGAGAATTTCAGAAACATTCGGAATCGTATGATTCGTATGCTTGTGTTTGTGTTGTTTGGTGATCTTTCTATCAAGTTCTATTAGTTCAAAGATTTTTGGACGAGAAAAAGAATGGAAACCAACGGTTCCCAAACCATAGCCTAGGCTAATCAAACCAATCAATAAGAAAGGTTGTGTTATTGAGAATTTGAGAAACATTCGAAATCGCATGATTCGTAGGCTTGTGTTTGTGTTGTTTGGTGATCTTTCTATCAAGTTCTATTAGTTCAAAGATTTTTGGACGAGAAAAAGAATGGAAACCAACGGTTCCCAAACCATAGCCTAGGCAAATCAAACCAATCAATAAGAAAGGTTGTGTTATTGAGAATTTGAGAAACATTCGGAATAGCATGATTCGTATGCTTGTGTTGGTGTTGTTTGGTGATCTTTCTATCAAGTTTTATTAGTTCAAAGATTTTTGGACGAGAAAAAGAATGGAAACACACACTTACCAAACCATAGCCTAGGCAATTCAAACCAATCAATAAGAAAGGTTGTATTACTGAGAATTTGAGAAACATTCGAATTCGCATGATTCGTATGCTTGTGTTTGTGTTGTTTGGTGATCTTTCTATCAAGTTCAATTAGTTCAAAGATTTTTGGACGAGAAAAAGAATGGAAACCAACGGTTCCCAAACCATAGCCTAGGCAAATCAAACCAATCAATAAGAAAGGTTGTGTTATTGAGAATTTGAGAACATTCGAAATCGCATGATTCGTATGCTTGTGTTTATGTTCTTTGGTGATCTTTCTATCAAGTTCATTAGTTCAAAGATTTATGGACTAGAAAAAGAATGGAAACCAACACTTGCCAAACCATAGCCTAGGCAAATCAAACCAATCAATAAGAAAGGTTGTGTTATTGAGAATTTGAGAAGCATTCGGAATCACATGATTCGGAAGCTTGTGTTTGTGTTGTTTGGTGATCTTTCTATCAAGTTCTATTAGCTCAAAGATTTTTGGACGAGGAAAAGAATGGAAACCAACGGTTCCCCAACCATAGCCTAGGCAAATCAAACCAATCAATAAGAAAGGTTGTGTTATGTAGAATTCGAAAAACATTCGAAATCGCATGATTCGTATGCTTGTGTTTGTGTTGTTAGGTGATCTTTCTATCAAGTTCTATTAGTTCAAAGGTTTTTTGACGAGAAAAAGAATGGAAACCAACGGTTCCCAAACCAAAGCCTAGGCAAATCAAACCAATCAATAAGAAAGGTTGTGTTATTAAGAATTTGAGAAACATTCGGAATAGCATGATTCGTATGGTTGTGTCGGTGTTGTTTGGTGATCTTTCTATCAAGTTCTATTAGTTCAAAGATTTTTGGACGAGAAAAAGAATGGAAACACACACTTGCCAAACCATAGCCTAGGCAAATCAAACCAATCAATAAGAAAGGTTGTATTATTGAGAATTTGAGAAACATTCGAAATCGTATGATTCGTATGCTTGTCTTTGTGTTGTTTGGTGATCTTTCTATCAAGTTCTATTAGTTCAAAGATTTTTGGACGAGAAAAAGAATGGAAACCAACGGTTCCCAAACCATAGCCTGGGCAAATCAAACCAATCAATAAGAAAGGTTGTGTTATTGAGAATTTGAGAAACATTCGGAATCTTATGATTCGTATGCTTGTGTTTGTTTTGTTTGGTGATGTTTCTATCAAGTTCTATTAGTTCAAACATTTATGGACTAGAAAAATAATTGAAACCAACACTTGTCAAACCATAGCCTAGGCAAATCAAACCAATCAATAAGAAAGGTTGTGTCATTGAGAATTTGAGAAGCATTCGGAATCACATGATTCGGATGCTTGTGTTTGTGTTGTTTGGTGATCTTTCTATCAAGTTCTATTAGTTCAAAGATTTTTCGACGAGAAAAAGAATGGAAACCAACGGTTCCCAAACCATAGCCTAGGCTAAGCAAACCAATCAATAAGAAAGGTTGTGTTATTGAGAATTTCAGAAACATTCGGAATCGTATGATTCGTATGCTTGTGTTTGTGTTGTTTGGTGATCTTTCTATCAAGTTCTATTAGTTCAAAGATTTTTGGACGAGAAAAAGAATGGAAACCAACGGTTCCCAAACCATAGCCTAGGCAAATCAAACCTATCAATAAGAAAGGTTGTGTTATTGAGAATTTGAGAAATATTCGAAATCGCATGATTCGTATGCTTGTGTTTGTGTTGTTTGGTGATCTTTCTATCAAGTTCAATTAGTTCAAAGATTTTTGGACGAGAAAAAGAATGGAAACCAACGGTTCCCAAACCATAGCCTAGGCAAATCAAACCAATCAATAAGAAAGGTTGTGTTATTGAGGATTTGAGAAACATTCGGAATCGTATGATTCGTATGCTTGTGTTGGTGTTGTTTGGTGATCTTTCTATCAAGTTCTATTAGCTCAAAGTTTTTATGACGAGAAAAAGAATGGAAACCCATGGTTCCCAAACCATAGCCTAGGCAAATCAAACCAATCAATAAGAAAGGTTGTGTTATTGAGAATTGGAGAAACATTCGGAATCGCATGATTCGTATGCTGATATTTGTGTTGTTTGGTGATCTTTCTATCAAGTTCTATTAGTTCAAAGATTTATGGACTAGAAAAGAATGGAAACCAACACTTGCCAAACCATAGCCTAGGCAAATCAAACCAATCAATAAGAAAGGTTGTATTATTGAGAATTTGAGAAACATTCGAAATCGTATGATTCGTATGCTTGTCTTTGTGTTGTTTGGTGATCTTTCTATCAAGTTCTATTAGTTCAAAGATTTTTGGACGAGAAAAAGAATGGAAACCAACGGTTCCCAAACCATAGCCTGGGCAAATCAAACCAATTAATAAGAAAGGTTGTGTTATTGAGAATTTGAGAAACATTCGGAATCTTATGATTCGTATGCTTGTGTTTGTTTTGTTTGGTGATGTTTCTATCAAGTTCTATTAGTTCAAACATTTATGGACTAGAAAAATAATTGAAACCAACACTTGTCAAACCATAGCCTAGGCAAATCAAACCAATCAATAAGAAAGGTTGTGTCATTGAGAATTTGAGAAGCATTCGGAATCACATGATTCGGATGCTTGTGTTTGTGTTGTTTGGTGATCTTTCTATCAAGTTCTATTAGTTCAAAGATTTTTCGACGAGAAAAAGAATGGAAACCAACGGTTCCCAAACCATAGCCTAGGCTAAGCAAACCAATCAATAAGAAAGGTTGTGTTATTGAGAATTTCAGAAACATTCGGAATCGTATGATTCGTATGCTTGTGTTTGTGTTGTTTGGTGATCTTTCTATCAAGTTCTATTAGTTCAAAGATTTTTGGACGAGAAAAAGAATGGAAACCAACGGTTCCCAAACCATAGCCTAGGCAAATCAAACCTATCAATAAGAAAGGTTGTGTTATTGAGAATTTGAGAAATATTCGAAATCGCATGATTCGTATGCTTGTGTTTGTGTTGTTTGGTGATCTTTCTATCAAGTTCAATTAGTTCAAAGATTTTTGGACGAGAAAAAGAATGGAAACCAACGGTTCCCAAACCATAGCCTAGGCAAATCAAACCAATCAATAAGAAAGGTTGTGTTATTGAGGATTTGAGAAACATTCGGAATCGTATGATTCGTATGCTTGTGTTGGTGTTGTTTGGTGATCTTTCTATCAAGTTCTATTAGCTCAAAGTTTTTATGACGAGAAAAAGAATGGAAACCCATGGTTCCCAAACCATAGCCTATGCAAATCAAACCAATCAATAAGAAAGGTTGTGTTATTGAGAATTGGAGAAACATTCGGAATCGCATGATTCGTATGCTGATATTTGTGTTGTTTGGTGATCTTTCTATCAAGTTCTATTAGTTCAAAGATTTATGGACTAGAAAAGAATGGAAACCAACACTTGCCAAACCATAGCCTAGGCAAATCAAACCAATCAATAAGAAAGGTTGTATTATTGAGAATTTGAGAAACATTCGAAATCGTATGATTCGTATGCTTGTCTTTGTGTTGTTTGGTGATCTTTCTATCAAGTTCTATTAGTTCAAAGATTTTTGGACGAGAAAAAGAATGGAAACCAACGGTTCCCAAACCATAGCCTGGGCAAATCAAACCAATCAATAAGAAAGGTTGTGTTATTGAGAATTTGAGAAACATTCGGAATCTTATGATTCGTATGCTTGTGTTTGTTTTGTTTGGTGATGTTTCTATCAAGTTCTATTAGTTCAAACATTTATGGACTAGAAAAATAATTGAAACCAACACTTGTCAAACCATAGCCTAGGCAAATCAAACCAATCAATAAGAAAGGTTGTGTCATTGAGAATTTGAGAAGCATTCGGAATCACATGATTCGGATGCTTGTGTTTGTGTTGTTTGGTGATCTTTCTATCAAGTTCTATTAGTTCAAAGATTTTTCGACGAGAAAAAGAATGGAAACCAACGGTTCCCAAACCATAGCCTAGGCTAAGCAAACCAATCAATAAGAAAGGTTGTGTTATTGAGAATTTCATAAACATTCGGAATCGTATGATTCGTATGCTTGTGTTTGTGTTGTTTGGTGATCTTTCTATCAAGTTCTATTAGTTCAAAGATTTTATGACAAGAAAAAGAATGGAAACCAACGGTTCCCAAACCATAGCCTAGGCAAATCAAACCTATCAATAAGAAAGGTTGTGTTATTGAGAATTTGAGAAATATTCGAAATCGCATGATTCGTATGCTTGTGTTTGTGTTGTTTGGTGATCTTTCTATCAAGTTCAATTAGTTCTAAGATTTTTGGACGAGAAAAAGAATGGAAACCAACGGTTCCCAAACCATAGCCTAGGCAAATCAAACCAATCAATAAGAAAGGTTGTGTTATTGAGGATTTGAGAAACATTCGGAATCGTATGATTCGTATGCTTGTGTTGGTGTTGTTTGGTGATCTTTCTATCAAGTTCTATTAGCTCAAAGTTTTTATGACGAGAAAAAGAATGGAAACCCATGGTTCCCAAACCATAGCCTAGGCAAATCAAACCAATCAATAAGAAAGGTTGTATTATTGAGAATTTGAGAAACATTCGAAATCGTATGATTCGTATGCTTGTCTTTGTGTTATTTGGTGATCTTTCTATCAAGTTCTATTGGTTCAAAGATTTTTGGACGAGAAAAAGAATGGAAAGCAACGGTTCCCAAACCATAGCCTGGGCAAATCAAACCAATCAATAAGAAAGGTTGTGTTATTGAGAATTTGAGAAACATTCGGAATCTTATGATTCGTATGCTTGTGTTTGTTTTGTTTGGTGATGTTTCTATCAAGTTCTATTAGTTCAAACATTTATGGACTAGAAAAATAATTGAAACCAACACTTGTCAAACCATAGCCTAGGCAAATCAAACCAATCAATAAGAAAGGTTGTGTCATTGAGAATTTGAGAAGCATTCGGAATCACATGATTCGGATGCTTGTGTTTGTGTTGTTTGGTGATCTTTCTATCAAGTTCTATTAGTTCAAAGATTTTTCGACGAGAAAAAGAATGGAAACCAACGGTTCCCAAACCATAGCCTAGGCTAAGCAAACCAATCAATAAGAAAGGTTGTGTTATTGAGAATTTCATAAACATTCGGAATCGTATGATTCGTATGCTTGTGTTTGTGTTGTTTGGTGATCTTTCTATCAAGTTCTATTAGTTCAACGATTTTGGGACAAGAAAAAGAATGGAAACCAACGGTTCCCAAACCATAGCCTAGGCAAATCAAACCTATCAATAAGAACGGTTGTGTTATTGAGAATTTGAGAAATATTCGAAATCGCATGATTCGTATGCTTGTGTTTGTGTTGTTTGGTGATCTTTCTATCAAGTTCAATTAGTTCAAAGATTTTTGGACGAGAAAAAGAATGGAAACCAACGGTTCCCAAACCATAGCCTAGGCAAATCAAACCAATCAATAAGAAAGGTTGTGTTATTGAGGATTTGAGAAACATTCGGAATCGTATGATTCGTATGCTTGTGTTGGTGTTGTTTGGTGATCCTTCTATCAAGTTCTATTAGCTCAAAGTTTTTATGACGAGAAAAAGAACGGAAACCCATGGTTCCCAAACCATAGCCTAGGCAAATCAAACCAATCAATAAGAAAGGTTGTGTTATTGAGAATTGGAGAAACATTCGGAATCGCATGATTCGGATGCTTGTGTTTGTGTTGTTTGGTGATCTTTCTATCAAGTTCTATTAGTTCAAAGATTTTTCGACGAGAAAAAGAATGGAAACCAACGGTTCCCAAACCATAGCCTAGGCTAAGCAAACCAATTAATAAGAAAGGTTGTGTTATTGAGAATTTCAGAAACATTCGGAATCGTATGATTCGTATGCTTGTGTTTGTGTTGTTTGGTGATCATTCTATCAAGTTCTATTAGTTCAAAGATTTTTGGACGAGAAAAAGAATGGAAACCAACGGTTCCCAAACCATAGCCTAGGCAAATCAAACCTATCAATAAGAAAGGTTGTGTTATTGAGAATTTGAGAAATATTCGAAATCGCATGATTCGTATTCTTGTGTTTGTGTTGTTTGGTGATCTTTCTATCAAGTTCTATTAGTTCAAAGATTTTGGACGAGAAAAAGAATGGAAACCAGCGGTTCCCAAACCATAGCCTAGGCAAATCAAACCAATCAATAAGAAAGGTTGTGTTATTGAGAATTTGAGAAACATTCGAAATGGCATGATTCGTATGCTTGTGTTTGTGTTGTTTGGTGATCTTTCTATCAAGTTCTATTAGTTCAAAGATTTATGCACTAGAAAAAGAATGGAAACCAACACTTGCCAAACCATAGCCTAGGCAAATCAAACCAATCAATAAGAAAGGTTGTGTTATTGAGAATTTGAGAAACATTCGGAGTAGCATGATTCGTGTGCTTGTGTTTTTGTTGTTTGGTGATCTTTCTAACAAGTTCTATTAGCTCAAAGATTTTTGGACGAGAAAAAGAATGGAAACCAACACTTGTCAAACCATAGCCTAGGCAAATCAAACCAATCAATAAGAAAGGTTGTATTTTTGAGAATTTGAGAAACATTCGGAATCGCATGATTCGTATGCTTGTGTTTGTGTTCTTTGGTGATCTTTCTATCAAGTTCATTAGTTCAAAGATTTATGGACTAGAAAAAGAATGGAAACCAACACTTGCCAAACCATAGCCTAGGCAAATCAAACCAATCAATAAGAAAGGTTGTATTGTTGAGAATTTGAGAAACATTTGAAATCGCATGATTCGTATGCTTGTGTTTTTGTTGTTTGGTGATCTTTCTATCAAGTTCTATTAGATCAAAGAGTTTTCGATGAGAAAAAGAATGGAAACCAGTGGTTCCCAAACCATAGCCTAGGCAAATCAAACCAATCAATAAGAAAGGTTGTGTTATTGAGAATTTGAGAAACATTCGGAATCGCATGATTCGTATGCTTGTGTTTGTTTTGTTTGGTGATCTTTCTATCAAGTTCTATTAGTTCAAAGATTTATGGACTAGAAAAAGAATGGAAACCAACACTTGACAAACCATAGCCTAGGCAAATCAAACCAATCAATAAGAAAGGTTGTGTTATTGAGAATTTGAGAACATTCGGAATCGCATGATTCGTATGCTTGTGTTTGTGTTCTTTGGTGATCTTTCTATCAAGTTCATTAGTTCAAAGATTTATGGACTAGAAAAAGAATGGAAACCAACACTTGCCAAACCATAGCCTAGGCAAATCAAACCAATCAATAAGAAAGGTTGTATTGTTGAGAATTTGAGAAACATTTGAAATCGCATGATTCGTATGCTTGTGTTTTTGTTGTTTGGTGATCGTTCTATCAAGTTCTATTAGATCAAAGATTTTTCGATGAGAAAAAGAATGGAAACCAGCGGTTCCCAAACCATAGCCTAGGCTAATCAAACCAATCAATAAGAAAGGTTGTGTTATTGAGAATTTGAGAACATTCGGAATCGCATGAATCGTATGCTTGTGTTTGTGTTCTTTGGTGATCTTTCTATCAAGTTCATTAGTTCAAAGATTTATGGACTAGAAAAAGAATGGAAACCAACACTTGCCAAACCATAGCCTAGGCAAATCAAACCAATCAATAAGAAAGGTTGTATTGTTGAGAATTTGAGAAACATTTGAAATCGCATGATTCGTATGCTTGTGTTTTTGTTGTTTGGTGATCTTTCTATCAAGTTCTATTAGATCAAAGATTTTTCGATATGAAAAAGAATGGAAACCAGCGGTTCCCAAACCATAGCCTAGGCTAATCAAACCAATGAATAAGAAAGATTGTGTTATTGAGAATTTGAGAAACATTCGAAATCGCATGATTCGTATGCTTGTGTTTGTATTGTTTGGTGATCTTTCTATCAAGTTCTATTAGTTCAAAGATTTTTGGACGAGAAAAAGAATGGAAACCAACGGTTCCCAAACCATAGCCTAGGCAAATCAAACCAATCAATAAGAAAGGTTGTGTTATTGAGAATTTGAGAAACATTCGGAGTAGCATGATTCGTGTGCTTGTGTTTTTGTTGTTTGGTGATCTTTCTAACAAGTTCTATTAGCTCAAAGATTTTTGGACGAGAAAAAGAATGGAAACCAACACTTGTCAAACCATAGCCTAGGCAAATCAAACCAATCAATAAGAAAGGTTGTATTTTTGAGAATTTGAGAAACATTCGGAATCGCATGATTCGTATGCTTGTGTTTGTGTTCTTTGGTGATCTTTCTATCAAGTTCATTAGTTCAAAGATTTATGGACTAGAAAAAGAATGGAAACCAACACTTGCCAAACCATAGCCTAGGCAAATCAAACCAATCAATAAGAAAGGTTGTATTGTTGAGAATTTGAGAAACATTTGAAATCGCATGATTCGTATGCTTGTGTTTTTGTTGTTTGGTGATCTTTCTATCAAGTTCTATTAGATCAAAGAGTTTTCGATGAGAAAAAGAATGGAAACCAGCGGTTCCCAAACCATAGCCTAGGCAAATCAAACCAATCAATAAGAAAGGTTGTGTTATTGAGAATTTGAGAAACATTCGGAATCGCATGATTCGTATGCTTGTGTTTGTTTTGTTTGGTGATCTTTCTATCAAGTTCTATTAGTTCAAAGATTTATGGACTAGAAAAAGAATGGAAACCAACACTTGACAAACCATAGCCTAGGCAAATCAAACCAATCAATAAGAAAGGTTGTGTTATTGAGAATTTGAGAACATTCGGAATCGCATGAGTCGTATGCTTGTGTTTGTGTTCTTTGGTGATCTTTCTATCAAGTTCATTAGTTCAAAGATTTATGGACTAGAAAAAGAATGGAAACCAACACTTGCCAAACCATAGCCTAGGCAAATCAAACCAATCAATAAGAAAGGTTGTATTGTTGAGAATTTGAGAAACATTTGAAATCGCATGATTCGTATGCTTGTGTTTTTGTTGTTTGGTGATCTTTCTATCAAGTTCTATTAGATCAAAGATTTTTCGATGAGAAAAAGAATGGAAACCAGCGGTTCCCAAACCATAGCCTAGGCTAATCAAACCAATCAATAAGAAAGGTTGTGTTATTGAGAATTTGAGAACATTCGGAATCGCATGAATCGTATGCTTGTGTTTGTGTTCTTTGGTGATCTTTCTATCAAGTTCTATTAGTTCAAAGATTTATGGACTAGAAAAGAATGGAAACCAACACTTGCCAAACCATAGCCTAGGCAAATCAAACCAATCAATAAGAAAGGTTGTATTATTGAGAATTTGAGAAACATTCGAAATCGTATGATTCGTATGCTTGTCTTTGTGTTGTTTGGTGATCTTTCTATCAAGTTCTATTAGTTCAAAGATTTTTGGACGAGAAAAAGAATGGAAACCAACGGTTCCCAAACCATAGCCTGGGCAAATCAAACCAATCAATAAGAAAGGTTGTGTTATTGAGAATTTGAGAAACATTCGGAATCTTATGATTCTTATGCTTGTGTTTGTTTTGTTTGGTGATGTTTCTATCAAGTTCTATTAGTTCAAACATTTATGGACTAGAAAAATAATTGAAACCATCACTTGTCAAACCATAGCCTAGGCAAATCAAACCAATCAATAAGAAAGGTTGTGTCATTGAGAATTTGAGAAGCATTCGGAATCACATGATTCGGATGCTTGTGTTTGTGTTGTTTGGTGATCTTTCTATCAAGTTCTATTAGTTCAAAGATTTTTCGACGAGAAAAAGAATGGAAACCAACGGTTCCCAAACCATAGCCTAGGCTAAGCAAACCAATCAATAAGAAAGGTTGTGTTATTGAGAATTTCATAAACATTCGGAATCGTATGATTCGTATGCTTGTGTTTGTGTTGTTTGGTGATCTTTCTATCAAGTTCTATTAGTTCAAAGATTTTGGGACAAGAAAAAGAATGGAAACCAACGGTTCCCAAACCATAGCCTAGGCAAATCAAACCTATCAATAAGAAAGGTTGTGTTATTGAGAATTTGAGAAATATTCGAAATCGCATGATTCGTATGCTTGTGTTTGTGTTGTTTGGTGATCTTTCTATCAAGTTCAATTAGTTCAAAGATTTTTGGACGAGAAAAAGAATGGAAACCAACGGTTCCCAAACCATAGCCTAGGCAAATCAAACCAATCAATAAGAAAGGTTGTGTTATTGAGGATTTGAGAAACATTCGGAATCGTATGATTCGTATGCTTGTGTTGGTGTTGTTTGGTGATCTTTCTATCAAGTTCTATTAGCTCAAAGTTTTTATGACGAGAAAAAGAATGGAAACCCATGGTTCCCAAACCATAGCCTAGGCAAATCAAACCAATCAATAAGAAAGGTTGTGTTATTGAGAATTGGAGAAACATTCGGAATCGCATGATTCGTATGCTTATATTTGTGTTGTTTGGTGATCTTTCTATCAAGTTCTATTAGTTCAAAGATTTATGGACTAGAAAAGAATGGAAACCAACACTTGCCAAACCATAGCCTAGGCAAATCAAACCAATCAATAAGAAAGGTTGTATTATTGAGAATTTGAGAAACATTCGAAATCGTATGATTCGTATGCTTGTCTTTGTGTTATTTGGTGATCTTTCTATCAAGTTCTATTGGTTCAAAGATTTTTGGACGAGAAAAAGAATGGAAACCAACGGTTCCCAAACCATAGCCTGGGCAAATCAAACCAATCAATAAGAAAGGTTGTGTTATTGAGAATTTGAGAAACATTCGGAATCTTATGATTCGTATGCTTGTGTTTGTTTTGTTTGGTGATGTTTCTATCAAGTTCTATTAGTTCAAACATTTATGGACTAGAAAAATAATTGAAACCAACACTTATCAAACCATAGCCTAGGCAAATCAAACCAATCAATAAGAAAGGTTGTGTCATTGAGAATTTCAGAAGCATTCGGAATCACATGATTCGGCTGCTTGTGTTTGTGTTGTTTGGTGATCTTTCTATCAAGTTCTATTAGTTCAAAGATTTTTCGACGAGAAAAAGAATGGAAACCAACGGTTCCCAAACCATAGCCTAGGCTAAGCAAACCAATCAATAAGAAAGGTTGTGTTATTGAGAATTTCAGAAACATTCGGAATCGTATGATTCGTATGCTTGTGTTTGTGTTGTTTGGTGATCTTTCTATCAAGTTCTATTAGTTCAAAGATTTTTGGACGAGAAAAAGAATGGAAACCAACGGTTCCCAAACCATAGCCTAGGCAAATCAAACCTATCAATAAGAAAGGTTGTGTTATTGAGAATTTGAGAAATATTCGAAATCGCATGATTCGTATGCTTGTGTTTGTGTTGTTTGGTGATCTTTCTATCAAGTTCAATTAGTTCAAAGATTTTTGGACGAGAAAAAGAATGGAAACCAACGGTTCCCAAACCATAGCCTAGGCAAATCAAACCAATCAATAAGAAAGGTTGTGTTATTGAGAATTTGAGAAACATTCGGAATCTTATGATTCGTATGCTTGTGTTTGTTTTGTTTGGTGATGTTTCTATCAAGTTCTATTAGTTCAAACATTTATGGACTAGAAAAATAATTGAAACCAACACTTGTCAAACCATAGCCTAGGCAAATCAAACCAATCAATAAGAAAGGTTGTGTCATTGAGAATTTGAGAAGCATTCGGAATCACATGATTCGGATGCTTGTGTTTGTGTTGTTTGGTGATCTTTCTATCAAGTTCTATTAGTTCAAAGATTTTTCGACGAGAAAAAGAATGGAAACCAACGGTTCCCAAACCATAGCCTAGGCTAAGCAAACCAATCAATAAGAAAGGTTGTGTTATTGAGAATTTCATAAACATTCGGAATCGTATGATTCGTATGCTTGTGTTTGTGTTGTTTGGTGATCTTTCTATCAAGTTCTATTAGTTCAAAGATTTTATGACAAGAAAAAGAATGGAAACCAACGGTTCCCAAACCATAGCCTAGGCAAATCAAACCTATCAATAAGAAAGGTTGTGTTATTGAGAATTTGAGAAATATTCGAAATCGCATGATTCGTATGCTTGTGTTTGTGTTGTTTGGTGATCTTTCTATCAAGTTCAATTAGTTCAAAGATTTTTGGACGAGAAAAAGAATGGAAACCAACGGTTCCCAAACCATAGCCTAGGCAAATCAAACCAATCAATAAGAAAGGTTGTGTTATTGAGGATTTGAGAAACATTCGGAATCGTATGATTCGTATGCTTGTGTTGGTGTTGTTTGGTGATCTTTCTATCAAGTTCTATTAGCTCAAAGTTTTTATGACGAGAAAAAGAATGGAAACCCATGGTTCCCAAACCATAGCCTAGGCAAATCAAACCAATCAATAAGAAAGGTTGTGTTATTGAGAATTGGAGAAACATTCGGAATCGCATGATTCGTATGCTTATATTTGTGTTGTTTGGTGATCTTTCTATCAAGTTCTATTAGTTCAAAGATTTATGGACTAGAAAAGAATGGAAACCAACACTTGCCAAACCATAGCCTAGGCAAATCAAACCAATCAATAAGAAAGGTTGTATTATTGAGAATTTGAGAAACATTCGAAATCGTATGATTCGTATGCTTGTCTTTGTGTTATTTGGTGATCTTTCTATCAAGTTCTATTGGTTCAAAGATTTTTGGACGAGAAAAAGAATGGAAACCAACGGTTCCCAAACCATAGCCTGGGCAAATCAAACCAATCAATAAGAAAGGTTGTGTTATTGAGAATTTGAGAAACATTCGGAATCTTATGATTCGTATGCTTGTGTTTGTTTTGTTTGGTGATGTTTCTATCAAGTTCTATTAGTTCAAACATTTATGGACTAGAAAAATAATTGAAACCAACACTTGTCAAACCATAGCCTAGGCAAATCAAACCAATCAATAAGAAAGGTTGTGTCATTGAGAATTTGAGAAGCATTCGGAATCACATGATTCGGTTGCTTGTGTTTGTGTTGTTTGGTGATCTTTCTATCAAGTTCTATTAGTTCAAAGATTTTTCGACGAGAAAAAGAATGGAAACCAACGGTTCCCAAACCATAGCCTAGGCTAAGCAAACCAATCAATAAGAAAGGTTGTGTTATTGAGAATTTCATAAACATTCGGAATCGTATGATTCGTATGCTTGTGTTTGTGTTGTTTGGTGATCTTTCTATCAAGTTCTATTAGTTCAAAGATTTTGGGACAAGAAAAAGAATGGAAACCAACGGTTCCCAAACCATAGCCTAGGCAAATCAAACCTATCAATAAGAACGGTTGTGTTATTGAGAATTTGAGAAATATTCGAAATCGCATGATTCGTATGCTTGTGTTTGTGTTGTTTGGTGATCTTTCTATCAAGTTCAATTAGTTCAAAGATTTTTGGACGAGAAAAAGAATGGAAACCAACGGTTCCCAAACCATAGCCTAGGCAAATCAAACCAATCAATAAGAAAGGTTGTGTTATTGAGGATTTGAGAAACATTCGGAATCGTATGATTCGTATGCTTGTGTTGGTGTTGTTTGGTGATCCTTCTATCAAGTTCTATTAGCTCAAAGTTTTTATGACGAGAAAAAGAACGGAAACCCATGGTTCCCAAACCATAGCCTAGGCAAATCAAACCAATCAATAAGAAAGGTTGTGTTATTGAGAATTGGAGAAATATTCGGAATCGCATGATTCGGATGCTTGTGTTTGTGTTGTTTGGTGATCTTTCTATCAAGTTCTATTAGTTCAAAGATTTTTCGACGAGAAAAAGAATGGAAACCAACGGTTCCCAAACCATAGCCTAGGCTAAGCAAACCAATTAATAAGAAAGGTTGTGTTATTGAGAATTTCAGAAACATTCGGAATCGTATGATTCGTATGCTTGTGTTTGTGTTGTTTGGTGATCTTTCTATCAAGTTCTATTAGTTCAAAGATTTTTGGACGAGAAAAAGAATGGAAACCAACGGTTCCCAAACCATAGCCTAGGCAAATCAAACCTATCAATAAGAAAGGTTGTGTTATTGAGAATTTGAGAAATATTCGAAATCGCATGATTCGTATTCTTGTGTTTGTGTTGTTTGGTGATCTTTCTATCAAGTTCTATTAGTTCAAAGATTTTGGACGAGAAAAAGAATGGAAACCAGCGGTTCCCAAACCATAGCCTAGGCAAATCAAACCAATCAATAAGAAAGGTTGTGTTATTGAGAATTTGAGAAACATTCGAAATGGCATGATTCGTATGCTTGTGTTTGTGTTGTTTGGTGATCTTTCTATCAAGTTCTATTAGTTCAAAGATTTATGCACTAGAAAAAGAATGGAAACCAACACTTGCCAAACCATAGCCTAGGCAAATCAAACCAATCAATAAGAAAGGTTGTGTTATTGAGAATTTGAGAAACATTCGGAGTAGCATGATTCGTGTGCTTGTGTTTTTGTTGTTTGGTGATCTTTCTAACAAGTTCTATTAGCTCAAAGATTTTTGGACGAGAAAAAGAATGGAAACCAACACTTGTCAAACCATAGCCTAGGCAAATCAAACCAATCAATAAGAAAGGTTGTATTTTTGAGAATTTGAGAAACATTCGGAATCGCATGATTCGTATGCTTGTGTTTGTGTTCTTTGGTGATCTTTCTATCAAGTTCATTAGTTCAAAGATTTATGGACTAGAAAAAGAATGGAAACCAACACTTGCCAAACCATAGCCTAGGCAAATCAAACCAATCAATAAGAAAGGTTGTATTGTTGAGAATTTGAGAAACATTTGAAATCGCATGATTCGTATGCTTGTGTTTTTGTTGTTTGGTGATCTTTCTATCAAGTTCTATTAGATCAAAGAGTTTTCGATGAGAAAAAGAATGGAAACCAGCGGTTCCCAAACCATAGCCTAGGCAAATCAAACCAATCAATAAGAAAGGTTGTGTTATTGAGAATTTGAGAAACATTCGGAATCGCATGATTCGTATGCTTGTGTTTGTTTTGTTTGGTGATCTTTCTATCAAGTTCTATTAGTTCAAAGATTTATGGACTAGAAAAAGAATGGAAACCAACACTTGACAAACCATAGCCTAGGCAAATCAAACCAATCAATAAGAAAGGTTGTGTTATTGAGAATTTGAGAACATTCGGAATCGCATGAGTCGTATGCTTGTGTTTGTGTTCTTTGGTGATCTTTCTATCAAGTTCATTAGTTCAAAGATTTATGGACTAGAAAAAGAATGGAAACCAACACTTGCCAAACCATAGCCTAGGCAAATCAAACCAATCAATAAGAAAGGTTGTATTGTTGAGAATTTGAGAAACATTTGAAATCGCATGATTCGTATGCTTGTGTTTTTGTTGTTTGGTGATCTTTCTATCAAGTTCTATTAGATCAAAGATTTTTCGATGAGAAAAAGAATGGAAACCAGCGGTTCCCAAACCATAGCCTAGGCTAATCAAACCAATCAATAAGAAAGGTTGTGTTATTGAGAATTTGAGAACATTCGGAATCGCATGAATCGTATGCTTGTGTTTGTGTTCTTTGGTGATCTTTCTATCAAGTTCTATTAGTTCAAAGATTTATGGACTAGAAAAGAATGGAAACCAACACTTGCCAAACCATAGCCTAGGCAAATCAAACCAATCAATAAGAAAGGTTGTATTATTGAGAATTTGAGAAACATTCGAAATCGTATGATTCGTATGCTTGTCTTTGTGTTGTTTGGTGATCTTTCTATCAAGTTCTATTAGTTCAAAGATTTTTGGACGAGAAAAAGAATGGAAACCAACGGTTCCCAAACCATAGCCTGGGCAAATCAAACCAATCAATAAGAAAGGTTGTGTTATTGAGAATTTGAGAAACATTCGGAATCTTATGATTCGTATGCTTGTGTTTGTTTTGTTTGGTGATGTTTCTATCAAGTTCTATTAGTTCAAACATTTATGGACTAGAAAAATAATTGAAACCATCACTTGTCAAACCATAGCCTAGGCAAATCAAACCAATCAATAAGAAAGGTTGTGTCATTGAGAATTTGAGAAGCATTCGGAATCACATGATTCGGATGCTTGTGTTTGTGTTGTTTGGTGATCTTTCTATCAAGTTCTATTAGTTCAAAGATTTTTCGACGAGAAAAAGAATGGAAACCAACGGTTCCCAAACCATAGCCTAGGCTAAGCAAACCAATCAATAAGAAAGGTTGTGTTATTGAGAATTTCATAAACATTCGGAATCGTATGATTCGTATGCTTGTGTTTGTGTTGTTTGGTGATCTTTCTATCAAGTTCTATTAGTTCAAAGATTTTGGGACAAGAAAAAGAATGGAAACCAACGGTTCCCAAACCATAGCCTAGGCAAATCAAACCTATCAATAAGAAAGGTTGTGTTATTGAGAATTTGAGAAATATTCGAAATCGCATGATTCGTATGCTTGTGTTTGTGTTGTTTGGTGATCTTTCTATCAAGTTCAATTAGTTCAAAGATTTTTGGACGAGAAAAAGAATGGAAACCAACGGTTCCCAAACCATAGCCTAGGCAAATCAAACCAATCAATAAGAAAGGTTGTGTTATTGAGGATTTGAGAAACATTCGGAATCGTATGATTCGTATGCTTGTGTTGGTGTTGTTTGGTGATCTTTCTATCAAGTTCTATTAGCTCAAAGTTTTTATGACGAGAAAAAGAATGGAAACCCATGGTTCCCAAACCATAGCCTAGGCAAATCAAACCAATCAATAAGAAAGGTTGTGTTATTGAGAATTGGAGAAACATTCGGAATCGCATGATTCGTATGCTTATATTTGTGTTGTTTGGTGATCTTTCTATCAAGTTCTATTAGTTCAAAGATTTATGGACTAGAAAAGAATGGAAACCAACACTTGCCAAACCATAGCCTAGGCAAATCAAACCAATCAATAAGAAAGGTTGTATTATTGAGAATTTGAGAAACATTCGAAATCGTATGATTCGTATGCTTGTCTTTGTGTTATTTGGTGATCTTTCTATCAAGTTCTATTGGTTCAAAGATTTTTGGACGAGAAAAAGAATGGAAACCAACGGTTCCCAAACCATAGCCTGGGCAAATCAAACCAATCAATAAGAAAGGTTGTGTTATTGAGAATTTGAGAAACATTCGGAATCTTATGATTCGTATGCTTGTGTTTGTTTTGTTTGGTGATGTTTCTATCAAGTTCTATTAGTTCAAACATTTATGGACTAGAAAAATAATTGAAACCAACACTTATCAAACCATAGCCTAGGCAAATCAAACCAATCAATAAGAAAGGTTGTGTCATTGAGAATTTCAGAAGCATTCGGAATCACATGATTCGGCTGCTTGTGTTTGTGTTGTTTGGTGATCTTTCTATCAAGTTCTATTAGTTCAAAGATTTTTCGACGAGAAAAAGAATGGAAACCAACGGTTCCCAAACCATAGCCTAGGCTAAGCAAACCAATCAATAAGAAAGGTTGTGTTATTGAGAATTTCAGAAACATTCGGAATCGTATGATTCGTATGCTTGTGTTTGTGTTGTTTGGTGATCTTTCTATCAAGTTCTATTAGTTCAAAGATTTTTGGACGAGAAAAAGAATGGAAACCAACGGTTCCCAAACCATAGCCTAGGCAAATCAAACCAATCAATAAGAAAGGTTGTGTTATTGAGGATTTGAGAAACATTCGGAATCGTATGATTCGTATGCTTGTGTTGGTGTTGTTTGGTGATCCTTCTATCAAGTTCTATTAGCTCAAAGTTTTTATGACGAGAAAAAGAACGGAAACCCATGGTTCCCAAACCATAGCCTAGGCAAATCAAACCAATCAATAAGAAAGGTTGTGTTATTGAGAATTGGAGAAATATTCGGAATCGCATGATTCGGATGCTTGTGTTTGTGTTGTTTGGTGATCTTTCTATCAAGTTCTATTAGTTCAAAGATTTTTCGACGAGAAAAAGAATGGAAACCAACGGTTCCCAAACCATAGCCTAGGCTAAGCAAACCAATTAATAAGAAAGGTTGTGTTATTGAGAATTTCAGAAACATTCGGAATCGTATGATTCGTATGCTTGTGTTTGTGTTGTTTGGTGATCTTTCTATCAAGTTCTATTAGTTCAAAGATTTTTGGACGAGAAAAAGAATGGAAACCAACGGTTCCCAAACCATAGCCTAGGCAAATCAAACCTATCAATAAGAAAGGTTGTGTTATTGAGAATTTGAGAAATATTCGAAATCGCATGATTCGTATTCTTGTGTTTGTGTTGTTTGGTGATCTTTCTATCAAGTTCTATTAGTTCAAAGATTTTGGACGAGAAAAAGAATGGAAACCAGCGGTTCCCAAACCATAGCCTAGGCAAATCAAACCAATCAATAAGAAAGGTTGTGTTATTGAGAATTTGAGAAACATTCGAAATGGCATGATTCGTATGCTTGTGTTTGTGTTGTTTGGTGATCTTTCTATCAAGTTCTATTAGTTCAAAGATTTATGCACTAGAAAAAGAATGGAAACCAACACTTGCCAAACCATAGCCTAGGCAAATCAAACCAATCAATAAGAAAGGTTGTGTTATTGAGAATTTGAGAAACATTCGGAGTAGCATGATTCGTGTGCTTGTGTTTTTGTTGTTTGGTGATCTTTCTAACAAGTTCTATTAGCTCAAAGATTTTTGGACGAGAAAAAGAATGGAAACCAACACTTGTCAAACCATAGCCTAGGCAAATCAAACCAATCAATAAGAAAGGTTG
This sequence comes from Polygonum maritimum, assembly GCA_963924305.1. Classification (NCBI taxonomy): domain Eukaryota; kingdom Viridiplantae; phylum Streptophyta; class Magnoliopsida; order Caryophyllales; family Polygonaceae; genus Polygonum; species Polygonum maritimum. The sequence continues at coordinate 22,120,201 of OZ002735.1, forward strand.
TATTTTTGAGAATTTGAGAAACATTCGGAATCGCATGATTCGTATGCTTGTGTTTGTGTTCTTTGGTGATCTTTCTATCAAGTTCATTAGTTCAAAGATTTATGGACTAGAAAAAGAATGGAAACCAACACTTGCCAAACCATAGCCTAGGCAAATCAAACCAATCAATAAGAAAGGTTGTATTGTTGAGAATTTGAGAAACATTTGAAATCGCATGATTCGTATGCTTGTGTTTTTGTTGTTTGGTGATCTTTCTATCAAGTTCTATTAGATCAAAGAGTTTTCGATGAGAAAAAGAATGGAAACCAGCGGTTCCCAAACCATAGCCTAGGCAAATCAAACCAATCAATAAGAAAGGTTGTGTTATTGAGAATTTGAGAAACATTCGGAATCGCATGATTCGTATGCTTGTGTTTGTTTTGTTTGGTGATCTTTCTATCAAGTTCTATTAGTTCAAAGATTTATGGACTAGAAAAAGAATGGAAACCAACACTTGACAAACCATAGCCTAGGCAAATCAAACCAATCAATAAGAAAGGTTGTGTTATTGAGAATTTGAGAACATTCGGAATCGCATGATTCGTATGCTTGTGTTTGTGTTCTTTGGTGATCTTTCTATCAAGTTCATTAGTTCAAAGATTTATGGACTAGAAAAAGAATGGAAACCAACACTTGCCAAACCATAGCCTAGGCAAATCAAACCAATCAATAAGAAAGGTTGTATTGTTGAGAATTTGAGAAACATTTGAAATCGCATGATTCGTATGCTTGTGTTTTTGTTGTTTGGTGATCGTTCTATCAAGTTCTATTAGATCAAAGATTTTTCGATGAGAAAAAGAATGGAAACCAGCGGTTCCCAAACCATAGCCTAGGCTAATCAAACCAATCAATAAGAAAGGTTGTGTTATTGAGAATTTGAGAACATTCGGAATCGCATGAATCGTATGCTTGTGTTTGTGTTCTTTGGTGATCTTTCTATCAAGTTCATTAGTTCAAAGATTTATGGACTAGAAAAAGAATGGAAACCAACACTTGCCAAACCATAGCCTAGGCAAATCAAACCAATCAATAAGAAAGGTTGTATTGTTGAGAATTTGAGAAACATTTGAAATCGCATGATTCGTATGCTTGTGTTTTTGTTGTTTGGTGATCTTTCTATCAAGTTCTATTAGATCAAAGATTTTTCGATATGAAAAAGAATGGAAACCAGCGGTTCCCAAACCATAGCCTAGGCTAATCAAACCAATGAATAAGAAAGATTGTGTTATTGAGAATTTGAGAAACATTCGAAATCGCATGATTCGTATGCTTGTGTTTGTATTGTTTGGTGATCTTTCTATCAAGTTCTATTAGTTCAAAGATTTTTGGACGAGAAAAAGAATGGAAACCAACGGTTCCCAAACCATAGCCTAGGCAAATCAAACCAATCAATAAGAAAGGTTGTGTTATTGAGAATTTGAGAAACATTCGGAGTAGCATGATTCGTGTGCTTGTGTTTTTGTTGTTTGGTGATCTTTCTAACAAGTTCTATTAGCTCAAAGATTTTTGGACGAGAAAAAGAATGGAAACCAACACTTGTCAAACCATAGCCTAGGCAAATCAAACCAATCAATAAGAAAGGTTGTATTTTTGAGAATTTGAGAAACATTCGGAATCGCATGATTCGTATGCTTGTGTTTGTGTTCTTTGGTGATCTTTCTATCAAGTTCATTAGTTCAAAGATTTATGGACTAGAAAAAGAATGGAAACCAACACTTGCCAAACCATAGCCTAGGCAAATCAAACCAATCAATAAGAAAGGTTGTATTGTTGAGAATTTGAGAAACATTTGAAATCGCATGATTCGTATGCTTGTGTTTTTGTTGTTTGGTGATCTTTCTATCAAGTTCTATTAGATCAAAGAGTTTTCGATGAGAAAAAGAATGGAAACCAGCGGTTCCCAAACCATAGCCTAGGCAAATCAAACCAATCAATAAGAAAGGTTGTGTTATTGAGAATTTGAGAAACATTCGGAATCGCATGATTCGTATGCTTGTGTTTGTTTTGTTTGGTGATCTTTCTATCAAGTTCTATTAGTTCAAAGATTTATGGACTAGAAAAAGAATGGAAACCAACACTTGACAAACCATAGCCTAGGCAAATCAAACCAATCAATAAGAAAGGTTGTGTTATTGAGAATTTGAGAACATTCGGAATCGCATGATTCGTATGCTTGTGTTTGTGTTCTTTGGTGATCTTTCTATCAAGTTCATTAGTTCAAAGATTTATGGACTAGAAAAAGAATGGAAACCAACACTTGCCAAACCATAGCCTAGGCAAATCAAACCAATCAATAAGAAAGGTTGTATTGTTGAGAATTTGAGAAACATTTGAAATCGCATGATTCGTATGCTTGTGTTTTTGTTGTTTGGTGATCTTTCTATCAAGTTCTATTAGATCAAAGATTTTTCGATGAGAAAAAGAATGGAAACCAGCGGTTCCCAAACCATAGCCTAGGCTAATCAAACCAATTAATAAGAAAGGTTGTGTTATTGAGAATTTGAGAACATTCGGAATCGCATGAATCGTATGCTTGTGTTTGTGTTCTTTGGTGATCTTTCTATCAAGTTCTATTAGTTCAAAGATTTATGGACTAGAAAAGAATGGAAACCAACACTTGCCAAACCATAGCCTAGGCAAATCAAACCAATCAATAAGAAAGGTTGTATTATTGAGAATTTGAGAAACATTCGAAATCGTATGATTCGTATGCTTGTCATTGTGTTGTTTGGTGATCTTTCTATCAAGTTCTATTAGTTCAAAGATTTTTGGACGAGAAAAAGAATGGAAACCAACGGTTCCCAAACCATAGCCTGGGCAAATCAAACCAATCAATAAGAAAGGTTGTGTTATTGAGAATTTGAGAAACATTCGGAATCTTATGATTCGTATGCTTGTGTTTGTTTTGTTTGGTGATGTTTCTATCAAGTTCTATTAGTTCAAACATTTATGGACTAGAAAAATAATTGAAACCATCACTTGTCAAACCATAGCCTAGGCAAATCAAACCAATCAATAAGAAAGGTTGTGTCATTGAGAATTTGAGAAGCATTCGGAATCACATGATTCGGATGCTTGTGTTTGTGTTGTTTGGTGATCTTTCTATCAAGTTCTATTAGTTCAAAGATTTTTCGACGAGAAAAAGAATGGAAACCAACGGTTCCCAAACCATAGCCTAGGCTAAGCAAACCAATCAATAAGAAAGGTTGTGTTATTGAGAATTTCATAAACATTCGGAATCGTATGATTCGTATGCTTGTGTTTGTGTTGTTTGGTGATCTTTCTATCAAGTTCTATTAGTTCAAAGATTTTGGGACAAGAAAAAGAATGGAAACCAACGGTTCCCAAACCATAGCCTAGGCAAATCAAACCTATCAATAAGAAAGGTTGTGTTATTGAGAATTTGAGAAATATTCGAAATCGCATGATTCGTATGCTTGTGTTTGTGTTGTTTGGTGATCTTTCTATCAAGTTCAATTAGTTCAAAGATTTTTGGACGAGAAAAAGAATGGAAACCAACGGTTCCCAAACCATAGCCTAGGCAAATCAAACCAATCAATAAGAAAGGTTGTGTTATTGAGGATTTGAGAAACATTCGGAATCGTATGATTCGTATGCTTGTGTTGGTGTTGTTTGGTGATCTTTCTATCAAGTTCTATTAGCTCAAAGTTTTTATGACGAGAAAAAGAATGGAAACCCATGGTTCCCAAACCATAGCCTAGGCAAATCAAACCAATCAATAAGAAAGGTTGTGTTATTGAGAATTGGAGAAACATTCGGAATCGCATGATTCGTATGCTTATATTTGTGTTGTTTGGTGATCTTTCTATCAAGTTCTATTAGTTCAAAGATTTATGGACTAGAAAAGAATGGAAACCAACACTTGCCAAACCATAGCCTAGGCAAATCAAACCAATCAATAAGAAAGGTTGTATTATTGAGAATTTGAGAAACATTCGAAATCGTATGATTCGTATGCTTGTCTTTGTGTTATTTGGTGATCTTTCTATCAAGTTCTATTGGTTCAAAGATTTTTGGACGAGAAAAAGAATGGAAACCAACGGTTCCCAAACCATAGCCTGGGCAAATCAAACCAATCAATAAGAAAGGTTGTGTTATTGAGAATTTGAGAAACATTCGGAATCTTATGATTCGTATGCTTGTGTTTGTTTTGTTTGGTGATGTTTCTATCAAGTTCTATTAGTTCAAACATTTATGGACTAGAAAAATAATTGAAACCAACACTTATCAAACCATAGCCTAGGCAAATCAAACCAATCAATAAGAAAGGTTGTGTCATTGAGAATTTCAGAAGCATTCGGAATCACATGATTCGGCTGCTTGTGTTTGTGTTGTTTGGTGATCTTTCTATCAAGTTCTATTAGTTCAAAGATTTTTCGACGAGAAAAAGAATGGAAACCAACGGTTCCCAAACCATAGCCTAGGCTAAGCAAACCAATCAATAAGAAAGGTTGTGTTATTGAGAATTTCAGAAACATTCGGAATCGTATGATTCGTATGCTTGTGTTTGTGTTGTTTGGTGATCTTTCTATCAAGTTCTATTAGTTCAAAGATTTTTGGACGAGAAAAAGAATGGAAACCAACGGTTCCCAAACCATAGCCTAGGCAAATCAAACCTATCAATAAGAAAGGTTGTGTTATTGAGAATTTGAGAAATATTCGAAATCGCATGATTCGTATGCTTGTGTTTGTGTTGTTTGGTGATCTTTCTATCAAGTTCAATTAGTTCAAAGATTTTTGGACGAGAAAAAGAATGGAAACCAACGGTTCCCAAACCATAGCCTAGGCAAATCAAACCAATCAATAAGAAAGGTTGTGTTATTGAGGATTTGAGAAACATTCGGAATCGTATGATTCGTATGCTTGTGTTGGTGTTGTTTGGTGATCCTTCTATCAAGTTCTATTAGCTCAAAGTTTTTATGACGAGAAAAAGAACGGAAACCCATGGTTCCCAAACCATAGCCTAGGCAAATCAAACCAATCAATAAGAAAGGTTGTGTTATTGAGAATTGGAGAAACATTCGGAATCGCATGATTCGGATGCTTGTGTTTGTGTTGTTTGGTGATCTTTCTATCAAGTTCTATTAGTTCAAAGATTTTTCGACGAGAAAAAGAATGGAAACCAACGGTTCCCAAACCATAGCCTAGGCTAAGCAAACCAATTAATAAGAAAGGTTGTGTTATTGAGAATTTCAGAAACATTCGGAATCGTATGATTCGTATGCTTGTGTTTGTGTTGTTTGGTGATCTTTCTATCAAGTTCTATTAGTTCAAAGATTTTTGGACGAGAAAAAGAATGGAAACCAACGGTTCCCAAACCATAGCCTAGGCAAATCAAACCTATCAATAAGAAAGGTTGTGTTATTGAGAATTTGAGAAATATTCGAAATCGCATGATTCGTATGCTTGTGTTTGTGTTGTTTGGTGATCTTTCTATCAAGTTCTATTAGTTCAAAGATTTTGGACGAGAAAAAGAATGGAAACCAACGGTTCCCAAACCATAGCCTAGGCAAATCAAACCAATCAATAAGAAAGGTTGTATTGTTGAGAATTTGAGAAACATTTGAAATCGCATGATTCGTATGCTTGTGTTTTTATTGTTTGGTGATCTTTCTATCAAGTTCTATTAGATCAAAGAGTTTTCGATGAGAAAAAGAATGGAAACCAGCGGTTCCCAAACCATAGCCTAGGCAAATCAAACCAATCAATAAGAAAGGTTGTGTTATTGAGAATTTGAGAAACATTCGGAATCGCATGATTCGTATGCTTGTGTTTGTTTTGTTTGGTGATCTTTCTATCAAGTTCTATTAGTTCAAAGATTTATGGACTAGAAAAAGAATGGAAACCAACACTTGACAAACCATAGCCTAGGCAAATCAAACCAATCAATAAGAAAGGTTGTGTTATTGAGAATTTGAGAACATTCGAAATCGCATGATTCGTATGCTTGTGTTTGTGTTGTTTGGTGATCTTTCTATAAAGTTCTATTAGTTCAAAGATTTTTGGACGAGAAAAAGAATGGAAACCAACGATTCCCAAACCATAGCCTAGGCAAATCAAACCAATCAATAAGAAAGGTTGTGTTATTGAGAATTTGAGAAACATTCGAAATCGCATGATTCGTATGCTTGTGTTTGTGTTGTTTGGTGATCTTTCTATAAAGTTCTATTAGTTCAAAGATTTTTGGACGAGAAAAAGAATGGAAACCAACGATTCCCAAAACATAGCCTAGGCAAATCAAACCAATCAATAAGAAAGGTTGTGTTATTGAGAATTTGAGAAACATTCGAAATGGCATGATTCGTATGCTTGTGTTTGTGTTGTTTGGTGATCTTTCTATCAAGTTCTATTAGTTCAAAGATTTATGCACTAGAAAAAGAATGGAAACCAACACTTGCCAAACCATAGCCTAGGCAAATCAAACCAATCAATAAGAAAGGTTGTGTTATTGAGAATTTGAGAAACATTCGGAGTAGCATGATTCGTGTGCTTGTGTTTTTGTTGTTTGGTGATCTTTCTAACAAGTTCTATTAGCTCAAAGATTTTTGGACGAGAAAAAGAATGGAAACCAACACTTGTCAAACCATAGCCTAGGCAAATCAAACCAATCAATAAGAAAGGTTGTACTTTGTGAGAATTTGAGAAACATTCGGAATCGCATGATTCATATGCTTCTGTTTGTGTTCTTTGGTGATCTTTCTATCAAGTTCATTAGTTCAAAGATTTATGGACTAGAAAAAGAATGGAAACCAACACTTGCCAAACCATAGCCTAGGCAAATCAAACCAATCAATAAGAAAGGTTGTATTGTTGAGAATTTGAGAAACATTTGAAATCGCATGATTCGTATGCTTGTGTTTTTGTTGTTTGGTGATCTTTCTATCAAGTTCTATTAGATCAAAGATTTTTCGATGAGAAAAAGAATGGAAACCAGCGGTTCCCAAACCATAGCCTAGGCAAATCAAACCAATCAATAAGAAAGGTTGTGTTATTGAGAATTTGAGAAACATTCGAAATGGCATGATTCGTATGCTTGTGTTTGTGTTGTTTGGTGATCTTTCTATCAAGTTCTATTAGTTCAAAGATTTATGCACTAGAAAAAGAATGGAAACCAACACTTGCCAAACCATAGCCTAGGCAAATCAAACCAATCAATAAGAATGGTTGTGTTATTGAGAATTTGAGAAACATTCGGAGTAGCATGATTCGTGTGCTTGTGTTTTTGTTGTTTGGTGATCTTTCTAACAAGTTCTATTAGCTCAAAGATTTTTGGACGAGAAAAAGAATGGAAACCAACACTTGTCAAACCATAGCCTAGGCAAATCAAACCAATCAATAAGAAAGGTTGTATTTTTGAGAATTTGAGAAACATTCGGAATCGCATGATTCGTATGCTTGTGTTTGTGTTCTTTGGTGATCTTTCTATCAAGTTCATTAGTTCAAAGATTTATGGACTAGAAAAAGAATGGAAACCAACACTTGCCAAACCATAGCCTAGGCAAATCAAACCAATCAATAAGAAAGGTTGTATTGTTGAGAATTTGAGAAACATTTGAAATCGCATGATTCGTATGCTTGTGTTTTTATTGTTTGGTGATCTTTCTATCAAGTTCTATTAGATCAAAGAGTTTTCGATGAGAAAAAGAATGGAAACCAGCGGTTCCCAAACCATAGCCTAGGCAAATCAAACCAATCAATAAGAAAGGTTGTGTTATTGAGAATTTGAGAAACATTCGGAATCGCATGATTCGTATGCTTGTGTTTGTTTTGTTTGGTGATCTTTCTATCAAGTTCTATTAGTTCAAAGATTTATGGACTAGAAAAAGAATGGAAACCAACACTTGACAAACCATAGCCTAGGCAAATCAAACCAATCAATAAGAAAGGTTGTGTTATTGAGAATTTGAGAACATTCGGAATCGCATGATTCGTATGCTTGTGTTTGTGTTCTTTTGTGATCTTTCTATCAAGTTCATTAGTTCAAAGATTTATGGACTAGAAAAAGAATGGAAACCAACACTTGCCAAACCATAGCCTAGGCAAATCAAACCAATCAATAAGAAAGGTTGTATTGTTGAGAATTTGAGAAACATTTGAAATCGCATGATTCGTATGCTTGTGTTTTTGTTGTTTGGTGATCTTTCTATCAAATTCTATTAGATCAAAGATTTTTCGATGAGAAAAAGAATGGAAACCAGCGGTTCCCAAACCATAGCCTAGGCTAATCAAACCAATCAATAAGAAAGGTTGTGTTATTGAGAATTTGAGAACATTCGGAATCGCATGAATCGTATGCTTGTGTTTGTGTTCTTTGGTGATCTTTCTATCAAGTTCATTAGTTCAAAGATTTATGGACTAGAAAAAGAATGGAAACCAACACTTGCCAAACCATAGCCTAGGCAAATCAAACCAATCAATAAGAAAGGTTGTATTGTTGAGAATTTGAGAAACATTTGAAATCGCATGATTCGTATGCTTGTGTTTTTGTTGTTTGGTGATCTTTCTATCAAGTTCTATTAGATCAAAGATTTTTCGATGAGAAAAAGAATGGAAACCAGCGGTTCCCAAACCATAGCCTAGGCTAATCAAACCAATCAATAAGAAAGATTGTGTTATTGAGAATTTGAGAAACATTCGAAATCGCATGATTCGTATGCTTGTGTTTGTGTTGTTTGGTGATCTTTCTATCAAGTTCTATTAGTTCAAAGATTTTTGGACGAGAAAAAGAATGGAAACCAACGGTTCCCAAACCATAGCCTAGGCAAATCAAACCAATCAATAAGAAAGGTTGTGTTATTGAAAATTTGAGAAACATTCGGAATAGCATGATTCGTATGCTTCTGTTGGTGTTGTTTGGTGATCTTTCTATCAAGTTTTATTAGTTCAAAGATTTTTGGACGAGAAAAAGAATGGAAACACACACTTGCCAAACGATAGCCTAGGCAAATCAAACCAATCAATAAGAAAGGTTGTATTACTGAGAATTTGAGAAACATTCGAATTCGCATGATTCGTATGCTTGTGTTTGTGTTGTTTGGTGATCTTTCTATCAAGTTCAATTAGTTCAAAGATTTTTGGACGAGAAAAAGAATGGAAACCAACGGTTCCCAAACCATAGCCTAGGCAAATCAAACCAATCAATAAGAAAGGTTGTGTTATTGAGAATTTGAGAACATTCGAAATCGCATGATTCGTATGCTTGTGTTTGTGTTCTTTGGTGATCTTTCTATCAAGTTCATTAGTTCAAAGATTTATGGACTAGAAAAAGAATGGAAACCAACACTTGCCAAACCATAGCCTAGGCAAATCAAACCAATCAATTAGAAAGGTTGTGTTATTGAGAATTTGAGAAGCATTCGGAATCACATGATTCGGAAGCTTGTGTTTGTGTTGTTTGGTGATCTTTCTATCAAGTTCTATTAGCTCAAAGATTTTTGGACGAGGAAAAGAATGGAAACCAACGGTTCCCCAACCATAGCCTAGGCAAATCAAACCAATCAATAAGAAAGGTTGTGTTATGTAGAATTCGAAAAACATTCGAAATCGCATGATTCGTATGCTTGTGTTTGTGTTGTTAGGTGATCTTTCTATCAAGTTCTATTAGTTCAAAGGTTTTTTGACTAGAAAAAGAATGGAAACCAACGGTTCCCAAACCAAAGCCTAGGCAAATCAAACCAATCAATAAGAAAGGTTGTGTTATTGAAAATTTGAGAAACATTCGGAATAGCATGATTCGTATGGTTGTGTTGGTGTTGTTTGGTGATCTTTCTATCAAGTTCTATTAGTTCAAAGATTTTTGGACGAGAAAAAGAATGGAAACACACACTTGCCAAACCATAGCCTGGGCAAATCAACCAATCAATAAGAAAGGTTGTATTACTGAGAATTTGAGAAACATTCGAAATCGCATGATTCGTATGCTTGTGTTTGTGTTGTTTGGTGATCTTTCTATCAAGTTCAATTAGTTCAAAGATTTTTGGACGAGAAAAAGAATGGAAACCACCGTTTCTTAAACCATAGCCTAGGCAAATCAAACCAATCAATAAGAAAGGTTGTGTTATTGAGGATTTGAGAAACATTCGGAATCGTATGATTCGTGTGCTTGTGTTGGTGTTGTTTGGTGATCTTTCTATCAAGTTCTATTAGCTCAAAGTTTTTATGACGAGAAAAAGAATGGAAACCCATGGTTCCCAAACCATAGCCTAGGCAAATCAAACCAATCAATAAGAAAGGTTGTGTTATTGAGAATTGGAGAAACATTCGGAATCGCATGACTCGTATGCTTATGTTTGTGTTGTTTGGTGATCTTTCTGTCAAGTTCTATTAGTTCAAAGATTTATGGACTAGAAAAGAATGGAAACCAACACTTGCCAAACCATAGCCTAGGCAAATCAAACCAATCAATAAGAAAGGTTGTATTATTGAGAATTTGAGAAACATTCGAAATCGCATGATTCGTATGCTTGTCTTTGTGTTGTTTGGTGATCTTTCTATCAAGTTCTATTAGTTCAAAGATTTTTGGACGAGAAAAAGAATGGAAACCAACAGTTCCCAAACCATAGCCTAGGCAAATCAAACCAATCAATAAAAAAGGTTGTGTTATTGAGAATTTGAGAAACATTTGGAATCTTATGATTCGTATGCTTGTGTTTGTTTTGTTTCGTGATCTTTCTATCAAGTTCTATTAGTTCAAACATTTATAGACTAGAAAAATAATTGAAACCAACACTTGTCAAACCATAGCCTAGGCAAATCAAACCAATCAATAAGAAAGGTTGTGTCATTGAGAATTTGAGAAGCATTCGGAATCACATGATTCGGATGCTTGTGTTTGTGTTGTTTGGTGATCTTTCTATCAAGTTCTATTAGTTCAAAGATTTTTCGACGAGAAAAATAATGGGAACCAACGATTCCCAAACCATAGTCTAGGCAAATCAAACCAATCAATAAGAAAGGTTGTGTTATTGAGAATTTGAGAAACATTCGGAGTAGCATGATTCGTGTGCTTGTGTTTTTGTTGTTTGGTGATCTTTCTAACAAGTTCTATTAGCTCAAAGATTTTTGGACGAGAAAAAGAATGGAAACCAACGGTTCCCAAACCATAGCCTAGGCTAAGCAAACCAATCAATAAGAAAGGTTGTGTTATTGAGAATTTCAGAAACATTCCGAATGGTATGATTCGTATGCTTGTGTTTGTGTTGTTTGGTGATCTTTCTATCAAGTTCTATTAGTTCAAAGATTTTTGGACGAGAAAAAGAATGGAAATCAACGGTTCCCAAACCATAGCCTAGGCAAATCAAACCTATCAATAAGAAAGGTTGTGTTATTGAGAATTTGAGAAACATTCGAAATGGCATGATTCGTATGCTTGTGTTTGTGTTGTTTGGTGATCTTTCTATCAAGTTCTCTTAGTTCAAAGATTTATGCACTAGAAAAAGAATGGAAACCAACACTTGCCAAACCATAGCCTAGGCAAATCAAACCAATCAATAAGAAAGGTTGTGTTATTGAGAATTTGAGAAACATTCGGAGTAGCATGATTCGTGTGCTTGTGTGTTTGTTGTTTGGTGATCTTTCTAACAAGTTCTATTAGCTCAAAGATTTTTGGACGAGAAAAAGAATGGAAACCAACACTTGTCAAACCATAGCCTAGGCAAATCAAACCAATCAATAAGAAAGGTTTTATTTTTGAGAATTTGAGAAACATTCGAAATCGCATGATTCGTATGCTTGTGTTTGTGTTGTTTGGTGATCTTTCTATCAAGTTCTATTAGTTCAAAGATTTTTCGACGAGAAAAATAATGAAACCAACGGTTCCTAAACCATTGCCTAGGCAAATCAAACCAATCAATAAGAAAGGTTGTGTTATTGAGAAGTTGAGAAACATTCGGAATTGCATGATTCGTATGCTTATGTTGGCGTTGTTTGGTGATCTTTCTATCAAGTTCTATTAGTTCAAAGATTTTTGGACGAGAAAAAGAAAGGAAGTCAACGGTTCCCAAACCATATCCTAGGCAAATCAAACCAACGAATAAGAAAGGTTGTATTATTGAGAATTTGAGAAACATTCGAAATCGCATGATTCGTATGCTTGTGTTTGTGTTGTTTGGTGATCTTTCTATCAAGTTCAATTAGTTCAAAGATTTTTGAACGAGAAAAAGAATGGAAACCAACGGTTCCCAAACCATAGCCTAGCCAAATCAAACGAATCAATAAGAAAGGTTGTGTTATTGAGAATTTGAGAAACATTCGGAATCGCATGATTCGTATGCTTGTGTTTGTGTTGTTTGGTAATCTTTCTATCAAGTTCTATTAGTTCAAAGATTTTTCGACAAGAAAAAGAATGAAACCAACGGTTCCCAAACCATAGCCTAGGCAAATCAAACCAATCAATAAGAAAGGTTGTGTTATTGAGAATTTGAGAAACATTCGGAATCGCATGATTCGTATGCTTGTGTTTGTTTTGTTTGGTGATCTTTCTATCAAGTTCTATTTGTTCAAAGATTTATGGACTAGAAAAATAATTGAAACCAACACTTGACAAACCATAGCCTAGGCAAATCAAACCAATCAATAAGAAATGTTGTGTTATTGAGAATTTGAGAAGCATTCGGAATCACATGATTCGTATGCTTGTGTTTGTGTTGTTTGGTGATCTTTCTATCAAGTTCTATTAGTTCAAAGATTTTTCGACAAGAAAAAGAATGGAAACTAAGGGTTCCCAAGCATTAGCCTAGGCTAATCAAACCAATCAATAAGAAAGGTTGTGTTATTGAGAATTTGAGAAACATTCGAAATCGCATGATTCGTATGCTTGTGTTTGTGTTGTTTGGTGATCTTTCTATCAAGTTCTATTAGTTCAAAGACTTTTGGACGAGAAAAAGAATGGAAACCAACGGTTCCTAAACCATAGCCTAGGCAAATCAAACCAATCAATAACAAAGGTTGTGTTATTGAGAATTTGAGAAACATTCGGAATAGCATGATTCGTATGCTTGTGTTGGTGTTGTTTGGTGATCTTTCTATCAAGTTTTATTAGTTCAAAGATTTTTGGACGAGAAAAAGAATGGAAACACACACTTTCCAAACCATAGCCTAGGCAAATCAAACCAATCAATAGGAAAGGTTGTATTACTGAGAATTTGAGAAACATTCGAATTCGCATGATTCGTATGCTTGTGTTTCTGTTGTTTGGTGATCTTTCTATCAAGTTCAATTAGTTCAAAGATTTTTGGACACGAAAAAGAATGGAAACCAACGGTTCTTAAACCATAGCCTAGGCAAATCAAACCAATCAATAAGAAAGGTTGTGTTATTGAGAATTTGAGAACATTCGGAATCGCATGATTCGTATGCTTGTGTTTGTGTTCTTTGGTGATCTTTCTATCAAGTTCATTAGTTCAAAGATTTATGGACTAGAAAAATAATGGAAACCAACACTTGCCAAACCATAGCCTAGGCAAATCAAACCAATCAATAAGAAAGGTTGTATTGTTGAGAATTTGAGAAACATTTGAAATCACATGATTCGTATGCTTGTGTTTTTGTTGTTTGGTGATCTTTCTATCAAGTTCTATTAGATCAAAGATTTTTCAATGAGAAAAAAAATGGAAACCAGCGGTTCCCAAACCATAGCCTAGGCAAATCAAACCAATCAATAAGAAAGGTTGTGTTATTGAGAATTTGAGAAACATTCGGAATCGCATGATTCGTATGCTTGCGTTTGTTTTGTTTGGTGATCTTTCTATCAAGTTCTATTAGTTCAAAGATTTATGGACTAGAAAAAGAATGGAAACCAACACTTGACAAACCATAGCCTAGGCAAACCAAACCAATCAATAAGAAATGTTGTGTTATTGAGAATTTGAGAAGCATTCTGAATCACATGTTTCGTATGATTGTGTTTGTGTTGTTTGGTGATCTTTCTATCAAGTTCTATTAGTTCAAAGATTTTTCGACGAGAAAAAGAATGGAAACCAAGGGTTCCCAAGCCATAGCCTAGGCTAATCAAACCAATCAATAAGAAAGGTTGTGTTATTGAGAATTTGAGAAACATTCAAAATCGCATGATTCGTATGGTTGTGTTTGTGTTGTTTGGTGATCTTTCTATCAAGTTCTATTAGTTCAAAGATTTTTGGACGAGAAAAAGAATGGAAACCAACGGTTCCCAAACCATAGCCTAGGCAAATCAAACCAATCAATAAGAAAGGTTGTGTTATTGAGAATTTGAGAAACATTCGGAATAGCATGATTTGTATGCTTGTGTTGGTGTTGTTTGGTGATCTTTCTATCATGTTTTATTAGTTCAAAGATTTTTTGACGAGAAAAAGAATGGAAACACACACTTGCCAAACCATAGCCTAGGCAAATCAAACCAATTGATAAGAAAGGTTGTATTACTGAGAATTTGAGAAACATTCGAATTCGCATGATTCGTATGCTTGTGTTTGTGTTGTTTGGTGATCTTTCTATCAAGTTCAATTAGTTCAAAGATTTTTGGACGAGAAAAAGAATGGAAACCAACGGTTCCCAAACCATAGCCTAGGCAAATCAAACCTATCAATAAGAAAGGTTGTGTTATTGAGAATTTGAGAAACATTCGAAATGGCATGATTCGTATGCTTGTGTTTGTGTTGTTTGGTGATCTTTCTATCAAGTTCTATTAGTTCAAAGATTTATGCACTAGAAAAAGAATGGAAACCAACACTTGCCAAACCATAGCCTAGGCAAATCAAACCAATCAATAAGAAAGGTTGTGTTATTGAGAATTTGAGAAACATTCGGAGTAGCATGATTCGTGTGCTTGTGTTTTTGTTGTTTGGTGATCTTTCTAACAAGTTCTATTAGCTCAAAGATTTTTGGACGAGAAAAAGAATGGAAACCAACACTTGTCAAACCATAGCCTAGGCAAATCAAACCAATCAATAAGAAAGGTTGTATTTTTGAGAATTTGAGAAACATTCGAAATCGCATGATTCCTATCCTTGTGTTTGTGTTGTTTGGTGATCTTTCTATCAAGTTCTCTTAGTTCAAAGATTTTTCGACGAGAAAAATAATGAAACCAACGGTTCCTAAACCATTGCCTAGGCAAATCAAACCAATCAATAAGAAAGGTTGTGTTATTGAGAAGTTGAGAAACATTCGGAATAGCATGATTCGTATGCTTATGTTGGCGTTGTTTGGTGATCTTTCTATCAAGTTCTATTAGTTCAAAGATTTTTGGACGAGAAAAAGAAAGGAAGTCAACGGTTCCCAAACCATATCCTAGGCAAATCAAACCAACGAATAAGAAAGGTTGTATTATTGAGAATTTGAGAAACATTCGAAATCGCATGATTCGTATGCTTGTGTTTGTGTTGTTTGGTGATCTTTCTATCAAGTTCAATTAGTTCAAAGATTTTTGAACGAGAAAAAGAATGGAAACCAACGGTTCCCAAACCATAGCCTAGCCAAATCAAACGAATCAATAAGAAAGGTTGTGTTATTGAGAATTTGAGAAACATTCGGAATCGCATGATTCGTATTCTTGTGTTTGTGTTGTTTGGCAATCTATCTATCAAGTTCTATTAGTTCAAAGATTTTTCGACAAGAAAAAGAATGAAACCAACGGTTCCCAAACCATAGCCTAGGCAAATCAAACCAATCAATAAGAAAGGTTGTGTTATTGAGAATTTGAGAAACATTCGGAATCGCATGATTCGTATGCTTGTGTTTGTTTTGTTTGGTGATCTTTCTATCAAGTTCTATTTGTTCAAAGTTTTGTGGACTAGAAAAATAATGGAAACCAACACTTGACAAACCATAGCCTAGGCAAATCAAACCAATCAATAAGAAATGTTGTGTTATTGAGAATTTGAGAAGCATTCGGAATCACATGATTCGTATGCTTGTGTTTGTGTTGTTTGGTGATCTTTCTATCAAGTTCTATTAGTTCAAAGATTTTTCGACAAGAAAAAGAGTGGAAACTAAGGGTTCCCAAGCCATAGCCTAGGCTAATCAAACCAATCAATAAGAAAGGTTGTGTTATTGAGAATTTGAGAAACATTCGAAATCGCATGATTCGTATGCTTGTGTTTGTGTTGTTTGGTGATCTTTCTATCAAGTTCTATTAGTTCAAAGACTTTTGGACGAGAAAAAGAATGGAAACCAACGGTTCCTAAACCATAGCCTAGGGAAATCAAACCAATCAATAAGAAAGGTTGTGTTATTGAGAATTTGAGAAACATTCGGAATAGCATGATTTGTATGCTTGTGTTGGTGTTGTTTGGTGATCTTTCTATCAAGTTTTATTAGTTCAAAGATTTTTGGACGAGAAAAAGAATGGAAACACACACTTTCCAAACCATAGCCTAGGCAAATCAAACCAATCAACAGGAAAGGTTGTATTACTGAGAATTTGAGAAACATTCGAATTCGCATGATTCGTATGCTTGTGTTTCTGTTGTTTGGTGATCTTTCTATCAAGTTCAATTAGTTCAAAGATTTTTGAACGAGAAAAAGAATGGAAACCAACAGTTCTTAAACCATAGCCTAGGCAAATCAAACCAATCAAAAAGAAAGGTTGTGTTATTGAGAATTTGAGAACATTCGGAATCGCATGATTCGTATGCTTGTGTTTGTGTTCTTTGGTGATCTTTCTATCAAGTTCATTAGTTCAAAGATTTATGGACTAGAAAAAGAATGGAAACCAACACTTGCCAAACCATAGCCTAGGCAAATCAAACCAATCAATAAGAAAGGTTGTATTGTTGAGAATTTGAGAAACATTTGAAATCACATGATTCGTATGCTTGTGTTTTTGTTGTTTGGTGATCTTTCTATCAAGTTCTATTAGATCAAAGATTTTTCGATGAGAAAAAGAATGGAAACCAGCGGTTCCCAAACCATAGCCTAGGCAAATCAAACCAATCAATAAGAAAGGTTGTGTTATTGAGAATTTGAGAAACATTCGGAATCGCATGATTCGTATCCTTGCGTTTGTTTTGTTTGGTGATCTTTCTATCAAGTTCTATTAGTTCAAAGATTTATGGACTAGAAAAAGAATGGAAACCAACACTTGACAAACCATAGCCTAGGCAAATCAAACCAATCAATAAGAAATGTTGTATTATTGAGAATTTGAGAAACATTCGAAATCGCATGATTCGTATGCTTGTGTTTGTGTTGTTTGGTGATCTTTCTATCAAGTTCAATTAGTTCAAAGATTTTTGAACGAGAAAAAGAATGGAAACCAACGGTTCCCAAACCATAGCCTAGCCAAATCAAACGAATCAATAAGAAAGGTTGTGTTATTGAGAATTTGAGAAACATTCGGAATCGCATGATTCGTATTCTTGTGTTTGTGTTGTTTGGCAATCTATCTATCAAGTTCTATTAGTTCAAAGATTTTTCGACAAGAAAAAGAATGAAACCAACGGTTCCCAAACCATAGCCTAGGCAAATCAAACCAATCAATAAGAAAGGTTGTGTTATTGAGAATTTGAGAAACATTCGGAATCGCATGATTCGTATGCTTGTGTTTGTTTTGTTTGGTGATCTTTCTATCAAGTTCTATTTGTTCAAAGTTTTGTGGACTAGAAAAATAATGGAAACCAACACTTGACAAACCATAGCCTAGGCAAATCAAACCAATCAATAAGAAATGTTGTGTTATTGAGAATTTGAGAAGCATTCGGAATCACATGATTCGTATGCTTGTGTTTGTGTTGTTTGGTGATCTTTCTATCAAGTTCTATTAGTTCAAAGATTTTTCGACAAGAAAAAGAGTGGAAACTAAGGGTTCCCAAGCCATAGCCTAGGCTAATCAAACCAATCAATAAGAAAGGTTGTGTTATTGAGAATTTGAGAAACATTCGAAATCGCATGATTCGTATGCTTGTGTTTGTGTTGTTTGGTGATCTTTCTATCAAGTTCTATTAGTTCAAAGACTTTTGGACGAGAAAAAGAATGGAAACCAACGGTTCCTAAACCATAGCCTAGGGAAATCAAACCAATCAATAAGAAAGGTTGTGTTATTGAGAATTTGAGAAACATTCGGAATAGCATGATTTGTATGCTTGTGTTGGTGTTGTTTGGTGATCTTTCTATCAAGTTTTATTAGTTCAAAGATTTTTGGACGAGAAAAAGAATGGAAACACACACTTTCCAAACCATAGCCTAGGCAAATCAAACCAATCAACAGGAAAGGTTGTATTACTGAGAATTTGAGAAACATTCGAATTCGCATGATTCGTATGCTTGTGTTTCTGTTGTTTGGTGATCTTTCTATCAAGTTCAATTAGTTCAAAGATTTTTGAACGAGAAAAAGAATGGAAACCAACAGTTCTTAAACCATAGCCTAGGCAAATCAAACCAATCAAAAAGAAAGGTTGTGTTATTGAGAATTTGAGAACATTCGGAATCGCATGATTCGTATGCTTGTGTTTGTGTTCTTTGGTGATCTTTCTATCAAGTTCATTAGTTCAAAGATTTATGGACTAGAAAAAGAATGGAAACCAACACTTGCCAAACCATAGCCTAGGCAAATCAAACCAATCAATAAGAAAGGTTGTATTGTTGAGAATTTGAGAAACATTTGAAATCACATGATTCGTATGCTTGTGTTTTTGTTGTTTGGTGATCTTTCTATCAAGTTCTATTAGATCAAAGATTTTTCGATGAGAAAAAGAATGGAAACCAGCGGTTCCCAAACCATAGCCTAGGCAAATCAAACCAATCAATAAGAAAGGTTGTGTTATTGAGAATTTGAGAAACATTCGGAATCGCATGATTCGTATCCTTGCGTTTGTTTTGTTTGGTGATCTTTCTATCAAGTTCTATTAGTTCAAAGATTTATGGACTAGAAAAAGAATGGAAACCAACACTTGACAAACCATAGCCTAGGCAAATCAAACCAATCAATAAGAAATGTTGTATTATTGAGAATTTGAGAAACATTCGAAATCGCATGATTCGTATGCTTGTCTTTGTGTTGTTTGGTGATCTTTTCTATCAAGTTCAATTAGTTCAAAGATTTATGGACGAGAAAAAGAATGGAAACCACCGTTTCTTAAACCATAGCCTAGGCAAATCAAACCAATCAATAAGAAAGGTTGTGTTATTGAGGATTTGAGAAACATTCGGAATCGTATGATTCGTATGCTTGTGTTGGTGTTGTTTGGTGATCTTTCTATCAAGTTCTATTAGCTCAAAGTTTTTATGACGAGAAAAAGAATGGAAAGCCATGGTTCCCAAACCATAGCCTAGGCAAATCAAACCAATCAATAAGAAAGGTTGTATTGTTGAGAATTTGAGAAACATTTGAAATCGAATGATTCGTATGCTTGTGTTTTTGTTGTTTGGTGATCTTTCTATCAAGTTCTATTAGTTCAAAGATTTATGGACTAGAAAAGAATGGAAACCAACACTTGCCAAACCATAGCCTAGGAAAATCAAACCAATCAATAAGAAAGGTTGTATTATTCAGAATTTGAGAAACAGTCGAAATCGCATGATTCGTATGCTTGTCTTTGTGTTATTTGGTGATCTTTCTATCAAGTTCTATTAGTTCAAAGATTTTTGGACGAGAAAAAAAATGGAAACCAACGGTTCCCAAACCATAGCCTAGGCAAATCAAACCAATCAATAAGAAAGGTTGTGTTATTGAGAATTTCAGAAACATTCGGAATCTTATGATTCGTATGCTTGTGTTTGTTTTGTTTGGTGATCTTTCTATCAAGTTCTATTAGTTCAAACATTTATGGACTAGAAAAATAATTGAAACCAACACTTGTCAAACCATAGCCTAGGCAAATCAAACCAATCAATAAGAAAGGTTGTGTCATTGAGAATTTGAGAAGCATTCGGAATCACATGATTCGGATGCTTGTGGTTGTGTTGTTTGGTGATCTTTCTATCAAGTTCTATTAGTTCAAAGATTTTTTGACGAGAAAAAGAATGGAAACCAACGGTTCCCAAACCATAGCCTAGGCTAAGCAAACCAATAATAAGAAAGGTTGTGTTATTGAGAATTTCAGAAACATTCGGAATCGCATGATTCGTATGCTTGTGTTTGTGTTGTTTGGTGATCTTTCTATCAAGTTCTATTAGTTCAAAGATTTTTGGACGAGAAAAAGAATGGAAACCAACGGTTCCCAAACCATAGCCTAGGCAAATCAAACCTATCAATAAGAAAGGTTGTGTTATTGAGAATTTGAGAAATATTCGAAATCGCATGATTCGTATGCTTGTGTTTGTGTTGTTTGGTGATCTTTCTATCAAGTTCTATTAGTTCAAAGATTTTGGACGAGAAAAAGAATGGAAACCAACGGTTCCCAAACCATAGCCTAGGCAAATCAAACCAATCAATAAGAAAGGTTGTGTTATTGAGAATTTGAGAAACATTCGAAATCGCATGATTCGTATGCTTGTGTTTGTGTTGTTTGGTGATCTTTCTATAAAGTTCTATTAGTTCAAAGATTTTCGGACGAGAAAAAGAATGGAAACCAACGATTCCCAAACCATAGCCTAGGCAAATCAAACTAATCAATAAGAAAGGTTGTGTTATTGAGAATTTGAGAAACATTCGAAATGGCAAGATTCGTATGCTTGTGTTTGTGTTGTTTGGTGATCTTTCTATCAAGTTCTATTAGTTCAAAGATTTATGCACTAGAAAAAGAATGGAAACCAACACTTGCCAAACCATAGCCTAGGCAAATCAAACCAATCAATAAGAAAGGTTGTGTTATTGAGAATTTGAGAAACATTCGGAATAGCATGATTCCTGTGCTTGTGTTTTTGTTGTTTGGTGATCTTTCTAACAAGTTCTATTAGCTCAAAGATTTTTGGACGAGAAAAAGAATGGAAACCAAGACTTGTCAAACCGCAGCCTAGGCAAATCAAACCAATCAATAAGAAAGGTTATGTTATTGAGAATTTGAGAAACATTCGAAATCGCATGATTCGTATGCTTGTGTTTGTGTTGTTTGGTGATCTTTCTATAAAGTTCTATTAGTTCAAAGATTTTTGGACGAGAAAAAGAATGGAAACCAACGATTCCCAAACCATAGCCTAGCCAAATCAAACCAATCAATAAGAAAGGTTGTGTTATTGAGAATTTGAAAAACATTCGAAATGGCAAGATTCGTATGCTTGTGTTTGTGTTGTTTGGTGATCTTTCTATCAAGTTCTATTAGTTCAAAGATTTATGCACTAGAAAAAGAATGGAAACCAACACTTGCCAAACCATAGCCTAGGCAAATCAAACCAATCAATAAGAAAGGTTGTGTTATTGAGAATTTGAGAAACATTCGAAATCGCATGATTCGTATGCTTGTGTTTGTGTTGTTTGGTGATCTTTCTATAAAGTTCTATTAGTTCAAAGATTTTTGGACGAGAAAAAGAATGGAAACCAACGATTCCCAAACCATAGCCTAGGCAAATCAAACCAATCAATAAGAAAGGTTGTGTTATTGAGAAGTTGAGAAACATTCGGAATGGCATGATTCGTATGCTTATGTTGGCGTTGTTTGGTGATCTTTCTATCAAGTTCTATTAGTTCAAAGATTTTTGGACGAGAAAAAGAAAGGAAGTCAACGGTTCCCAAACCATATCCTAGGCAAATCAAACCAACGAATAAGAAAGGTTGTATTATTGAGAATTTGAGAAACATTCGAAATCGCATGATTCGTATGCTTGTGTTTGTGTTGTTTGGTGATCTTTCTATCAAGTTCAATTAGTTCAAAGATTTTTGAACGAGAAAAAGAATGGAAACCAACGGTTCCCAAACCATAGCCTAGCCAAATCAAACGAATCAATAAGAAAGGTTGTGTTATTGAGAATTTGAGAAACATTCGGAATCGCATGATTCGTATGCTTGTGTTTGTGTTGTTTGGTAATCTTTCTATCAAGTTCTATTAGTTTAAAGATTTTTCGACAAGAAAAAGAATGAAACCAACGGTTCCCAAACCATAGCCTAGGCAAATCAAACCAATCAATAAGAAAGGTTGTGTTATTAAGGATTTGAGAAACATTCCAAATCGCATGATTCGTATGCTTGCGTTTGTGTTGTTTGGTGATCTTTCTATCAAGTTCTATTAGTTCAAAGATTTTTGGACGAGAAAAAGAATGGAAACCAACGGTTCCCAAACCATAGCCTAGGCAAATCAAACCAATCAATAAGAAAGGTTGTGTTATTGAGAATTTGAGAAACATTCGGAGTAGCATGATTCGTGTGCTTGTGTTTTTGTTGTTTGGTGATCTTTCTAACAGGTTCTATTAGCTCAAAGATTTTTGGACGAGAAAAAGAATGGAAACCAACACTTGTCAAACCATAGCCTAGGCAAATCAAACCAATCAATAAGAAAGGTTGTATTTTTGAGAATTTGAGAAACATTCGGAATCGCATGATTCGTATGCTTGTGTTTGTGTTCTTTGGTGATCTTTCTATCAAGTTCATTAGTTCAAAGATTTATGGACTAGAAAAAGAATGGAAACCAACACTTGCCAAACCATAGCCTAGGCAAATCAAACCAATCAATAAGAAAGGTTGTATTGTTGAGAATTTGAGAAACATTTGAAATCGCATGATTCGTATGCTTGTGTTTTTGTGGTTTGGTGATCTTTCTATCAAGTTCTATTAGATCAAAGAGTTTTCGATGAGAAAAAGAATGGAAACCAGCGGTTCCCAAACCATAGCCTAGGCAAATCAAACCAATCAATAAGAAAGGTTGTGTTATTGAGAATTTGAGAAACATTCGGAATCGCATGATTCGTATGCTTGTGTTTGTTTTGTTTGGTGATCTTTCTATCAAGTTCTATTAGTTCAAAGATTTATGGACTAGAAAAAGAATGGAAACCAACACTTGACAAACCATAGCCTAGGCAAATCAAACCAATCAATAAGAAAGGTTGTGTTATTGAGAATTTGAGAACATTCGGAATCGCATGATTCGTATGCTTGTGTTTGTGTTATTTGGTGATCTTTCTATCAAGTTCTATTAGTTCAAAGATTTTTGGACGAGAAAAAAAATGGAAACCAACGGTTCCCAAACCATAGCCTAGGCAAATCAAACCAATCAATAAGAAAGGTTGTGTTATTGAGAATTTCAGAAACATTCGGAATCTTATGATTCGTATGCTTGTGTTTGTTTTGTTTGGTGATCTTTCTATCAAGTTCTATTAGTTCAAACATTTATGGACTAGAAAAATAATTGAAACCAACACTTGTCAAACCATAGCCTAGGCAAATCAAACCAATCAATAAGAAAGGTTGTGTCATTGAGAATTTGAGAAGCATTCGGAATCACATGATTCGGATGCTTGTGGTTGTGTTGTTTGGTGATCTTTCTATCAAGTTCTATTAGTTCAAAGATTTTTTGACGAGAAAAAGAATGGAAACCAACGGTTCCCAAACCATAGCCTAGGCTAAGCAAACCAATAATAAGAAAGGTTGTGTTATTGAGAATTTCAGAAACATTCGGAATCGCATGATTCGTATGCTTGTGTTTGTGTTGTTTGGTGATCTTTCTATCAAGTTCTATTAGTTCAAAGATTTTTGGACGAGAAAAAGAATGGAAACCAACGGTTCCCAAACCATAGCCTAGGCAAATCAAACCTATCAATAAGAAAGGTTGTGTTATTGAGAATTTGAGAAATATTCGAAATCGCATGATTCGTATGCTTGTGTTTGTGTTGTTTGGTGATCTTTCTATCAAGTTCTATTAGTTCAAAGATTTTGGACGAGAAAAAGAATGGAAACCAACGGTTCCCAAACCATAGCCTAGGCAAATCAAACCAATCAATAAGAAAGGTTGTGTTATTGAGAATTTGAGAAACATTCGAAATCGCATGATTCGTATGCTTGTGTTTGTGTTGTTTGGTGATCTTTCTATAAAGTTCTATTAGTTCAAAGATTTTTGGACGAGAAAAAGAATGGAAACCAACGATTCCCAAACCATAGCCTAGGCAAATCAAACTAATCAATAAGAAAGGTTGTGTTATTGAGAATTTGAGAAACATTCGAAATGGCAAGATTCGTATGCTTGTGTTTGTGTTGTTTGGTGATCTTTCTATCAAGTTCTATTAGTTCAAAGATTTATGCACTAGAAAAAGAATGGAAACCAACACTTGCCAAACCATAGCCTAGGCAAATCAAACCAATCAATAAGAAAGGTTGTGTTATTGAGAATTTGAGAAACATTCGGAATAGCATGATTCCTGTGCTTGTGTTTTTGTTGTTTGGTGATCTTTCTAACAAGTTCTATTAGCTCAAAGATTTTTGGACGAGAAAAAGAATGGAAACCAAGACTTGTCAAACCGCAGCCTAGGCAAATCAAACCAATCAATAAGAAAGGTTATGTTATTGAGAATTTGAGAAACATTCGAAATCGCATGATTCGTATGCTTGTGTTTGTGTTGTTTGGTGATCTTTCTATAAAGTTCTATTAGTTCAAAGATTTTTGGACGAGAAAAAGAATGGAAACCAACGATTCCCAAACCATAGCCTAGCCAAATCAAACCAATCAATAAGAAAGGTTGTGTTATTGAGAATTTGAAAAACATTCGAAATGGCAAGATTCGTATGCTTGTGTTTGTGTTGTTTGGTGATCTTTCTATCAAGTTCTATTAGTTCAAAGATTTATGCACTAGAAAAAGAATGGAAACCAACACTTGCCAAACCATAGCCTAGGCAAATCAAACCAATCAATAAGAAAGGTTGTGTTATTGAGAATTTGAGAAACATTCGAAATCGCATGATTCGTATGCTTGTGTTTGTGTTGTTTGGTGATCTTTCTATAAAGTTCTATTAGTTCAAAGATTTTTGGACGAGAAAAAGAATGGAAACCAACGATTCCCAAACCATAGCCTAGGCAAATCAAACCAATCAATAAGAAAGGTTGTGTTATTGAGAAGTTGAGAAACATTCGGAATGGCATGATTCGTATGCTTATGTTGGCGTTGTTTGGTGATCTTTCTATCAAGTTCTATTAGTTCAAAGATTTTTGGACGAGAAAAAGAAAGGAAGTCAACGGTTCCCAAACCATATCCTAGGCAAATCAAACCAACGAATAAGAAAGGTTGTATTATTGAGAATTTGAGAAACATTCGAAATCGCATGATTCGTATGCTTGTGTTTGTGTTGTTTGGTGATCTTTCTATCAAGTTCAATTAGTTCAAAGATTTTTGAACGAGAAAAAGAATGGAAACCAACGGTTCCCAAACCATAGCCTAGCCAAATCAAACGAATCAATAAGAAAGGTTGTGTTATTGAGAATTTGAGAAACATTCGGAATCGCATGATTCGTATGCTTGTGTTTGTGTTGTTTGGTAATCTTTCTATCAAGTTCTATTAGTTTAAAGATTTTTCGACAAGAAAAAGAATGAAACCAACGGTTCCCAAACCATAGCCTAGGCAAATCAAACCAATCAATAAGAAAGGTTGTGTTATTAAGGATTTGAGAAACATTCCAAATCGCATGATTCGTATGCTTGCGTTTGTGTTGTTTGGTGATCTTTCTATCAAGTTCTATTAGTTCAAAGATTTTTGGACGAGAAAAAGAATGGAAACCAACGGTTCCCAAACCATAGCCTAGGCAAATCAAACCAATCAATAAGAAAGGTTGTGTTATTGAGAATTTGAGAAACATTCGGAGTAGCATGATTCGTGTGCTTGTGTTTTTGTTGTTTGGTGATCTTTCTAACAGGTTCTATTAGCTCAAAGATTTTTGGACGAGAAAAAGAATGGAAACCAACACTTGTCAAACCATAGCCTAGGCAAATCAAACCAATCAATAAGAAAGGTTGTATTTTTGAGAATTTGAGAAACATTCGGAATCGCATGATTCGTATGCTTGTGTTTGTGTTCTTTGGTGATCTTTCTATCAAGTTCATTAGTTCAAAGATTTATGGACTAGAAAAAGAATGGAAACCAACACTTGCCAAACCATAGCCTAGGCAAATCAAACCAATCAATAAGAAAGGTTGTATTGTTGAGAATTTGAGAAACATTTGAAATCGCATGATTCGTATGCTTGTGTTTTTGTTGTTTGGTGATCTTTCTATCAAGTTCTATTAGATCAAAGAGTTTTCGATGAGAAAAAGAATGGAAACCAGCGGTTCCCAAACCATAGCCTAGGCAAATCAAACCAATCAATAAGAAAGGTTGTGTTATTGAGAATTTGAGAAACATTCGGAATCGCATGATTCGTATGCTTGTGTTTGTTTTGTTTGGTGATCTTTCTATCAAGTTCTATTAGTTCAAAGATTTATGGACTAGAAAAAGAATGGAAACCAACACTTGACAAACCATAGCCTAGGCAAATCAAACCAATCAATAAGAAAGGTTGTGTTATTGAGAATTTGAGAACATTCGGAATCGCATGATTCGTATGCTTGTGTTTGTGTTCTTTGGTGATCTTTCTATCAAGTTCATTAGTTCAAAGATTTATGGACTAGAAAAAGAATGGAAACCAACACTTGCCAAACCATAGCCTAGGCAAATCAAACCAATCAATAAGAAAGGTTGTATTGTTGAGAATTTGAGAAACATTTGAAATCGCATGATTCGTATGCTTGTGTTTTTGTTGTTTGGTGATCTTTCTATCAAGTTCTATTAGTTCAAAGATTTTTGGACGAGAAAAAGAATGGAAACACACACTTGCCAAACCATAGCCTATGCAAATCAAACCAATCAATAAGAAAGGTTGTATTACTGAGAATTTGAGAAATATTCGAAATCGCATGATTCGTATGCTTGTGTTTGTGTTGTTTGGTGATCTTTCTATCAAGTTCCATTAGTTCAAAGATTTATGGACTAGAAAAGAATGGAAACCAACACTTGCCAAACCATAGCCTAGGCAAATCAAACCAATCAATAAGAAAGGTTGTGTTATTGAGAATTTGAGAAACATTCGAAATCGCATGATTCGTATGCTTGTGTTTGTGTTGTTTGGTGATCTTTCTATAAAGTTCTATTAGTTCAAAGATTTTTGGACGAGAAAAAGAATGGAAACCAACGATTCCCAAACCATAGCCTAGGCAAATCAAACCAATCAATAAGAAAGGTTGTGTTATTGAGAAGTTGAGAAACATTCGGAATGGCATGATTCGTATGCTTATGTTGGCGTTGTTTGGTGATCTTTCTATCAAGTTCTATTAGTTCAAAGATTTTTGGACGAGAAAAAGAAAGGAAGTCAACGGTTCCCAAACCATATCCTAGGCAAATCAAACCAACGAATAAGAAAGGTTGTATTATTGAGAATTTGAGAAACATTCGAAATCGCATGATTCGTATGCTTGTGTTTGTGTTGTTTGGTGATCTTTCTATCAAGTTCAATTAGTTCAAAGATTTTTGAACGAGAAAAAGAATGGAAACCAACGGTTCCCAAACCATAGCCTAGCCAAATCAAACGAATCAATAAGAAAGGTTGTGTTATTGAGAATTTGAGAAACATTCGGAATCGCATGATTCGTATGCTTGTGTTTGTGTTGTTTGGTAATCTTTCTATCAAGTTCTATTAGTTTAAAGATTTTTCGACAAGAAAAAGAATGAAACCAACGGTTCCCAAACCATAGCCTAGGCAAATCAAACCAATCAATAAGAAAGGTTGTGTTATTAAGGATTTGAGAAACATTCCAAATCGCATGATTCGTATGCTTGCGTTTGTGTTGTTTGGTGATCTTTCTATCAAGTTCTATTAGTTCAAAGATTTTTGGACGAGAAAAAGAATGGAAACCAACGGTTCCCAAACCATAGCCTAGGCAAATCAAACCAATCAATAAGAAAGGTTGTGTTATTGAGAATTTGAGAAACATTCGGAGTAGCATGATTCGTGTGCTTGTGTTTTTGTTGTTTGGTGATCTTTCTAACAGGTTCTATTAGCTCAAAGATTTTTGGACGAGAAAAAGAATGGAAACCAACACTTGTCAAACCATAGCCTAGGCAAATCAAACCAATCAATAAGAAAGGTTGTATTTTTGAGAATTTGAGAAACATTCGGAATCGCATGATTCGTATGCTTGTGTTTGTGTTCTTTGGTGATCTTTCTATCAAGTTCATTAGTTCAAAGATTTATGGACTAGAAAAAGAATGGAAACCAACACTTGCCAAACCATAGCCTAGGCAAATCAAACCAATCAATAAGAAAGGTTGTATTGTTGAGAATTTGAGAAACATTTGAAATCGCATGATTCGTATGCTTGTGTTTTTGTTGTTTGGTGATCTTTCTATCAAGTTCTATTAGATCAAAGAGTTTTCGATGAGAAAAAGAATGGAAACCAGCGGTTCCCAAACCATAGCCTAGGCAAATCAAACCAATCAATAAGAAAGGTTGTGTTATTGAGAATTTGAGAAACATTCGGAATCGCATGATTCGTATGCTTGTGTTTGTTTTGTTTGGTGATCTTTCTATCAAGTTCTATTAGTTCAAAGATTTATGGACTAGAAAAAGAATGGAAACCAACACTTGACAAACCATAGCCTAGGCAAATCAAACCAATCAATAAGAAAGGTTGTGTTATTGAGAATTTGAGAACATTCGGAATCGCATGATTCGTATGCTTGTGTTTGTGTTCTTTGGTGATCTTTCTATCAAGTTCATTAGTTCAAAGATTTATGGACTAGAAAAAGAATGGAAACCAACACTTGCCAAACCATAGCCTAGGCAAATCAAACCAATCAATAAGAAAGGTTGTATTGTTGAGAATTTGAGAAACATTTGAAATCGCATGATTCGTATGCTTGTGTTTTTGTTGTTTGGTGATCTTTCTATCAAGTTCTATTAGTTCAAAGATTTTTGGACGAGAAAAAGAATGGAAACACACACTTGCCAAACCATAGCCTATGCAAATCAAACCAATCAATAAGAAAGGTTGTATTACTGAGAATTTGAGAAATATTCGAAATCGCATGATTCGTATGCTTGTGTTTGTGTTGTTTGGTGATCTTTCTATCAAGTTCCATTAGTTCAAAGATTTATGGACTAGAAAAGAATGGAAACCAACACTTGCCAAACCATAGCCTAGGCAAATCAAACCAATCAATAAGAAAGGTTGTATTATTGAGAATTTGAGAAACATTCGAAATCGTATGATTCGTATGCTTGTCTTTGTGTTGTTTGGTGATCTTTCTATCAAGTTCTATTAGTTCAAAGATTTTTGGACGAGAAAAAGAATGGAAACCAACGGTTCCCAAACCATAGCCTGGGCAAATCAAACCAATCAATAAGAAAGGTTGTGTTATTGAGAATTTGAGAAACATTCGGAATCTTATGATTCGTATGCTTGTGTTTGTTTTGTTTGGTGATGTTTCTGTCAAGTTCTATTAGTTCAAACATTTATGGACTAGAAAAATGATTGAAACCAACACTTGTCAAACCATAGCCTAGGCAAATCAAACCAATCAATAAGAAAGGTTGTGTCATTGAGAATTTGAGAAGCATTCGGAATCACATGATTCGGATGCTTGTGTTTGTGTTGTTTGGTGATCTTTCTATCAAGTTCTATTAGTTCAAAGATTTTTCGACGAGAAAAAGAATGGAAACCAACGGTTCCCAAACCATAGCCTAGGCTAAGCAAACCAATCAATAAGAAAGGTTGTGTTATTGAGAATTTGAGAAACATTCGGAATCGCATGATTCGTATGCTTGTGTTTGTTTTGTTTGGTGATCTTTCTATCAAGTTCTATTAGTTCAAAGATTTATGGACTAGAAAAAGAATGGAAACCAACACTTGACAAACCATAGCCTAGGCAAATCAAACCAATCAATAAGAAAGGTTGTGTTATTGAGAATTTGAGAACATTCGGAATCGCATGATTCGTATGCTTGTGTTTGTGTTCTTTGGTGATCTTTCTATCAAGTTCATTAGTTCAAAGATTTATGGACTAGAAAAAGAATGGAAACCAACACTTGCCAAACCATAGCCTAGGCAAATCAAACCAATCAATAAGAAAGGTTGTATTGTTGAGAATTTGAGAAACATTTGAAATCGCATGATTCGTATGCTTGTGTTTTTGTTGTTTGGTGATCTTTCTATCAAGTTCTATTAGATCAAAGATTTTTCGATGAGAAAAAGAATGGAAACCAGCGGTTCCCAAACCATAGCCTAGGCTAATCAAACCAATCAATAAGAAAGGTTGTGTTATTGAGAATTTGAGAACATTCGGAATCGCATGAATCGTATGCTTGTGTTTGTGTTCTTTGGTGATCTTTCTATCAAGTTCTATTAGTTCAAAGATTTATGGACTAGAAAAGAATGGAAACCAACACTTGCCAAACCATAGCCTAGGCAAATCAAACCAATCAATAAGAAAGGTTGTATTATTGAGAATTTGAGAAACATTCGAAATCGTATGATTCGTATGCTTGTCTTTGTGTTGTTTGGTGATCTTTCTATCAAGTTCTATTAGTTCAAAGATTTTTGGACGAGAAAAAGAATGGAAACCAACGGTTCCCAAACCATAGCCTGGGCAAATCAAACCAATCAATAAGAAAGGTTGTGTTATTGAGAATTTGAGAAACATTCGGAATCTTATGATTCGTATGCTTGTGTTTGTTTTGTTTGGTGATGTTTCTGTCAAGTTCTATTAGTTCAAACATTTATGGACTAGAAAAATGATTGAAACCAACACTTGTCAAACCATAGCCTAGGCAAATCAAACCAATCAATAAGAAAGGTTGTGTCATTGAGAATTTGAGAAGCATTCGGAATCACATGATTCGGATGCTTGTGTTTGTGTTGTTTGGTGATCTTTCTATCAAGTTCTATTAGTTCAAAGATTTTTCGACGAGAAAAAGAATGGAAACCAACGGTTCCCAAACCATAGCCTAGGCTAAGCAAACCAATCAATAAGAAAGATTGTGTTATTGAGAATTTCATAAACATTCGGAATCGTATGATTCGTATGCTTGTGTTTGTGTTGTTTGGTGATCTTTCTATCAAGTTCTATTAGTTCAAAGATTTTGGGACAAGAAAAAGAATGGAAACCAACGGTTCCCAAACCATAGCCTAGGCAAATCAAACCTATCAATAAGAAAGGTTGTGTTATTGAGAATTTGAGAAATATTCGAAATCGCATGATTCGTATGCTTGTGTTTGTGTTGTTTGGTGATCTTTCTATCAAGTTCAATTAGTTCAAAGATTTTTGGACGAGAAAAAGAATGGAAACCAACGGTTCCCAAACCATAGCCTAGGCAAATCAAACCAATCAATAAGAAAGGTTGTGTTATTGAGGATTTGAGAAACATTCGGAATCGTATGATTCGTATGCTTGTGTTGGTGTTGTTTGGTGATCTTTCTATCAAGTTCTATTAGCTCAAAGTTTTTATGACGAGAAAAAGAATGGAAAGCCATGGTTCCCAAACCATAGCCTAGGCAAATCAAACCAATCAATAAGAAAGGTTGTATTGTTGAGAATTTGAGAAACATTTGAAATCGCATGATTCGTATGCTTGTGTTTTTGTTGTTTGGTGATCTTTCTATCAAGTTCTATTAGTTCAAAGATTTATGGACTAGAAAAGAATGGAAACCAACACTTGCCAAACCATAGCCTAGGAAAATCAAACCAATCAATAAGAAAGGTTGTATTATTCAGAATTTGAGAAACAGTCGAAATCGCATGATTCGTATGCTTGTCTTTGTGTTGTTTGGTGATCTTTCTATCAAGTTCTATTAGTTCAAAGATTTTTGGACGAGAAAAAAAATGGAAACCAACGGTTCCCAAACCATAGCCTAGGCAAATCAAACCAATCAATAAGAAAGGTTGTGTTATTGAGAATTTCAGAAACATTCGGAATCTTATGATTCGTATGCTTGTGTTTGTTTTGTTTGGTGATCTTTCTATCAAGTTCTATTAGTTCAAACATTTATGGACTAGAAAAATAATTGAAACCAACACTTGTCAAACCATAGCCTAGGCAAATCAAACCAATCAATAAGAAAGGTTGTGTCATTGAGAATTTGAGAAGCATTCGGAATCACATGATTCGGATGCTTGTGGTTGTGTTGTTTGGTGATCTTTCTATCAAGTTCTATTAGTTCAAAGATTTTTTGACGAGAAAAAGAATGGAAACCAACGGTTCCCAAACCATAGCCTAGGCTAAGCAAACCAATAATAAGAAAGGTTGTGTTATTGAGAATTTAAGAAACATTCGGAATCGCATGATTCGTATGCTTGTGTTTGTGTTGTTTGGTGATCTTTCTATCAAGTTCTATTAGTTCAAAGATTTTTGGACGAGAAAAAGAATGGAAACCAACGGTTCCCAAACCATAGCCTAGGCAAATCAAACCTATCAATAAGAAAGGTTGTGTTATTGAGAATTTGAGAAATATTCGAAATCGCATGATTCGTATGCTTGTGTTTGTGTTGTTTGGTGATCTTTCTATCAAGTTCTATTAGTTCAAAGATTTTGGACGAGAAAAAGAATGGAAACCAACGGTTCCCAAACCATAGCCTAGGCAAATCAAACCAATCAATAAGAAAGGTTGTGTTATTGAGAATTTGAGAAACATTCGAAATCGCATGATTCGTATGCTTGTGTTTGTGTTGTTTGGTGATCTTTCTATAAAGTTCTATTAGTTCAAAGATTTTTGGACGAGAAAAAGAATGGAAACCAACGATTCCCAAACCATAGCCTAGGCAAATCAAACTAATCAATAAGAAAGGTTGTGTTATTGAGAATTTGAGAAACATTCGAAATGGCAAGATTCGTATGCTTGTGTTTGTGTTGTTTGGTGATCTTTCTATCAAGTTCTATTAGTTCAAAGATTTATGCACTAGAAAAAGAATGGAAACCAACACTTGCCAAACCATAGCCTAGGCAAATCAAACCAATCAATAAGAAAGGTTGTGTTATTGAGGATTTGAGAAACATTCGGAATCGTATGATTCGTATGCTTGTGTTGGTGTTGTTTGGTGATCTTTCTATCAAGTTCTATTAGCTCAAAGTTTTTATGACGAGAAAAAGAATGGAAACCCATGGTTCCCAAACCATAGCCTAGGCAAATCAAACCAATCAATAAGAAAGGTTGTGTTATTGAGAAGTTGAGAAACATTCGGAATGGCATGATTCGTATGCTTATGTTGGCGTTGTTTGGTGATCTTTCTATCAAGTTCTATTAGCTCAAAGATTTTTGGACGAGAAAAAGAATGGAAACCAAGACTTGTCAAAACGCAGCCTAGGCAAATCAAACCAATCAATAAGAAAGGTTATGTTATTGAGAATTTGAGAAACATTCGAAATCGCATGATTCGTATGCTTGTGTTTGTGTTGTTTGGTGATCTTTCTATAAAGTTCTATTAGTTCAAAGATTTTTGGACGAGAAAAAGAATGGAAACCAACGATTCCCAAACCATAGCCTAGCCAAATCAAACCAATCAATAAGAAAGGTTGTGTTATTGAGAATTTGAAAAACATTCGAAATGGCAAGATTCGTATGCTTGTGTTTGTGTTGTTTGGTGATCTTTCTATCAAGTTCTATTAGTTCAAAGATTTATGCACTAGAAAAAGAATGGAAACCAACACTTGCCAAACCATAGCCTAGGCAAATCAAACCAATCAATAAGAAAGGTTGTGTTATTGAGAATTTGAGAAACATTCGAAATCGCATGATTCGTATGCTTGTGTTTGTGTTGTTTGGTGATCTTTCTATAAAGTTCTATTAGTTCAAAGATTTTTGGACGAGAAAAAGAATGGAAACCAACGATTCCCAAACCATAGCCTAGGCAAATCAAACCAATCAATAAGAAAGGTTGTGTTATTGAGAAGTTGAGAAACATTCGGAATGGCATGATTCGTATGCTTATGTTGGCGTTGTTTGGTGATCTTTCTATCAAGTTCTATTAGTTCAAAGATTTTTGGACGAGAAAAAGAAAGGAACTCAACGGTTCCCAAACCATATCCTAGGCAAATCAAACCAACGAATAAGAAAGGTTGTATTATTGAGAATTTGAGAAACATTCGAAATCGCATGATTCGTATGCTTGTGTTTGTGTTGTTTGGTGATCTTTCTATCAAGTTCAATTAGTTCAAAGATTTTTGAACGAGAAAAAGAATGGAAACCAACGGTTCCCAAACCATAGCCTAGCCAAATCAAACGAATCAATAAGAAAGGTTGTGTTATTGAGAATTTGAGAAACATTCGGAATCGCATGATTCGTATGCTTGTGTTTGTGTTGTTTGGTAATCTTTCTATCAAGTTCTATTAGTTTAAAGATTTTTCGACAAGAAAAAGAATGAAACCAACGGTTCCCAAACCATAGCCTAGGCAAATCAAACCAATCAATAAGAAAGGTTGTGTTATTAAGGATTTGAGAAACATTCCAAATCGCATGATTTGTGTGTTTGTGTTTTTGTTGTTTGGAGATCTTTCTATCAAGTTCTATTAGATCAAAGATTTTTCAACAAGAAAAAGAATGAAACCAACGGTTCCCAAACCATAGCCTAGGCTAATCAAACCAATAAATAAGAAAGGTTGTGTTATTGAGAATTTCAGAAACATTCGGAATCGCATGATTCGTGTGCTTGTGTTTGTGTTGTTTGGTGATCGTTCTATCAAGTCCTATTAGTTCAAAGATTTTTGGACGAGAAAAAGAATGGAAACCAACGGTTCCCAAACCATAGCCTAGGCAAATCAAACCAATCAATAAGAAAGGTTGTGTTATTGAGAATTTGAGAAACATTCGGAATCTTATGATTCGTATGCTTGTGTTTGTTTTGTTTGCTGTTTTTTTATCAAGTTCTATTAGTTCAAACATTTATGGACTAGAAAAATAATTGAAACCAACACTTGTCAAACCATAGCCTAGGCAAATCAAACCAATCAATAAGAAAGGTTGTGTCATTGAGAATTTGAGAAGCATTCGGAATCACATGATTCGGATGCTTGTATTTGTGTTGTTTGGTGATCTTTCTATCAAGTTCTATTAGTTCAAAGATTTTTGGACGAGAAAAAGAATGGAAACCAACGGTTCCCAAACCATAGCCTAGGCAAATCAAACCTATCAATAAGAAAGGTTGTGTTATTGAGAATTTGAGAAATATTCGAAATCGCATGATTCGTATGCTTGTGTTTGTGTTGTTTGGTGATCTTTCTATCAAGTTCTATTAGTTCAAAGATTTTGGATGAGAAAAAGAATGGAAACCAACGGTTCCCAAACCATAGCCTAGGCAAATCAAACCAATCAATAAGAAAGGTTATGTTATTGAGAATTTGAGAAACATTCGAAATCGCATGATTCATATGCTTGTGTTTGTGTTGTTTTGATGAAGGATCATCCAGTCAGCCTCCTCTAAGCGCCCCAACACTCTCTGAGGGGCCAATCACTAGATCCCGAGCTAAGAAGCTACAAAGTGGAATGCATGCCTTTGTGTGTTTCATTTGTGCTAAGGAGGCAAGAGCGAGCATGGAGCCATGTGCCAAGGCTGTGTGCCTAGCAAGTGTGGGCGCCACCCATGAAGAGAGCCAAGGCACAAGCGACGTCGCATGAGTGCCGCGATTGGGCACCGGCGCTGCGGGTGTGCCTCGTTTGGGCACCGGCGCTGCGAGTGTGCCTCGTTTGGGCACCGACGCCTATTTTAGGCACCCAAGAGTGTTTGTTTCATTTTGGGCCTATTATGCTGTTTTGGGCCTATCTATCTTAGAATTAATTAGACCTTTTTAATTATTTCTTTTATTTCCAGAAGTGAGACATATAAGTATTGTTTTGATGGTTTGGAACACTCAGACAATTCAGAATATAGAAATCGTTTTCTCTTGAAAAGAGAGAGTTTGAAGCTTTGCTTCATTGAGTGTGTGAATCGCAGCTTGGTTTGTTTGATTTGTGTCAATCCTCTACGAAGCTTGGTGCTTATCAACGATCACGAGCCCCCTTCCTGTGCTTCAAGGTGTCGCCTTGTTGTGTAGGATTGTACAAGGTTGGTTCTTCGTCCATTCTATTAGGATTCTGGTTGAAATACATACCAGGGGTTTAATAGTTGTCTCGAAGGGTTATCCTTCTCGTCGTTTCTATCAATTTCCCTTTTCGTTTCTTCATTTCAGTTTGCTTCTTTGTTGTGTCGTTTTTCCTCTTGTTGAGTCGAGTTCATCATTTCTAGTTTCGTTCCATTCAATTCTGACCATTGTTTCCTTGTGTTTTCCTTGTTGAGTCGTGAACGTCGAAGATCGGGCATCCACACGGCTAACCCCGTATCAAAGTGGTATCAGAGCTGCGTTGACGACGTTCTTTTCGTTCCCATCAAAAGAGTCTACAAAATACCAAAAAGAGTCCTCCGGAGATCAGGTTCGATTAATCAACTCTCTTTAATCTGAACTTGAAAGTACTAATCGGTTTGTTCTTGCGCAGTGGTTTGTTTTGCCTAGCCAATTACACCTTTAGCCAAGAAAAATCGTCCCCTCAGCCACCACAACCACCAACGCCCCACCACCTTCACAAAATCCGCCCACCACCTCCACAAATTCGACCACCACCTTGATTAAGTCAGCCGATTTGTCTTAATTAAATTGGAGTCATAAATCTGATTTAATTAATTCAAATTTGAATTAATCCTAAGCTGATTCCTATTTTTAAGGTTGACCAACAACAAACCATATCCCAGCCACATTATCCCACACCCACCTCCTAATATCAAGGAGAACCCATTCAGCTCATTTGAAATCAAAAGCCACGCCCAACCACCCATCCTCCAGCCTATTCCTTCTCCTAAAATCAAGGGATTTCAGCCACCAACATTTCAAACTCAAATCGCCACCTCTCCTCATTTCTAGCAAATTATTTTGCACCTTAGAATAGCATTTTATTTCAATTTTGAAATTATTTGTATTTTCTGATTATTTCTGATTAAAAAAAAAAAAAAAATCAACAAAAAAAAAAAAAAAAAAAAACGAAAATCAGAAATCAGATTTTATTCTTCTATTTCATTCATAGTATATCATTGCATTTTATTCTAGTGCATAGTGTAATTAAGGTGTGCGACATATCATCATCTTCCCTCTTCATCTCTTGAGTTGGACGATCCCATTGGAGAAGCTTTCGAACCTTACACTTTCAGCCTACCCTCACCTAAACAAACCACTCCAAGTTCATACTTGGTTACGGAAATCAAGGTGAGAGAAGCTTAATCGAGGTTTGTTCTCTTTCTCTATTCATCTCCATTCTTAAACACATTTGAGTCTTCTTTTCTTGGACATTTCTTCCCCAGCCTTCATCTTCTCGTGAATTGTTGTTTACTAATCTTTGAATTGAGTTGTTGATCATTTCAAGCAGATTGAAACAACGAGCTCGATCACACACCGAGAGTGAGAGCGAGTGAAACACTTGAGAGGCTGATTTGGATTAAACTAACTTGACAAGTTTGCTTGTAAAGTGTTTTTGCTGATTGTGCAGAATGTCTAACGAAAGTAGTGATAACACCAACACACCCAAGAGCCCTGAGCCAATCCACCCCGAGGTGTTCAAGTTGTTGACCTCACTCAACAGCAACATCACACGCCTCAATTCTAGGATGACGGCCTTGGAGACGAGAGCCTTGGCGTTGCCTCCACCCGTGCCAAGCGTAGCCTTGGGCACCGATTCAGCGGCACACCAACAAGGCACCGGCGATGGCCAGGACCAAAACGCCCACAACACGGATCCTAACTTGGCGTCCACATCACAGCAACATGGTTTCCAAAACCAAACCAGGGAAGTGCCTCATAACTCTAATCCATTGCGTAATTCCTCGGGCAATCTTCCTAGAAGAGTGCCTTTTGGTTCCCAGCTCACTCCCCTTCGGGATGAGCATAATCGTGCTAATAGCTTTCAAGGATTTCAGGACCAAAGAGGATCACCAAGTGATATGGACCTTTATGATGATGAGTATGAGGGCGAGGAGGAGGATAATTGGGAGCGCGTCTCAAGAAGGGGAGGTAGGGAGCACCGAGAAGGTCGAGATAGGCGTCCCATGAGACCTCGTGAGCAGGAGCAAGACGGAGTTGGCAAGATAAAGGTGAGGATCCCTGCTTTCGAAGGCAAGTGTGATCCGGATGTCTATATGGAATGGGAGACCAAGATCGAGCAAGTGTGGAACTGCCACAACTTTGCCGAGACCAAGAAGGTGCAGCTCGCTGTCCTTGAGTTCTCCGGTTATGCCCTCATATGGTGGGATAACTTGGTGAAAGAAAGGAGGCGCAATCTGGACGCACCCATAGCCAGCTGGGATCAAATGAAGGCGTTGATGAGAGGGCGTTTCATACCTCAACATTACGCCCGGGAGCTAAGACAGCGGCTGGAAAATTTAAAACAAGGTTCCATGAGTGCCGAGGAGTGCTACAATGCCATGCAAGTGGCGATGGTAAGGGCTGATGTGGTTGAGGATGAAGAGACCACCATGGCCAGGTATCTTCGTATCTTGCATCCTTATTTGGCTAATGAGATTGATTTATATCCCTACACTACTATGACTGACCTTTTCCATCTAGCTTTGAAAGTAGAAAGGAAATTCAAGTCTAGGTACTCGGGAGGAAGGAACGCGAACACTCAGCCCCAATCATGGAGGGGGAGCCGTGGCCAGCAAGGCGGATCGTATGGGAAGGAGGCCTCGCACCAAAAGGAGAGGAGCAATGCAGCCGGCGGTCAAGGAGACCAAGCTGGACGAGCCAAACAGCCCACAAGCTCCACGCCTTCACCATACAACAAGGGCAATTCCAGTGGGGTTTCAGCAGCTCCAAAGGGGAGTAATCCTACCTCTAACTCTTCGTCTAGGACTAGAGATATTGTGTGCTTTAAGTGCCAGGGTAGAGGACATTATGCAAGAGATTGCCCTAACAAGAAAACACTTTTAATCAATCATTTAGGTGAATATGAATCTGAAAGTGAGCATGAAAACGAGCCTAATGATGATTTGCATGAAAATGATAATGTTGAAGATGAAATTGAGTATGAATCTGGTGAATCTCTTATTGCTAGGAGGACATTTCATATTACCACAAGCATGCGATGATAATCAAAGAGAGAACTTGTTTCATACTAGGTGCTTGATTAAAGGGAAGGTTTGTAACATGATCATAGATAGTGGTAGTTGTTGTAACATTGCTAGCTTAGAGATGGTTAACAAACTGCAATTACCTATGACTCATCACCCTAGACCCTATAAGTTGCATTGGATGAATGACTGTGGTGAATTGAAAGTGCAAAGGCAAGTAAAGGTTTCTATTAAACTAGGACGTTATGAGGATAATGTTCTTTGTGATGTAGTACCTATGCAGGCTTGTCATATTCTATTAGGTCGTCCATGGCAATACGACAGGAAGGTTGTGCACGATGGATTCACCAACCGAAACACCTTCACCCACAACGGCCAGACCATAGTCCTTAAGCCCATGACGCCTACGCAGGTCTCGGAGGAGTGGGATCGGAAGCGTCAAGGTAAGAAGGTATGTTCTGACCTTGAGGGAGAGAATGGGAAGGAAGAGAAAGCTCGGGGTAAGACGAGCCAACCTCTCAGCCCTACACCTCCCTCCGCTCTTTTGGCTTCCAAGAGGGAGCTGGAAGACGAGTTTTTGGATGGGGAAACAACGCTTATGCTCTTATGCAAGGAGCTGAGCTTGTTAAGTGAAGAGCTTCGAGCTTCACTGCCCCCACGCATTTTGGGGCTCATCGAGGAGTACAAGGACGTATTCCCCGACGAGATACCGGCTGGCCTACCCCCAATTAGAGGAATCGAGCATCAAATTGATCTCATTCCCGGGGCGTCTTTGCCAAACAGGCCAGCTTACCGTATGAACCCCCAGGAGACCCAAGAGGTCCAATCCCAAGTCCAAGAGCTCTTGGATAAGGGATACATTAGGGAGAGTATGAGCCCTTGTGCTGTACCGGTGTTATTAGTACCCAAGAAAGACAACACATGGAGAATGTGTGTCGATTGCAGGGCCATTAATAACATCACGGTAAAGTATAGGCACCCCATTCCTCGTCTTGATGATATGCTAGACGAACTGCATGGATCCACCATTTTCTCAAAAATTGATTTAAAAAGTGGATACCACCAGATTCGTATGAGGGAGGGGGACGAGTGGAAAACAGCCTTCAAGACCAAGTTTGGTCTCTATGAATGGCTCGTTATGCCATTCGGGCTCACGAACGCCCCTAGTACATTCATGCGTCTCATGAACCATGTATTGCGACATTATATAGGGAAATTTGTAGTGGTCTATTTTGATGACATATTAGTGTATAGTAAGTCCCTAGAGGAGCATGAGTGTCATTTGAGAGATGTGCTTAATACCTTGCGTCTTGAACACTTGTTTGCGAATTTGAAAAAGTGTGAGTTATGTACTACTACTGTTACCTTTCTTGGTTTTGTGGTTAGCTCGCAGGGATTGCAAGTGGATGAGGCCAAGATCAAGGCCATAAACGAGTGGCCCACGCCAACTACTATTGGCCAGGTGCGGAGTTTCCATGGGCTGGCGAGCTTCTATAGGAGGTTTGTCAAGGATTTTAGCACCATTGCAGCCCCATTGACAGAAATTACAAAGAAGAGAAGTGAGTTCAAGTGGGGGCGTGCCCAGGAGAGAGCCTTCGAGACTCTCAAGCTGAAGTTGACGCAAGCCCCGCTATTGGTGTTGCCTGACTTCACACGACCGTTTGAGGTGGAGTGTGATGCAAGTGGAGTCGGCATAGGGGGCGTGCTTATGCAAGAAGGTAAACCTATCGCCTTCTTTTCTGAGAAATTAAAAGGTGCATGTTTAAACTACTCGACCTATGATAAAGAGTTGTATGCTTTGTATCGAGTGCTTAAAACATGGCAGCATTATCTTTGGCCTAGGGAATTTGTGCTTAAAACTGACCATGAATCCTTGAAACACTTTAAAAGTCAAGATAAAATGGATAGGAGGCATGGTAGATGGATGGAATTCATTGAAACATTCCCTTATGTGATTAAGTTTAAAAGAGGAAAAGATAATGTTGTAGCTGATGCCTTGTCTAGACGCCACACTTTGCTTGTTTCATTAGACTCTAGAGTATTAGGATTTACTTATATTCGTGAGTTATATGAAACTGATCTTGATTTTGGTGATGCGTTTAAGGCTTGTCTTGAAAAGAATTGTGCTGAGAAATACTATTTGCATGATGGCTTTCTTTTTCTAGTTGATAAAGTTTGCATACCTCGTTGTTCATTGCGTTTGCTGCTTGTTGAGGAAGCCCATAGGGGCGGCCTAATGGGGCATTTTGGGAGGGACAAAACTTATCACACTCTTAGGACTCATTTCTATTGGCCACACATGCTTAGGGATGTTGAGAATGTAGTTAAAAGATGCATGGACTGTCTTAGGGCTAAATCTAGACTTATGCCACATGGACTTTACACACCATTGCCCACGCCTACAGCCCCTTGGGAGGACCTTTCTATGGACTTTATAGTTGGGTTGCCTAGGACTAAGAAGGGGAGGGATTCAATCATGGTTGTAGTGGATAGGTTTAGTAAGATGGCACATTTTATAGCATGTCATAAGACCGACGATGCTACTAATGTGGCTGGATTATTCTTTAGGGAGATAGTCAGATTGCATGGGGTTCCTAAAACCATAGTTAGTGACCGAGATACTAAGTTCCTTAGCCACTTTTGGAGAACCTTATGGAGTAAGCTAGGAACTAAGTTGCTGTTTTCTACCTCTAGTCACCCTCAAACTGATGGGCAAACCGAGGTCACCAATAGGACACTAGCTACGATTCTTAGGGCCATAATTAGGAAGAACTTGAAGATGTGGGAAGAGGCCTTACCTCATGTGGAGTTTGCATATAACAGGATTGTTCATTCTTCTACTAAATTGACTCCATTTGAACGTGTTTATGGTACTAACCCTCTCACCCCACTAGATCTTACCCCATTGTCAATGAGGGAAAATGAGCACTTTGACGCAGGAAAACATGTGGAGTTTATTAGGGAATTGCATGCTCGCACCAAACTGAAGTTGGAGCAAAAGGCCGAGTACAATGCAAGGAGAGCGAACCATGGGAGGCGCCACGTTGTTTTCCAGCCCGGAGACTTGGTGTGGGTTCATTTGAGGAAAGAGAGATTCCCGGAGCAAAGGAAGAACAAGCTGTCCCCTCGAGGAGATGGACCTTTCAAGGTGCTTAAGAGGATCGGGGACAATGCATACAAGCTGGAGCTGCCCGGTGATTATGGTGTAAGCGCAACTTTCAACGTCGCTGATCTCACGCCATACCTTGCTCTTGATGAAGACTTGGATTCGGGGTCGAATCCTTTCCAAGAAGGGGAGGTTGATGAAGGATCATCCAGTCAGCCTCCTCCAAGCGCCCCAACATTCTTTGAGGGGCCAATCACTAGATCCCGAGCTAAGAAGCTACAAAGTGGAATGCATGCCTTTGTGTGTTTCATTTGTGCTAAGGAGGCGAGAGCGAGCATGGAGCCATGTGCCAAGGCTGTGTGCCTAGCAAGTGTGGGCGCCACCCATGAAGAGAGCCAAGGCACAAGCGACGTCGCATGAGTGCCGCGATTGGGCACCGGCGCTGCGGGTGTGCCTCGTTTGGGCACCGGCGCTGCGAGTGTGCCTCGTTTGGGCACCGACGCCTATTTTAGGCACCCAAGAGTGTTTGTTTCATTTTGGGCCTATTATGCTGTTTTGGGCCTATCTATCTTAGAATTAATTAGACCTTTTTAATTATTTCTTTTATTTCCAGAAGTGAGACATATAAGTATTGTTTTGATGGTTTGGAACACTCAGACAATTCAGAATATAGAAATCGTTTTCTCTTGAAAAGAGAGAGTTTGAAGCTTTGCTTCATTGAGTGTGTGAATCGCAGCTTGGTTTGTTTGATTTGTGTCAATCCTCTACGAAGCTTGGTGCTTATCAACGATCACGAGCCCCCTTCCTGTGCTTCAAGGTGTCGCCTTGTTGTGTAGGATTGTACAAGGTTGGTTCTTCGTCCATTCTATTAGGATTCTAGTTGAAATACATACCAGGGGTTTAATAGTTGTCTCGAAGGGTTATCCCTCTCGTCGTTTCTATCAATTTCCCTTTTCGTTTCTTCATTTCAGTTTGCTTCTTTGTTGTGTCGTTTTTCCTCTTGTTGAGTCGAGTTCATCATTTCCAGTTTCGTTTCATTCAATTCTGACCATTGTTTCCTTGTGTTTTCCTTGTTGAGTCGTGAACGTCGAAGATCGGGCATCCACACGGCTAACCCCGTATCAGCAAATCACACCAATCAATAAGAAAGGTTGTATTACTGAGAATTTGAGAAACATTCGAAATCGCATGATTCTTATGCTTGTGTTTGTGTTGTTTGGTGATCTTTCTATCAAGTTTAATTAGTTCAAAGAATTTTGGACGAGAAAAAGAATGCAAACCAACGGTTCCCAAACCATAGCCTTGGCAAATCAAACCAATCAATAAGAAAGGTTTGGTTATTGAGAATTTGAGAACATTCGGAATCGCATGATTCGTATGCTTGTGTTTTTGTTGTTTGGTGATCTTTCTATCAAGTTCTATTAGATCAAAGATTTTTCGACGAGAAAAATAATGGAAACCAACGGTTCCCAAACCATAGCCTAGGCAAATCAAACCAATCAATAAGAAAGGTTGTGTTATTGAGAATTTGAGAAACATTCGGAATCGCATGATTCGTATGCTTGTGTTTGTTTTTATTAGTGATCTTTCTATCAAGTTCAATTAGTTCAAAGGTTTTTGGACGAGAAAAAGAACGGAAACCAACACTTGCCAAACCATAGCCTAGGCAAATCAAACCAATCAATAAGAAAGGTTGTGTTATTGAGAATTTGAGAAGCATTCGGAATCACATGATTCGGAAGCTTGTGTTTGTGTTGTTTGGTGATCTTTCTACCAAGTTCTATTAGTTCAAAGATTTTTAGACGAGAAAAAGAATGGAAACACACACTTGCCAAACCATACCCTAGGCAAATCAAACCAATCAATAAGAAAGGTTGTATTACTGAGAATTTGAGAAACATTAGAAATCGCATGATTCGATTCTTGTGTTTGTGTTGTTTGGTGATCTTTCTATCCATTTCTATTAGTTCAAAGATTTTTGGACGAGAAAAAGAATGGAGAACAACGGTTCCCAAACCATAGCCAAGGCAAATCAAACCAATCAATAAGAAAGGTTGTATTGTTGAGAATTTGAGAAACATTCGAAATCGCATGATTCGTATGCTTATGTTTTTGTTGTTTAGTGATCTTTCTATCAAGTTCTATTAGATCAAAGATTTTTTGACGAGAAAAAGAATGGAAACCAACGGTTCCCAAACAATAGCCTAGGCAAATCAAACAAATCAATAAGAAAGGTTGTGTTATTGAGAATTTGAGAAACATTCGGAATCACATGATTCGTATGCTTGTGTTTGTTTTGTTTGGTGATCTTTCTATCAGGTTCTATTAGTTCAAAGATTTTTGGACGAGAAAAAGAATGGAAACCAACGGTTCCCAAACCATAGCCTAGGGAAATCAAACCAATCAATAAGAAAGGTTTTGTTATTGAGAATTTGAGAAATATTCGAAATCGCATGATTCGTATGCTTGTTTTGGTGTTGTTTGGTGATCTTTCTATCAAGTTCTATTAGTTCAAAGATTTTTCGACGAGAAAAATAATGAAACCAACGGTTCCTACACCATAGCCTAGGCAAATCGAACCAATCAATAAGAAAGGTTGTGTTATTAACAATTTGAGAAACATTCGAAATCGCATGATTC
The DNA here is from genome assembly GCA_963924305.1 of Polygonum maritimum. Taxonomy (NCBI): domain Eukaryota; kingdom Viridiplantae; phylum Streptophyta; class Magnoliopsida; order Caryophyllales; family Polygonaceae; genus Polygonum; species Polygonum maritimum. Next base: position 22,164,943 of record OZ002735.1, read on the forward strand.
GTATGCTTGTGTTTGTGTTGTTTGGTGATCTTTATATCAAGTTCTATTAGTTCAAAGATTTTTGGACGAGAAAAAGAATGGCGACCAACGGTTCCCAAACCATAACCTAGGCAAATCAAACCAATCAATAAGAAAGGTTGTGTTATTGAGAATTTGAGAAACATTCGAAATCGCATGATTCGTATGCTTGTGTTTGTGTTGTTTGGTGATCTTTCTATCAAGTTCTATTAGTTCAAAGATTTTTGGACGAGAAAAAGAATGGAAACCAACGATTCCCAAACCATAGCCTAGGCAAATCAAACCAATCAATAAGAAAGGTTTTGTTATTGAGAATTTGAAAAACTTTCGAAATCGCATGATTCGTATGCTTGTGTTTGTGTTATTTGGTGATCTTTCTATCATGTTCTATTAGTTCAAAGATTTTTGGACGAGAAAAAGAATGGAAACCAACGGTTCCCAAACCATAGCCTAGGCAAATCAAACCAATCAATAAGAAAGGTTGTGTTATTGAGAATTTGAGAAACATTCGGAATAGCATGATTCGTATGCTTGTGTTGGTGTTGTTTGGTGATCTTTCTATCAAGTTCTATTAGTTCAAAGATTTTTCGACGAGAAAAAGAATGAAACCAACGGTTCCCAAACCATAGCCTAGGCAAATCAAACTAATCAATAAGAAAGGTTGTGTTATTGAGAATTTGAGAAACATTCGAAATAGCATGATTCGTATGCTTGTGTTGGTGTTGTTTGGTGAGCTTTCTATCAAGTTCTATTAGTTCAAAGATTTTTGGACGAGAAAAAGACTGGAAACACACACTTGCCAAACCATAGCCTAGGCAAATCACACCAATCAATAAGAAAGGTTGTATTACTGAGAATTTGAGAAACATTCGAAATCGCATGATTCTTATGCTTGTGTTTGTGTTGTTTGGTGATCTTTCTATCAAGTTTAATTAGTTCAAAGAATTTTGGACGAGAAAAAGAATGCAAACCAACGGTTCCCAAACCATAGCCTAGGCAAATCAAACCAATCAATAAGAAAGGTTTAGTTATTGAGAATTTGAGAACATTCGGAATCGCATGATTCGTATGCTTGTGTTTTTGTTGTTTGGTGATCTTTCTATCAAGTTCTATTAGATCAAAGATTTTTCGACGAGAAAAATAATGGAAACCAACGGTTCCCAAACCATATCCTAGGCAAATCAAATCAATCAATAAGAAAGGTTGTGTTATTGAGAATTTGAGAAACATTCGGAATCGCATGATTCGTATGCTTGTGTTTGTTTTTATTGGTTATCTTTCTATCAAGTTCAATTAGTTCAAAGGTTTTTGGACGAGAAAAAGAACGGAAACCAACACTTGCCAAACCATAGCCTAGGCAAATCAAACCAATCAATAAGAAAGGTTTTGTTATTGAGAATTTGAGAAGCATTCGGAATCACATGATTCGGAAGCTTGTGTTTGTGTTGTTTGGTGATCTTTCTACCAAGTTCTATTAGTTCAAAGATTTTTGGACGAGAAAAAGAATGGAAACCCACACTTGCCAAACCATACCCTAGGCAAATCAAACCAATCAATAAGAAAGGTTGTATTACTGAGAAATTGAGAAACATTAGAAATCGCATGATTCGTATGCTTGTGTTTGTGTTGTTTGGTGATCTTTCTATCAATTTCTATTAGTTCAAAGATTTTTGGACGAGAAAAAGAAAGGAAGTCAACGGTTCCCAAACCATATCCTAGGCAAATCAAACCAATGAATAAGAAAGGTTGTATTATTGAGAATTTGAGAAACATTCGAAATCGCATGATTCGTATGCTTGTGTTTGTGTTGTTTGGTGATCTTTCTATCAAGTTCAATTAGTTCAAAGATTTTTGAACGAGAAAAAGAATGGAAACCAACGGTTCCCAAACCATAGCCTAGCCAAATCAAACGAATCAATAAGAAAGGTTGTGTTATTGAGAATTTGAGAAACATTCGGAATCGCATGATTCGTATGCTTATGTTTTTGTTGTTCGGTGATCTTTCTATCAAGTTCTATTAGTTCAAAGATTTTTCGACAAGAAAAAGAATGAAACCAACGGTTCCTAAACCATAGCCTAGGCAAATCAAACCAATCAATAAGAAAGGTTGTGTTATTGAGAATTTGAGAAACATTCGGAATAGCATGATTCGTATGCTTGTGTTGGTGTTGTTTGGTGATCTTTCTATCAAGTTCTATTAGTTCAAAGATTTTTGGACGAGAAAAAGAATGGAAACCAACGGTTCCCAAACCATAGCCTAGGAATATCAAACCAATCAATAAGAAAGGTTTTGTTATTGAGAATTTGAGAACATTCGGAATCGCATGATTCGTATGCTTGTGTTTGTGTTGTTTGGTGATCTTTCTATCAAGTTCTATTAGTTCAAAGATTTTTGGACGAGAAAAAGAATGGAGAACAACGGTTCCCAAACCATAGCTAAGGGAAATCAAACCAATCAATAAGAAAGGTTGTATTGTTGAGAATTTGAGAAACATTAGAAATCGCATGATTCGTATGCTTGTGTTTTTGTTGTTTAGTGATCTTTCTATCAAGTTCTATTAGATCAAAGATTTTTTGACGAGAAAAAGAATGGAAACCAACGGTTCCCAAACCATAGCCTAGGCAAATCAAACAAATCAATAAGAAAGGTTGTGTTATTGAGAATTTGAGAAACATTCGGAATCGCATGATTCGTATGCTTGTGTTTGTTTTGTTTGGTGATCTTTCTATCAAGTTCAATTAGTTCTAAGATTTTTGGACGAGAAGAAGAATGGAAACCAACGGTTCCTAAACCATAACCTAGGCAAATCAAACCAATCAATAAGAAAGGTTGTGTTATTGAGAATTTGAGAAACATTCGAAATCGCATGATTCGTATGCTTGTGTTTGTGTTGTTTGGTGATCTTTCTATCAGGTTCTATTAGTTCAAAGATTTTTGAACGAGAAAAAGAATGGAAAACAACGGTTCCCAAACCATAACCTAGGCAAATCAAACCAATCAATAAGAAAGGTTGTGTTATTGAGAATTTGAGAAACATTCGAAATCGCATGATTCGTATGCTGGTGTTTGTGTTGTTTGGTGATCTTTCTATCAAGTTCTATTAGTTCAACGATTTTTGGACGAGAAAAAGAATGGAAACCAACGATTCCCAAACAATAGCCTAGGTAAATCAAACCAATCAATAAGAAAGGTTGTGTTACTGAGAATTTGAGAAACATTTGAAATCGCATGATTCGTATGCTTGTGTTTGTGTTGTTTGGTGATCTTTCTATCAAGTTCTATTAGTTCAAAGATTTATGGACTAGAAAAAGAATGGAAACCAACACTTGCCAAACCATAGCTTAGGCAAATCAAACCAATCAATAAGAAAGGTTGTATTGTTGAGAATTTGAGAAACATTCGAAATTGCATGATTCGTATGCTTGGGTTTTTGTTGTTTAGTGATCTTTCTATCAAGTTCTATTAGATCAAAGATTATTTGACGAGAAAAAGCATGGAAACCAACGGTTCCCAAACCATAGCCTAGGCAAATCAAACAAATCAATAAGAAAGGTTGTGTTATTGAGATTTTGAGAAACATTCGGAATCGCATGATTCGTATGCTTGTGTTTGTTTTGTTTGGTGATCTTTCTATCAAGTTCCATTAGTTCAAAGATTTTTGGACGAGAAAAAGAATGGCAACCAACGGTTCCCAAACCATAACCTAGGCAAATCAAACCAATCAATAAGAAAGGTTGTGTTATTGAGAATTTAAGAAACATTCGAAATCGCATGATTCGTATGCTTGTGTTTGTGTTATTTGGTGATCTTTCTATCAAGTTCTATTAGTTCAAAGATTTTTGGACGAGAAAAAGAATGGAAACCAATGATTCCCAAACCATAGCCCAGGCAAATCAAACCAATCAATAAGAAAGGTTGTGTTATTGAGAATTTGAGAAACATTCGGAATCGCATGATTCGTGTGGTTGTGTTTTTGTTGTTTGGTGATCTTTCTCTCAAGTTCTATTAGTTCAAAGATTTTTTGACGAGAAAAAGAATGGAAACCAATCGGTTGCCAAACCATAGCCTAGGCAAATCAAACCAATCAATAAGAAAGGTTTTGTTATTGAGGATTTGAGAAACATTCGGAATCGCATGATTCGTATGCTTGTGTTTGTGTTGTTTGGTGATCTTTCTATCAAGTTCTATTAGATCAAAGATTTTTTGACGAGAAAAATAATGGAAACCAACGGTTCCCAAACCATAGCCTAGGCAAATCAAACCAATCAATCAGAAAGGTTGTGTTATTGAGAATTTGAGAAACATTCGGAATCGCATGATTCGTATGCTTGTGTTTGTTTTGTTTGGTGATCTTTCTATCAAGTTCAATTAGTTCAAAGATTTTTGGACGAGAAAAAGAATGGCAACCAACGGTTCCCAAACCATAACCTAGGCAAATGAAACCAATCAATAAGAAAGGTTGTGTTATTGAGAATTTGAGAAACATTCGAAATAGCATGATTCGTATGCTTGTGTTGGTGTTGTTTGGTGATCTTTCTATCAAGTTCTATTAGTTCAAAGATTTTTGGACGAGAAAAAGAATAGAAACCAACGGTTCCCAAACCATAACCTAGGCAAATCAAACCAATCAATAAGAAAGGTTGTGTTATTGAGAATTTGAGAAACATTCGAAATCGCATGATTCGTATGCTAGTGTTTGTGTTGTTTGGTGATCTTTCTATCAAGTTCTATTAGTTCAAAGATTTTTGGACGAGAAAAAGAATGGAAACCAACGATTCCCAAACAATAGCCTACGCAAATCAAACCAATCAATAAGAAAGGTTGTGTTACTGAGAATTTGAGAAACATTTGAAATCGCATGATTCGTATGCTTGTGTTTGTGTTCTTTGGTGATCTTTCTATCAAGTCCTATTAGTTCAAAGATTTATGGACTAGAAAAAGAATGGAAACCAACAATTCCCAAACCATAGCCTAGGCAAATCAAACCAATCAATAAGAAAGGTTGTATTGTTGAGAATTCGAGAAACATTCGAAATCGCATGATTCGTATGCTTGTGTTTGTTTTGTTTGGTGATCTTTCTATCAAGTTCAATTAGTTCTAAGATTTTTGGACGAGAAGAAGAATGGAAACCAACGGTTCCTAAACCATAACCTAGGCAAATCAAACCAATCAATAAGAAAGGTTGTGTTATTGAGAATTTGAGAAACATTCGAAATCGCATGATTCGTATGCTTGTGTTTGTGTTGTTTGGTGATCTTTCTATCAGGTTCTATTAGTTCAAAGATTTTTGAACGAGAAAAAGAATGGAAAACAACGGTTCCCAAACCATAACCTAGGAAAATCAAACCAATCAATAAGAAAGGTTGTGTTATTGAGAATTTGAGAAACATTCGAAATCGCATGATTCTTATGCTGGTGTTTGTGTTGTTTGGTGATCTTTCTATCAAGTTCTATTAGTTCAAAGATTTTTGGACGAGAAAAAGAATGGAAACCAACGATTCCCAAACAATAGCCTAGGCAAATCAAACCAATCAATAAGAAAGGTTGTGTTACTGAGAATTTGAGAAACATTTGAAATCGCATGATTCGTATGCTTGTGTTTGTGTTGTTTGGTGATCTTTCTATCAAGTTCTATTAGTTCAAAGATTTATGGACTAGAAAAAGAATGGAAACCAACACTTGCCAAACCATAGCTTAGGCAAATCAAACCAATCAATAAGAAAGGTTGTATTGTTGAGAATTTGAGAAACATTCGAAATCGCATGATTCCTATGCTTGGGTTTTTGTTGTTTAGTGATCTTTCTATCAAGTTCTATTAGATCAAAGATTATTTGACGAGAAAAAGCATGGAAACCAACGGTTCCCAAACCATAGCCTAGGCAAACCAAACAAATCAATAAGAAAGGTTGTGTTATTGAGATTTTGAGAAACATTCGGAATCGCATGATTCGTATGCTTGTGTTTGTTTTGTTTGGTGATCTTTCTATCAAGTTCAATTAGTTCAAAGATTTTTGGACGAGAAAAAGAATGGCAACCAACGGTTCCCAAACCATAACCTAGGCAAATCAAACCAATCAATAAGAAAGGTTGTGTTATTGAGAATTTAAGAAACATTCGAAATCGCATGATTCGTATGCTTGTGTTTGTGTTATTTGGTGATCTTTCTATCAAGTTCTATTAGTTCAAAGATTTTTGGACGAGAAAAAGAATGGAAACCAATGATTCCCAAACCATAGCCCAGGCAAATCAAACCAATCAATAAGAAAGGTTGTGTTATTGAGAATTTGAGAAACATTCGGAATCGCATGATTCGTGTGGTTGTGTTTTTGTTGTTTGGTGATCTTTCAATCAAGTTCTATTAGTTCAAAGATTTTTTGACGAGAAAAAGAATGGAAACCAATCGGTTGCCAAACCATAGCCTAGGCAAATCAAACCAATCAATAAGAAAGGTTTTGTTATTGAGGATTTGAGAAACATTCGGAATCGCATGATTCGTATGCTTGTGTTTGTGTTGTTTGGTGATCTTTCTATCAAGTTCTATTAGATCAAAGATTTTTCGACGAGAAAAATAATGGAAACCAACGGTTCCCAAACCATAGCCTAGGCAAATCAAACCAATCAATAAGAAAGGTTGTGTTATTGAGAATTTCAGAAACATTCGGAATCGCATGATTCGTATGCTTGTGTTTGTTTTGTTTGGTGATCCTTCTATCAAGTTCAATTAGTTCAAAGATTTTTGGACGAGAAAAAGAATGGCAACCAACGGTTCCCAAACCATAACCTAGGCAAATCAAACCAATCAATAAGAAAGGTTGTATTATGGAGAATTTGAGAAACATTCGAAATCGCATGATTCGTATGCTTGTGTTTGTGTTGTTTGGTGATCTTTCTATCAAGTTCTATTAGTTCAAAGATTTTTGGACGAGAAAAAGAATGGAAACCAACGATTCCCAAACCATAGCCTAGGCAAATCAAACCAATCAATAAGAAAGGTTGTGTTATTAAGAATTTGAGAAACATTCGGAATCGCATGATTCGTGTGGTTGTGTTTTTGTTGTTTGGTGATCTTTCTCTCAAGTTCTATTAGTTCAAAGATTTTTTGACGAGAAAAAGAATGGAAACCAATCGGTTCCCAAACCATAGCCTAGGCAAATCAAACCAATCAATAAGAAAGGTTTTGTTATTGAGGATTTGAGAAACATTCGGAATCGCATGATTCGTATGCTTGTGTTTGTGTTGTTTGGTGATCTTTCTATCAAGTTCAATTAGTTCAAAGATTTATGGAATATAAAAAGAACGGAAACTAACACTTGCCAAACCATAGCCTAGGCAAATCAAACCAATCAATAAGAAAGGTTGTGTTATTGAGAATTGGAGACGCATTCGGAATCACATGATTCGGAAGCTTGTGTTTGTGTTGTTTGGTGATCTTTCAATCAAGTTCTATTAGTTCAAAGATTTTTGGACGAGAAAAAGAATGGAAACACACACTTGCCAAACTATACCCTAGGCAAATCAAACCAATCAATAAGAAAGGTTGTATTACTGAGAATTTGAGAAACATTCGAAATCGCATGATTCGTATGATTGTGTTTGTGTTGTTTGGTGATCTTTCTATCAAGTTCAATTAGTTCAAAGATTTTTGGACGAGAAAAAGAATGGAAACCAACGGTTCCCAAACCATAGCCTAGGCAAATCAAACCAATCAATAAGAAAGGTTTTGTTATTGAGAAATTGAGAACATTCGGAATCGCATGATTCGTATGCTTGTGTTTGTGTTGTTTGGTGATCTTTCTATCAAGTTCTGTTAGTTCAAAGATTTTTGGACGAGAAAAAGAATGGAGAACAACGGTTCCCAAACCATAGCCAAGGCAAATCAAACCAATCAATAAGAAAGGTTGTATTGTTGAGAATTTGAGAAACATTCGAAATCGCATGATTCGTATGCTTGTGTCTGTTTTGTTTGGTGATCTTTCTATCAAGTTCAATTAGTTCTAAGATTTTTGGACGAGAAAAAGAATGGAAACCAACGGTTCCTAAACCATAACCTAGGCAAATCAAACCAATCAATAAAAAAGGTTGTGTTATTGAGAATTTGAGAAACATTCGAAATCGCATGATTCGTATGCTTGTGTTTGTATTGTTTGGTGATCTTTCTATCAAGTTCTATTAGTTCAAAGATTTTTGGACGAGAAAAAGAATGGAAACCAACGGTTCCCAAACCATAACCTAGGCAAATCAAACCAATCAATAAGAAAGGTTGTGTTATTGAGAATTTGAGAAACATTCGAAATCGCATGATTCGTATGCTGGAGTTTGTGTTGTTTGGTGATGTTTCTATCAAGTTCTATTAGTTCAAAGATTTTTGGACGAGAAAAAGAATGGAAACCAACGATTCCCAAACAATAGCCTAGGCAAATCAAACCAATCAATAAGAAAGGTTGTGGTACTGAGAATTTGAGAAACATTTGAAATCGCATGATTCGTATGCTTGTGTTTGTGTTGTTTGGTGATCTTTCTATCAAGTTCTATTAGTTCAAAGATTTATGAACTAGAAAAAGAATGGAAACCAACACTTGCCAAACCATAGCCTAGGCAAATCAAACCAATCAATAAGAAAGGTTGTATTGTTGAGAATTTGAGAAACATTCGAAATCGCATGATTCGTATGCTTGTGTTTGTGTTATTTGGTGATCTTTCTATCATGTTCTATTAGTTCAAAGATTTTTGGACGAGAAAAAGAATGGAAACCAACGGTTCCCAAACCATAGCCTAGGCAAATCAAACCAATCAATAAGAAAGGTTGTGTTATTGAGAATTTGAGAAACATTCGGAATAGCATGATTCGTATGCTTGTGTTGGTGTTGTTTGGTGAGCTTTCTATCAAGTTCTATTAGTTCAAAGATTTTTGGACGAGAAAAAGACTGGAAACACACACTTGCCAAACCATAGCCTAGGCAAATGATGAAGGATCATCCAGTCAGCCACCTCCAAGCGCCCCAACACTCTTTGAGGGGCCAATCACTAGATCCCGAGCTAAGAAGCTACAAAGTGGAATGCATGCCTTTGTGTGTTTCATTTGTGCTAAGGAGGCGAGCGCGAGCATAGAGCCATGTGCCAAGGCTGTGTGCCTAGCAAGTGTGGGCGCCCTCCATGAAGAGAGCCAAGGCACAAGCGACGTCGCATGAGTGCCGCGTTGGGGCACCGACGCTGCGGGTGTGCCTCGTTTGGGCACCGACGCCTATTTTAGGCACCCAAGTGTGTTGCTTCATTTTGGGCCTATTATGCTGTTTTGGGCCTATCTATCTTAGAATTAATTAGACTTTTTAATTATTTATTTTATTTCCAGAAGTGAGACATATAAGTATTGTTTTGATGGTTTGGAACACTTAGACAATTCAGAATATAGAAATCGTTTTCTCTTGAAAAGAGAGAGTTTGAAGCTTTGCTTCATTGAGTGTGTGAATCGCAGCTTGGTTTGTTTGATTTGTGTCAATCCTCTACGAAGCTTGGTGCTTATCAACGATCACGAGCCCCCTTCCTGTGCTTCAAGGTGTCGCCTTGTTGTGTAGGATTGTACAAGGTTGGTTCTTCGTCCATTCTATTAGGATTCTGGTTGAAATACGTACCAGGGGTTTAATAGTTGTCTCGAAGGGTTATCCTTCTCGTCGTTTCTATCAATTTCCCTTTTCGTTTCTTCATTTCAGTTTGCTTCTTTGTTGTGTCGTTTTTCCTCTTGTTGAGTAGAGTTCATCATTTCCAGTTTCGTTCCATTCAATTCTGACCATTGTTTCCTTGTGTTTTCCTTGTTGAGTCGTGAACGTCGAAGATCGGGCATCCACACGGCTAACCCCGTATCACATTCTTTTTCTTGTCGAAAAATCTTTGAACTAATAGAACTTGATAGAAAGATCACCAAACAACACAAACACAAGCATACGAATCATGCGATTTCGAATGTTTCTCAAATTCTCAATAACACAACCTTTCTTATTGATTGGTTTGATTTGCCTAGACTATGGTTTGGGAACCGTTGGTTTCATTCTTTTTCTTGTCGAAAAATCTTTGAACTAATAGAACTTGATAGAAAGATCACCAAATAACACAAACACAAGCATACGAATCATGCGATTCCGAATGTTTCTCAAATTCTCAATAACACAACCTTTCTTATTGATTCGTTTGATTTGGCTAGGCTATGGTTTGGGAACCGTTGACTTCCTTTCTTTTTCTCGTCCAAAAATCTTTGGACTAATAGAACTTGATAGAAAGATCACCAAACAACACAAATCCAAGCAAACGAATCATGCGATTTCGAATGTTTCTCAAATTGTTAACACAACCTTTCTTATTGATTGGTTCGATTTGCCTATGCTATGGTTTAGGAACCGTTGGTTTCATTATTTTTCTCGTCAAAAAATCTTTGAACTAATAGAACTTGATAGAAAGATTACCAAACAACACAAACACAAGCATACGAATCATGCGATTTCGAATGTTTCTCAAATTCTCAATAACAAAACCTTTCTTATTGATTGGTTTGATTTGCCTAGGCTATGGTTTGGGAACCGATTGGTTTCCATTCTTTTTCTCGTCAAAAAATCTTTGAACTAATAGAACTTGAGAGAAAGATCACCAAACAACAAAAACACAACCACACGAATCATGCGATGCCGAATGTTTCTCAAATTCTCAATAACACAACCTTTCTTATTGATTGGTTTGATTTGCCTAGGCTATGGTTTGGGAACCGTTGGTTTCCATTTTCTTTCTCGTCCAAAAAACTTTGAACTAATTGAACTTGATAGAGAGATCACCAAACAACACAAACAAAAGCATACGACTCATGCGATTTCGTATGTTTCTCAAATTCTCAGTAATACAACCTTTCTTATTCATTGGTTTGATTTGCCTTGGCTATGGTTTAGGAACCGTTGATTTCCATTCTTTTTCTCGTCCAAAAATCTTTGAACTAATAGAATTTGATAGAAAGATCACCAAACAACACCAACACAAGCATACGAATCATGCGATTTCGAATGTTTCTCAAATTCTCAATAACACAACCTTTCTTATTGATAGGTTTGATTTGCCTAGGCTATGATTTGGGAACCGGCGGTTTCTATTCTTTTTCTCGTCGAAAAATCTTTGAACTAATAGAACTTGATAGAAAGATCACCAAACAACACAAACACAAGCATACGAATCATGCGATTTCGAATGTTTCTTAAATTCTCAATAATACAACCTTTCTTATTGATTGGTTTGATTTGCCTAAGCTATGGTTTGGCAAGTGTTGGTTCCCATTCTTTTTCTAGTCCATAAATCTTTAAACTAATAGAACTTGATAGAAAGATCACCAAACAACACAAACACAAGCATACGAATCATGCGATTTCGAATGCTTCTCAAATTCTTAATAACACGACCTTTCTTATTGATTGGTTTGATTTGCCTAGGCTATGGTTTGGGAATCGTTGGTTTCCATTCTTTTTCTCGTCCAAAAATCTTTGAACTAATAGAAATTGATAGAAAGATCACCAAACAACACAAACACAAGCATACGAATCATGCGATTTTGAATGTTTCTCAAATTCTCAATAATACAACCTTTCTTATTGATTGGTTTGATTTGCCTAAGCTATGGTTTGGCAAGTGTTGGTTCCCCTTCTTTTTCTAGTCCATAAATCTTTAAACTAATAGAACTTGATAGAAAGATCACCAAACAACACAAACACAAGCGTACGAATCATGCGATTTCGAATGCTTCTCAAATTCTTAATAACACGACCTTTCTTATTGATTGGTTTGATTTGCCTAGGCTATGGTTTGGGAATCTTTGGTTTCCATTCTTTTCTCGTCCAAAAATCTTTGAACTAATAGAACTTGATAGAAAGATCACCAAATTACACAAACACAAGCATACGAATCATGCGATTTCGAATGTTTCTCAAATTCTCAATAATACAACCTTTCTTATTGATTGGTTTGATTTGCCTAAGCTATGGTTTGGCAAGTGTTGGTTTCCATTCTTTTTCTAGTCCATAAATCTTTGAGCTAATAGAACTTGATAGAAAGATCACCAAACAACACAAACACAAGCATACGAATCATGCGATTCCGAATGTTCTCAAATTCTCAATAACACAACCTTTCTTATTGATTGGTTTGATTTGCCTAGGCTATGGTTTGGGAATCGTTGGTTTCCATTCTTTTTCTCGTCCAAAAATCTTTGAACTAATAGAACTTGATAGAAAGATCACCAACCAACAAAAACACAAGCACACGAATCATGCGATTTCGAATGTTTCTTAAATTCTCAACATTACAACCTTTCTTATTGATTGGTTTGATTTGCCTAGGCTATGGTTTGGGAACCGTTGGTTTCCATTCTTTTTCTCGTTCAAAAATCTTTGAACTAATGGAACTTGATAGAAAGATCACCAAACAACACAAACACAAGCATACGAATCATGCGATTTCGAATATTTCTCAAATTCTCAGTAATACAACCTTTCTTATTAATTGGTTTGATTTGCCTAGGCTATGGTTTGGCAAGTGTGTGTTTCCATTCTTTTTCTCGTCCAAAAATCTTTGAACCAATAGAACTTGATAGAAAGATCACCAAACAACACCAACACAAGCATACGAATCATGCTATTCCGAATGTTTCTCAAATTCTCAATAACACAACTTTTCTTATTGATTGGTTTGATTTGCCTAGGCTATGGTTTGGGAACCGTTGGTTTCCATTTTTTTTCTCGTCCAAAAATCTTTGAACTAATTGAACTTGATAGAGAGATCACCAAACAACACAAACAAAAGCATACGAATCATACGATTTCGAATGTTTCTCAAATTCTCAGTAATACAACCTTTCTTATTCATTGGTTTGATTTGCCTAGGCTATGGTTTAGGAACCGTTGATTTCCATTCTTTTTCTCGTCCAAAAATCTTTGAACTAATAGAACTTGATAGAAAGATCACCAAACAACACCAACACAAGCATACGAATCATGCGATTTCGAATGTTTCTCAAATTCTCAATAACACAACCTTTCTTATTGATAGGTTTGATTTGCCTAGGCTATGATTTGGGAACCGTCGGTTTCTATTCTTTTTCTCGTCGAAAAATCTTTGAACTAATAGAACTTGATAGAAAGATCACCAAACAACACAAACACAAGCATACGAATCATGCGATTTCGAATGTTTCTCAAATTCTCAATAATACAATCTTTCTTATTGATTGGTTTGATTTGCCTAAGCTATGGTTTGGCAAGTGTTGGTTCCCATTCTTTTTCTAGTCCATAAATCTTTAAACTAATAGAACTTGATAGAAAGATCACCAAACAACACAAACACAAGCATACGAATCATGCGATTTCGAATGCTTCTCAAATTCTTAATAACACGACCTTTCTTATTGATTGGTTTGATTTGCCTAGGCTATGGTTTGGGAATCGTTGGTTTCCATTTTTTTTCTCGTCCAAAAAACTTTGAACTAATAGAAATTGATAGAAAGATCACCAAACAACACAAACACAAGCATACGAATCATGCGATTTCGAATGTTTCTCAAATTCTCAATAATACAACCTTTCTTATTGATTGGTTTGATTTGCCTAAGCTATGGTTTGGCAAGTGTTGGTTCCCCTTCTTTTTCTAGTCCATAAATCTTTAAACTAATAGAACTTGATAGAAAGATCACCAAACAACACAAACACAAGCGTACGAATCATGCGATTTCGAATGCTTCTCAAATTCTTAATAACACGACCTTTCTTATTGATTGGTTTGATTTGCCTAGGCTATGGTTTGGGAATCTTTGGTTTCCATTCTTTTCTCGTCCAAAAATCTTTGAACTAATAGAACTTGATAGAAAGATCACCAAATTACACAAACACAAGCATACGAATCATGCGATTTCGAATGTTTCTCAAATTCTCAATAATACAACCTTTCTTATTGATTGGTTTGATTTGCTGATACGGGGATTAGCCGTCGGTGGCCCGATCTTCAACACCATAGACTCAAACAAAGGAAACAAAGGAACAATGGTCAGAAATGACTCGAAAATGAAAGAAACAACAAGGAAACGAATCACAAATGAGGAAGAAACAAATGATAACAATGGAAACGAAGGATAGATTGATAATGGAAGGGATAACCCAACGAAACAACACAAAGACCCTCGTTGCTTTTAAAACGAGAACCAGAATGAATGATCGAAAGACCAACCCAATACAACCCTACACAAGAGGAGAACGCAGCTCCAAAAGCACAAGGAGGATGCTTGTGATCGGCTGCTAGCACCAATCCTCGATGGAATCGACACACACAATCACGAGCCAAGCTACAACCATCGAAACCGAACCTCTTCAAGAGGCACTCGGCCCCCTTAGGGAGAAACACTCTCCAAATCTGATTTTTAATCAAGGCTAGGCTAAAAACTGCTGAAATTCAAAACTAACTATGGCTATTTATACTAAAATGCTAAATAAAAGAAATTACATTAAAAGCTAATAAAATGTTAATGGCCCAAAATAACAAGTGTGGCCCAAAACACAACTAGGCTGGAAATTGGCGTTTCACTCAGCTAGATTTGCATCTTGGTCCATGCAAGGTTCTTCTTGGATGTCCTGGAATAATCCTTCATCATCCTCCCCTTCTTAAAGAAGATTCGTCCTCGAATCTTGTGTGTGCTCTACGTCAACATGGGGCTGGATGAAGTCGTTTGCTCCACACGATTCTTGATGCTCTTCATGAAGTAGCTCGGAATATGTATAATCTGAAGAAGACATAATGATGCTCGTGTGTGATGAACAACCCAAAGATGCGTTGTGGCTGGTTGGAGGGTGTCTTGGCTGGTGGCTGAGTAGGTGGTGAGAAGTGGTGTAGATAAAATTGGAGGAGAAGTTGACTTTTATTTAATTTAAGAGCTGGAAGTCTCCTTAAAAAAATGAAGTCAATTTGAATTCAAATTCAAAGAAAGATGCAACTGGGTCAAAGCTAAAATGTAGGAATGGACTTAGGAGTTTTTGAATTTGAATTTGAATTTAATTAAATCAGAATATAATCCTAATTTAATTAAAATTTTGTGGCTGATTGTAGGGGTAAGAGGTTTGAATTGGTCTTGCTAATTTGTAGGAGGTGGGTGTGGTTTTATGGCTGAAATTGAGTTTGTTACTCAGCTTTGAAAATCAACCTACAATTTAGGAGGCTGAGTAGGAGTAGTTTGAAATTGATTTAATTTAATTAAAACAACTCCAATAAACTCAATAAAAACGTGGCTGAAAGGTTTGGACGTTTTTTATGGAGGTGGTGGGCGGAGGTGGCTGGAAGGTGGTGGTTTGGGCTGATTTAGGGTGTGTTTGGTCTAGGCAACAACCAGGCACAACATTTCTGTTCATCAAGGGGTTTAGAAAACCAATTAAACACGAGAAAGTAAGGTAGGAAAGACTAACCAAGCGAATTTTGCTCTTGGTGACACAACCGACTCTTTTTGGGGTTTTCCGACTTAGAACGACTCCATGAACGACTCAACCATGGTGTTGGCAACCGGTAGCTCTGATACCAATTTGATACGGGGATTAGCCGTCGGTGGCCCGATCTTCAACACCATAGACTCAAACAAAGGAAACAAAGGAACAATGGTCAGAAATGACTCGAAAATGAAAGAAACAACAAGGAAACGAATCACAAATGAGGAAGAAACAAATGATAACAATGGAAACGAAGGATAGATTGATAATGGAAGGGATAACCCAACGAAACAACACAAAGACCCTCGTTGCTTTTAAAACGAGAACCAGAATGAATGATCGAAAGACCAACCCAATACAACCCTACACAAGAGGAGAACGCAACTCCGAAAGCACAAGGAGGATGCTTGTGATCGGCTGCTCGCACCAATCCTCGATGGAATCGACACACACAATCACGAGCCAAGCTACAACCATCGAAACCGAACCTCTTCAAGAGGCACTCGGCCCCCTTAGGGAGAAACACTCTCCAAATCTGATTTTTAATCAAAGCTAGGCTAAAAACTGCTGAAATTCAAAACTAACTATGGCTATTTATACTAAAATGCTAAATAAAAGAAATTACATTAAAAGCTAATAAAATGTTAATGGCCCAAAATAACAAGTGTGGCCCAAAACACAACTAGGCTGGAAATTGGTGTTTCACTCAGCTAGATTTGCATCTTGGTCCATGCAAGGTTCTTCTTGGATGTCCTGGAATAATCCTTCATCATTTGCCTAAGCTATGGTTTGGCAAGTGTTGGTTTCCATTCTTTTTCTAGTCCATAAATCTTTGAGCTAATAGAACTTGATAGAAAGATCACCAAACAACACAAACACAAGCATACGAATCATGCGATTCCGAATGTTCTCAAATTCTCAATAACACAACCTTTCTTATTGATTGGTTTGATTTGCCTAGGCTATGGTTTGGGAATCGTTGGTTTCCATTCTTTTTCTCGTCCAAAAATCTTTGAACTAATAGAACTTGATAGAAAGATCACCAACCAACAAAAACACAAGCACACGAATCATGCGATTTCGAATGTTTCTTAAATTCTCAACAATACAACCTTTCTTATTGATTGGTTTGATTTGCCTAGGCTATGGTTTGGGAACCGTTGGTTTCCATTCTTTTTCTCGTCCAAAAATCTTTGAACTAATGGAACTTGATAGAAAGATCACCAAACAACACCAACACAAGCATACGAATCATGCGATTTCGAATGTTTCTCAAATTCTCAATAACACAACCTTTCTTATTGATTGCTTTGATTTGCCTAGGCTATGGTTTGGCAAGTGTGTGTTTCCATTCTTTTTCTCGTCCAAAAATCTTTGAACCAATAGAACTTGATAGAAAGATCACCAAACAACACCAACACAAGCATACGAATCATGCTATTCCGAATGTTTCTCAAATTCTCAATAACACAACTTTTCTTATTGATTGGTTTGATTTGCCTAGGCTATGGTTTGGGAACCGTTGGTTTCCATTTTTTTTCTCGTCCAAAAATCTTTGAACTAATTGAACTTGATAGAGAGATCACCAAACAACACAAACAAAAGCATACGAATCATGCGATTTCGAATGTTTCTCAAATTCTCAGTAATACAACCTTTCTTATTCATTGGTTTGATTTGCCTAGGCTATGGTTTAGGAACCGTTGATTTCCATTCTTTTTCTCGTCCAAAAATCTTTGAACTAATAGAACTTGATAGAAAGATCACCAAACAACACCAACACAAGCATACGAATCATGCGATTTCGAATGTTTCTCAAATTCTCAATAACACAACCTTTCTTATTGATAGGTTTGATTTGCCTAGGCTATGATTTGGGAACCGTCGGTTTCTATTCTTTTTCTCGTCGAAAAATCTTTGAACTAATAGAACTTGATAGAAAGATCACCAAACAACACAAACACAAGCATACGAATCATGCGATTTCGAATGTTTCTCAAATTCTCAATAACACAACCTTTCTTATTGATTGGTTTGATTAGCCTAGGCTATGGTTTGGGAACCGTTGGTTTCCACACTTTTTCTCATCCAAAAATCTTTGAACTAATGGAACTTGATAGAAAGATCACCAAACAACACAAACACAAGCATACGAATCCTGCGATTTCGAATATTTCTCAAATTCTCAGTAATACAACCTTTCTTATTGATTGGTTTGATTTGCCTAGGCTATGGTTTGGCAAGTGTGTGTTTCCATTCTTTTTCTCGTCCCAAAATCTTTGAACCAATAGAACTTGATAGAAAGATCACCAAACAACACCAACACAAGCATACGAATCATGCTATTCCGAATGTTTCTCAAATTCTCAATAACACAACCTTTCTTATTGATTGGTTTGATTTGCCTAGGCTATGGTTTGGGAACCGTTGGTTTCCATTCTTTTTCTCGTCCAAAAATCTTTGAACTAATAGAACTTGATAGAAAGATCACCAAACAACACAAACACAAGCATACGAATCATGCGATTTCGAATATTTCTCAAATTGTCAATAACACAACTTTTCTTATTGATTGGTTTGATTTGCCTAGGCTATGGTTTGGGAACCGTTGGTTTTCATTCTTTTTCTCGTCCAAAAATCTTTGAACTAATTGAACTTGATAGAGAGATCACCAAACAACACAAACAAAAGCATACGAATCATGCGATTTCGAATGTTTCTCAAATTCTCAATAACACAACCTTTCTTATTGATTGGTTTGATTTGCCTAGGCTATGGTTTAGGAACCGTTGATTTCCATTCTTTTTCTCGTCCAAAAATCTTTGAACTAATTGAACTTGATAGAGAGATCACCAAACAACACCAACACAAGCATACGAATCATGCGATTTCGAATGTTTCTCAAATTCTCAGTAATACAACCTTTCTTATTCATTGGTTTGATTTGCCTAGGCTATGATTTGGGAACCGTCGGTTTCCATTCTTTTTCTCGTCGAAAAATCTTTGAACTAATAGAACTTGATAGAAAGATCACCAAACAACACCAACACAAGCATACGAATCATGCGATTTCGAATGTTTCTCAAATTCTCAATAACACAACCTTTCTTATTGATAGGTTTGATTTGCCTAGGCTATGATTTGGGAACCGTCGATTTCTATTCTTTTTCTCGTCGAAAAATCTTTGAACTAATAGAACTTGATAGAAAGATCACCAAACAACAAAAACACAAGCATACGAATCATGCGATTTCGAATGTTTCTCAAATTCTCAATAACACAACCTTTCTTATTGATTGGTTTGATTAGCCTAGGCTATGTTTTGGGAACCGTTGGTTTCTATTCTTTTTCTCGTCGAAAAATCTTTGAAGTAATAGAACTTGATAGAAAGATCACCAAACAACAAAAACACAACCACACGAATCATGCGATTCCGAATGTTTCTCAAATTCTCAATAACACAACCTTTCTTATTGATTGGTTTGATTTGCCTAGGCTATGGTTTGGGAATCGTTGGTTTCCATTCTTTTTCTCGTCCAAAAATCTTTGAACTAATAGAACTTGATAGAAAGATCACCAACCAACAAAAACACAAGCACACGAATCATGCGATTTCGAATGTTTCTTAAATTCTCAACAATACAACCTTTCTTATTGATTGGTTTGATTTGCCTAGGCTATGGTTTGGGAACCGTTGGTTTCCACACTTTTTCTTGTCCAAAAATCTTTGAACTAATGGAACTTGATAGAAAGATCACCAAACAACACAAACACAAGCATACGAATCATGCGATTTCGAATATTTCTCAAATTCTCAGTAATACAACCTTTCTTATTGATTGGTTTGATTTGCCTAGGCTATGGTTTGGTAAGTGTGTGTTTCCATTCTTTTTCTCGTCCAAAAATCTTTGAAACCAATAGAACTTGATAGAAAGATCACCAAACAACACCAACACAAGCATACGAATCATGCTATTCCGAATGTTTCTCAAATTCTCAATAACACAACCTTTCTTATTGATTGGTTTGATTTGCCTAGGCTATGGTTTGGGAACCGTTGGTTTCCATTCTTTTTCTCGTCCAAAAATCTTTGAACTAATAGAACTTGATAGAAAGATCACCAAACAACACAAACACAAGCATACGAATCATGCGATTTCGAATGTTTCTCAAATTGTCAATAACACAACTTTTCTTATTGATTGGTTTGATTTGCCTAGGCTATGGTTTGGGAACCGATGGTTTCCATTTTTTTTCTCGTCCAAAAATCTTTGAACTAATTGAACTTGATAGAGAGATCACCAAACAACACAAACAAAAGCATACGAATCATGCGATTTCGAATGTTTCTCAAATTCTCAGTAATACAACCTTTCTTATTCATTGGTTTGATTTGCCTAGGCTATGTTTTGGGAACCGTTGGTTTCCATTCTTTTTCTCGTCGAAAAATCTTTGAAGTAATAGAACTTGATAGAAAGATCACCAAACAACAAAAACACAACCACACGAATCATGCGATTCCGAATGTTTCTCAAATTCTCAATAACACAACCTTTCTTATTGATTGGTTTGATTTGCCTAGGCTATGGTTTGGGAATCGTTGGTTTCCATTCTTTTTCTCGTCCAAAAATCTTTGAAGTAATAGAACTTGATAGAAAGTTCACAAAACAACACAAACACAAGCATACGAATCATGCGATTTCGAATGTTTCTCAAATTCTCAATAACACAACCATTCTTATTGATTGGTTTGATTTGCCTAGGCTATGGTTTGGAAACCGTTGGTTTCCATTCTTTTTCTCGTCGAAAAATCTTTGATCTAATAGAACTTGATTGAAAGATCACCAAACAACAAAAATAAAAGCATACGAATCATACGATTTCGAATATTTCTCAAATTCTCAACAATGCAACCTTTCTTATTGATTGGTTTGATTTTCCTAGGCTATGGTTGGGCAAGTGTTGGTTTCCATTCTTTTTCTAGTCCATAAATCTTTGAACTAATAGAACTTGATAGAAAGATCACCAAACAACACAAACACAAGCATACGAATCATGCGATTCCGAATGTTCTCAAATTCTCAATAACAAAACCTTTCTTATTGATTGGTTTGATTTGCCTAGGCTATGGTTTGGGAACCGTTGGTTTCCATTCTTTTTCTCGTCCAAAAATCTTTGAACTAATTGAACTTGATAGAAAGATCACCAAATAACACAAATACAAGCATACGAATCATGCGATTTCGAATGTTTCTCAAATTCTCGGTAATACAACCTTTCTTATTGATTGGTTTGATTTGCCTAGGCTATGGTTTGGCAAGTGTGTGTTTCCATTATTTTTCTCGTCCAAAAATCTTTGAACTAATAGAACTTGATAGAAAGATCACCAAACAACAGAAACACAAGCTTCCGAATCATGTGATTCCGAATGCTTCTCAAATTCTCAATAACACAACCTTTCTTATTGATTGGTTTGATTTGCCTAGGCTATGGTTTGGCAAGTGTTGGTTTCCGTTCTTTTTCTATTCCATAAATCTTTGAACTAATTAAACTTGATAGAAAGATCACCAAACAACACAAACACAAGCATACGAATCATGCGATTCCAAATGTTTCTCAAATCCTCAATAACACAACCTTTCTTATTGATTGGTTTGATTTGCCTAGGCTATGGTTTGGGAACCGATTGGTTTCCATTCTTTTTCTCGTCCAAAAATCTTTGAACTAATAGAACTTGAGAGAAAGATCACCAAACAACAAAAACACAACCACACGAATCATGCGATGCCGAATGTTTCTCAAATTCTCAATAACACAACCTTTCTTATTGATTGGTTTGATTTGCCTAGGCTATGGTTTGGGAACCGTTGGTTTCCATTTTTTTTCTCGTCCAAAAATCTTTGAACTAATTGAACTTGATAGAGAGATCACCAAACAACACAAACAAAAGCATACGAATCATGCGATTTCGAATGTTTCTCAAATTCTCAATAATACAACCTTTCTTATTCATTGGTTTGATTTGCCTAGGCTATGGTTTAGGAACCGTTGATTTCCATTCTTTTTCTCGTCCAAAAATCTTTGAACTAATAGAACTTGATAGAAAGATCACCAAACAACACCAACACAAGCATACGAATCATGCGATTTCGAATGTTTCTCAAATTCTCAATAACACAACCTTTCTTATTGATAGGTTTGATTTGCCTAGGCTATGATTTGGGAACCGTCGGTTTCTATTCTTTTTCTCGTCGAAAAATCTTTGAACTAATAGAACTTGATAGAAAGATCACCAAACAACACAAACACAAGCATACGAATCATGCGATTTCGAATGTTTCTCAAATTCTGAATAACACAACCTTTCTTATTGATTGGTTTGATTAGCCTAGGCTATGTTTTGGGAACCGTTGGTTTCCATTCTTTTTCTCGTCGAAAAATCTTTCAAGTAATAGAACTTGATAGAAAGATCACCAAACAACAAAAACACAACCACACGAATCATGCGATTCCGAATGTTTCTCAAATTCTAAATAACACAACCTTTCTTATTGATTGGTTTGATTTGCCTAGGCTATGGTTTGGGAATCGTTGGTTTCCATTCTTTTTCTCGTCCAAAAATCTTTGAAGTAATAGAACTTGATAGAAAGTTCACAAAACAACACAAACACAAGCATACGAATCATGCGATTTCGAATGTTTCTCAAATTCTCAATAACACAACCTTTCTTATTGATTTGTTTGATTTGCCTAGGCTATGGTTTGGGAACCGTTGGTTTCCATTCTTTTTCTCGTCCAAAAATCTTTGAACTAATAGAACTTGATAGAAAGATCACCAAGCAACACCAACACAAGCATACGAATCATGCTATTCCGAATGTTTCTCAAATTCTCAATAACACAACCTTTCTTATTGCTTGGTTTGATTTGCCTAGGCTATGGTTTGGGAACCGTTGGTTTCCATTCTTTTTCTCGTCCAAAAATATTTGAACTAATAGAACTTGATAGAAAGATCACCAAACAACACAAACACAAGCATACGAATCATGCGATTTTGAATGTTTCTCAAATTCTCAATAACACAACTTTTCTTATTGATTGGTTTGATCTGCCTAGGCTATGGTTTGGCAAATGTGTGTTTCCATTCTTTTTCTCGTCCAAAAATCTTTGAACTAATAGAACTTGATAGAAAGATCACCAAACAACACAAACACAAGCATACGAATCATGCGATTTCGAATGTTTCTCAAATTCTCAATAACACAACTTTTCTTATTGATTGGTTTGATTTGCCTAGGCTATGGTTTGGGAACCGTTGGTTTCCATTTTTTTTCTCGTCCAAAAATATTTGAACTAATTGAACTTGATAGAAAGATCACCAAACAACACAAACACAAGCATACGAATCATGCGATTCCGAATGTTCTCTAATTCTCAATAACAAAACCTTTCTTATTGATTGTTTTGATTTGCCTAGGCTATGGTTTGGGAACCGTTGGTTTCCATTCTTTTTCTCGTCCAAAAATCTTTGAACTAATTGAACTTGATAGAAAGATCACCAAGCAACACAAACACAATCATACGAATCATGCGATTTCGAATGTTTCTCAAATTCTCAATAACACAACTTTTCTTATTGATTGGTTTGATTTGCCTAGGCTATGGTTTGGGAACCGTTGGTTTCCATTGTTTTTCTCGTCCAAAAATCTTTGAACTAATTGAACTTGATAGAAAGATCACCAAACAACACAAACACAAGAATACGAATCATGCGATTCCGAATGTTTCTCAAATTCTCAATAACATAACCTTTCTTATTGATTGGTTTGATTTGCCTAGGCTATAGTTTGGGAACCGTTGGTTTCCATTCTTTTTGTCGTCCAAAAATCTTTGAACTAATAGAACTTGATAGAAAGATCACCAAACAACACCAACACAAGCATACGAATCATGCTATTCCGAATGTTTCTCAAATTCTCAATAACACAACCTTTCTTATTGATTGGTTTGATTTGCCTAGGCTATGGTTTGGGAACCGTTGGTTTCCATTCTTTTTCTCGTCCAAAAATCTTTGAACTAATAGAACTTGATAGAAAGATCACCAAACAACACAAACACAAGCATACGAATCATGCGATTTCGAATGTTTCTCAAATTCTCAATAACACAACTTTTCTTATTGATTGGTTTGATCTGCCTAGGCTATGGTTTGGCAAGTGTGTGTTTCCATTCTTTTTCTCGTCCAAAAATCTTTGAACTAATAGAACTTGATAGAAAGATCACCAAACAACACAAACACAAGCATACGAATCATGCGATTTCGAATGTTTCTCAAATTCTCAATAACACAACTTTTCTTATTGATTGGTTTGATTTGCCTAGGCTATGGTTTGGGAACCGTTGGTTTCCATTTTTTTTCTCGTCCAAAAATCTTTGAACTAATTGAACTTGATAGAAAGATCACCTAGCAACACAAACACAATCATACGAATCATGCGATTTCGAATGTTTCTCAAATTCTCAATAACACAACCTTTTTTATTGATTGGTTTGATTTGCCTAGGTTATGGTTTAGGAACCGTTGATTTACATTCTTTTTCTCGTCCAAAAATCTTTGAACGAATTGAACTTGATAGAAAGATCACCAAACAAAACAAACACAAGCATACGAATCATGCGATTCCGAATGTTTCTCAAATTCTCAATAACACAACTTTTCTTATTGATTGGTTTGATTTGCCTAGGCTATGGTTTGGGAACCGTTGGTTTCCATTCTTTTTCTCGTCCAAAAATCTTTGAACTAATTGAACTTGATAGAAAGATCACCAAACAACACAAACACAAGCATACGAATCATGCGATTTCGAATATTTCTCAAATTCTCAGTAATACAACCTTACTTATTGATTGGTTTGATTTGCCTAGGCTATGGTTTGGCAAGTGTGTGTTTCCATTCTTTTTCTCGTCCAAAAATCTTTGAACTCATAGAACTTGACAGAAAGATCACCGAACAACACCAACACAAGCATACGAATCATGCTATTCCGAATGTTTCTCAAATTCTCAATAACACAACCTTTCTTATTGATTGGTTTGATTTGCCTAGGCTATGGTTTGGGAACCGTTGGTTTCCATTCTTTTTCTCGTCCAAAAATCTTTGAACTAATAGAACTTGATAGAAAGATCACCAAACAACACAAACACAAGCATACGAATCATGCGATTTCGAATGTTTCTCAAATTCTCAATAACACAACTTTTCTTATTGATTGGTTTTATCTGCCTAGGCTATGGTTTGGGAACCGTTGGTTTCCATTTTTTTTCTCGTCCAAAAATCTTTGAACTAATTGAACTTGATAGAAAGATCACCAAACAACACAAACACAAGCATACGAATCATGCGATTCCGAATGTTCTCAAATTCTCAATAACACAACCGTTCTTATTGATTGGTTTGATTTGCCTAGGCTATGGTTTGGGAATCGTTGGTTTCCATTCTTTTTCTCGTCCAAAAATCTTTGAACGAATTGAACTTGATAGAAAGATCACCAAACAAAACAAACACAAGCATACGAATCATGCGATTCCGAATGTTCTCAAATTCTCAATAACACAACCGTTCTTATTGATTGGTTTGATTTGCCTAGGTTATGGTTTGGGAACCGTTGGTTTCCATTCTTTTTCTCGTCCAAAAATCTTTCAACGAATTGAACTTGATAGAAAGATCACCAAACAAAACAAACACAAGCATACGAATCATGCGATTCCGAATGTTTCTCAAATTCTCAATAACACAACTTTTCTTATTGATTGGTTTGATTTGCCTAGGCTATGGTTTGGGAACCGTTGGTTTCCATTCTTTTTCTCATCCAAAAATCTTTGAACTAATTGAACTTGATAGAAAGATCACCAAACAAGACAAACACAAGCATACGAATCATGCGATTTCGAATATTTCTCAAATTCTCAGTAATACAACCTTTCTTATTGATTGGTTTGATTTGCCTAGGCTATGGTTTGGCAAGTGTGTGTTTCCATTCTTTTTCTCGTCCAAAAATATTTGAACGAATTGAACTTGATAGAAAGATCACCAAACAACACAAACACAAGCATACGAATCATGCGATTCCGAATGTTCTCAAATTCTCAATAACACAACCGTTCTTATTGATTGGTTTGATTTGCCTAGGTTATGGTTTGGGAACCATTGGTTTCCATTCTTTTTCTCGTCCAAAAATCTTTGAACGAATTGAACTTGATAGAAAGATCACCAAACAAAACAAACACAAGCATACGAATCATGCGATTCCGAATGTTTCTCAAATTCTCAATAACACAACTTTTCTTATTGATTGGATTGATTTGCCTAGGCTATGGTTTGGGAACCGTTGGTTTCCATTCTTTTTCTCGTCCAAAAATCTTTGAACTAATTGAACTTGATAGAAAGATCACCAAACAACACAAACACAAGCATACGAATCATGCGATTTCGAATATTTCTCAAATTCTCAGTAATACAACCTTTCTTATTGATTGGTTTGATTTGCCTAGGCTATGGTTTGGCAAGTGTGTGTTTCCATTCTTTTTCTCGTCCAAAAATCTTTGAACTCATAGAACTTGACAGAAAGATCACCAAACAACACCAACACAAGCATACGAATCATGCTATTCCGAATGTTTCTCAAATTCTCAATAACACAACCTTTCTTATTGATTGGTTTGATTTGCCTAGGCTATGGTTTGGGAACCGTTGGTTTCCATTCTTTTTCTCGTCCAAAAATCTTTGAACTAATAGAACTTGATAGAAAGATCACCAAACAACACAAACACAAGCATACGAATCATGCGATTTCGAATGTTTCTCAAATTCTCAATAACACAACTTTTCTTATTGATTGGTTTGATCTGCCTAGGCTATGGTTTGGGAACCGTTGGTTTCCATTTTTTTTCTCGTCCAAAAATCTTTCAACTAATTGAACTTGATAGAAAGATCACCAAACAACACAAACACAAGCATACGAATCATGCGATTTCGAATGTTTCTCAAATTCTCAATAACACAACTTTTCTTATTGATTGGTTTGATTTGCCTAGGCTATGGTTTGGGAACCGTTGGTTTCCATTTTTTTTCTCGTCCAAAAATCTTTGAACTAATTGAACTTGATAGAAAGATCACCAAACAACACAAACACAAGCATACGAATCATGCGATTCCGAATGTTCTCAAATTCTCAATAACAAAACCTTTCTTATTGATTGTTTTGATTTGCCTAGGCTATGGTTTGGGAACCGTTGGTTTCCATTCTTTTTCTCGTCCAAAAATCTTTGAACTAATTGAACTTGATAGAAAGATCACCAAACAACACAAACACAATCATACGAATCATGCGATTTCGAATGTTTCTCAAATTCTCAATAGCACAACCTTTTTTATTGATTGGTTTGATTTGCCTAGGTTATGGTTTGGGAACCGTTGGTTTCCATTTTTTTTCTCGTCCAAAAATCTTTGAACTAATTGAACTTGATAGAAAGATCACCAAACAACACAAACACAAGCATACGAATCATGCGATTCCGAATGTTCTCAAATTGTCAATAACAAAACCTTTCTTATTGATTGTTTTGATTTGCCTAGGCTATGGTTTGGGAACCGTTGGTTTCCATTCTTTTTCTCGTCCAAAAATCTTTGAACTAATTGAACTTGATAGAAAGATCACCAAGCAACACAACCACAATCATACGAATCATGCGATTTCGAATGTTTCTCAAATTCTCAATAACACAACCTTTTTTATTGATTGGTTTGATTTGCCTAGGTTATGGTTTGGGAACCGTTGGTTTCCATTCTTTTTCTCGTCCAAAAATCTTTGAACTAATTGAACTTGATAGAAAGATCACCAAACAAAACAAACACAAGCATACGAATCATGCGATTCCGAATGTTTCTCAAATTCTCAATAACACAACCTTTTTTATTGATTGGTTTGATTTGCCTAGGTTATGGTTTGGGAACCGTTGGTTTCCATTCTTTTTCTCGTCCAAAAATCTTTGAACTAATTGAACTTGATAGAAAGATCACCAAACAACACAAACACAATCATACGAATCATGCGATTTCGAATGTTTCTCAAATTCTCAATAACACAACCTTTTTTATTGATTGGTTTGATCTGCCTAGGCTATGGTTTGGCAAGTGTGTGTTTCCATTCTTTTTCTCGTCCAAAAATCTTTGAACTAATAGAACTTGATAGAAAGATCACCAAACAACACAAACACAAGCATACGAATCATGCGATTTCGAATGTTTCTCAAATTCTCAATAACACAACTTTTCTTATTGATTGGTTTGATTTGCCTAGGCTATGGTTTGGGAACCGTTGGTTTCCATTTTTTTTCTCGTCCAAAAATCTTTGAACTAATTGAACTTGATAGAAAGATCACCAAACAACACAAACACAAGCATACGAATCATGCGATTCCGAATGTTCTCAAATTCTCAATAACAAAACCTTTCTTATTGATTGTTTTGATTTGCCTAGGCTATGGTTTGGGAACCGTTGGTTTCCATTCTTTTTCTCGTCCAAAAATCTTTGAACTAATTGAACTTGATAGAAAGATCACCAAGCAACACAACCACAATCATACGAATCATGCGATTTCGAATGTTTCTCAAATTCTCAATAACACAACCTTTTTTATTGATTGGTTTGATTTGCCTAGGTTATGGTTTGGGAACCGTTGGTTTCCATTCTTTTTCTCGTCCAAAAATCTTTGAACTAATTGAACTTGATAGAAAGATCACCAAACAAAACAAACACAAGCATACGAATCATGCGATTCCGAATGTTTCTCAAATTCTCAATAACACAACTTTTCTTATTGATTGGTTTGATTTGCCTAGGCTATGGTTTGGGAACCGTTGGTTTCCATTCTTTTTCTCGTCCAAAAATCTTTGAACTAATAGAACTTGATAGAAAGATCACCAAGCAACACAGACACAAGCATACGAATCATGCGATTTCGAATGTTTCTCAAATTCTCAATAACACAACTTTTCTTATTGATTGGTTTGATCTGCCTAGGCTATGGTTTGGGAACCGTTGGTTTCCATTTTTTTTCTCGTCCAAAAATCTTTGAACTAATTGAACTTGATAGAAAGATCACCAAACAACACAAACACAAGCATACGAATCATGCGATTCCGAATGTTCTCAAATTCTCAATAACACAACCTTTCTTATTGATTGGTTTGATTTGCCTAGGCTATGGTTTGGGAATCGTTGGTTTCCATTCTTTTTCTCGTCCAAAAATCTTTGAACTAATAGAACTTGATAGAAAGATCACCAAACAACACAAACACAAGCATACGAATCATGCGATTTCGAATGTTTCTCAAATTCTCAATAACACAACTTTTCTTATTGATTGGTTTGATTTGCCGAGGCTATGGTTTGGGAACCGTTGGTTTCCATTTTTTTTCTCGTCCAAAAATCTTTGAACTTATTGAACTTGATACAAAGATCACCAAACAACACAAACACAAGTATACGAATCATGCGATTCCGAATGTTCTGAAATTCTCAATAACAAAACCTTTCTTATTGATTGTTTTGATTTGCCTAGGCTATGGTTTGGGAACCGTTGGTTTCCATTCTTTTTCTCGTCCAAAAATCTTTGAACTAATTGAACTTGATAGAAAGATCACCAAACAACACAAACACAATCATACGAATCATGCGATTTCGAATGTTTCTCAAATTCTCAATAGCACAACCTTTTCTATTGATTGGTTTGATTTGCCTAGGTTATGGTTTAGGAACCGTTGGTTTCCATTCTTTTTCTCGTCCAAAAATCTTTGAACTAATTGAACTTGATAGAAAGATCACCAAACAAAACAAACACAAGCATACGAATCATGCGATTCCGAATGTTTCTCAAATTCTCAATAACACAACTTTTCTTATTGATTAGTTTGATTTGCCTAGGCTATGGATTGGGAACCGTTGGTTTCCATTCTTTTTCTCGTCCAAAAATGTTTGAACTAATTGAACTTGATAGAAAGATCACCAAACAACACAAACACAAGCATACGAATCATGCGATTTCGAATATTTCTCAAATTCTCAGTAATACAACCTTTCTTATTGATTGGTTTGATTTGCCTAGGCTATGGTTTGGCAAGTGTGTGTTTCCATTCTTTTTCTCGTCCAAAAATCTTTGAACTAATAGAACTTGATAGAAAGATCACCAAACAACACCAACACAAGCATACGAATCATGCTATTCCGAATGTTTCTCAAATTCTCAATAACACAACCTTTCTTATTGATTGGTTTGATTTGCCTAGGCTATGGTTTGGGAACCGTTGGTTTC
Source organism: Polygonum maritimum (assembly GCA_963924305.1). NCBI lineage: Eukaryota > Viridiplantae > Streptophyta > Magnoliopsida > Caryophyllales > Polygonaceae > Polygonum > Polygonum maritimum. Next base: position 22,194,821 of record OZ002735.1, read on the forward strand.
CATTCTTTTTCTCGTCCAAAAATCTTTGAACTAATAGAACTTGATAGAAAGATCACCAAACAACACAAACACAAGCATACGAATCATGCGATTTCGAATGTTTCTCAAATTCTCAATAACACAACTTTTCTTATTGATTGGTTTGATCTGCCTAGGCTATGGTTTGGGAACCGTTGGTTTCCATTTTTTTTCTCGTCCAAAAATCTTTGAACTATTTGAACTTGATAGAAAGATCACCAAACAACACAAACACAAGCATACGAATCATGCGATTCCGAATGTTCTCAAATTCTCAATAACACAACCTTTCTTATTGATTGGTTTGATTTGCCTAGACTATGGTTTGGGAATCGTTGGTTTCCATTCTTTTTCTCGTCCAAAAATCTTTGAACTAATAGAAGTTGATAGAAAGATCACCAACCAACAAAAACACAAGCACACGAATCATGCGATTCCGAATGTTTCCGGTTTGGGAACCGTTGGTTTCCATTCTTTTTCTCGTCCAAAAATCTTTGAACTAATTTAACTTGATAGAAAGATCACCAAACAACACAAACACAAGCATACGAATCATGCGATTTCGAATATTTCTCAAATTCTCAGTAATACAACCTTTCTTATTGATTGGTTTGATTTGCCTAGGCTATGGTTTGGCAAGTGTGTGTTTCCATTCTTTTTCTCATCCAAAAATCTTTGAACTAATAGAACTTGATAGAAAGATCACCAAACAACACCAACACAAGCATACGAATCATGCTATTCCGAATGTTTCTCAAATTATCAATAACACAACCTTTCTTATTGATTGGTTTGAATTGCCTAGGCTATGGTTTGGGAACCGTTGGTTTCCATTCTTTTTCTCGTCAAAAAATCTTTGAACTAATTGAACTTGATAGAAAGATCACCAAACAACACAAACACAAGCATACGAATCATGCTATTCCGAATGTTTCTCAAATTCTCAATAACACAACCTTTCTTATTGATTGGTTTGATTTGCCTAGGCTATGGTTTGGGAACCGTTGGTTTCCATTCTTTTTCTCGTCCAAAAATCTTTGAACTAATTGAACTTGATAAAAAGATCACCAAACAACACAAACACAAGCATACGAATCATGCGATTTCGAATGTTTCTCAAATTCTCAGTAATACAACCTTTCTTATTCATTGGTTTGATTTGCCTAGTCTATGGTTTGGGAACCGTTGGTTTCCATTTTTTTTCTCGTCCCAAAATCTTTGAACTAATTGAACTTGATAGAGAGATCACCAAACAACACAAACACAAGCATACGAATCATGCGATTTCGAATGTTTCTCAAATTCTCAGTAATACAACGTTTCTTATTCATTGGTTTGATTTGCCTAGGCTATGGTTTAGGAACCGTTGATTTCCATTCTTTTTCTCGTCCAAAAATCTTTGAACTAATAGAACTTGATAGAAAGATCACCAAACAACACCAACACAAGCATACGAATCATGCGATTTCGAATGTTTCTCAAATTCTCAATAACACAACCTTTCTTATTGATAGGTTTGATTTGCCTAGGCTATGATTTGAGAACCGTCGGTTTCCATTCTTTTTCTCGTCGAAAAATATTTGAACTAATAGAACTTGATAGAAAGATCACCAAACAACACAAACACAAGCATACGAATCATGCGATTCCGAATGTTCTCAAATTCTCAATAACACAACGTTTCTTATTGATTGGTTTGATTTGCCTAGGCTATGGTTTGGGAACCGTTGGTTTCCATTCTTTTTCTCGTCCAAAAATCTTTGAACTAATACAACTTGATAGAAAGATCACCAAACAACACAAACACAAGCATACGAATCATGCGATTCCGAATGTTCTCAAATTCTTAATAACAAAACCTTTCTTATTGATTGGTTTGATTTGCCTAGGCTATGGTTTGGCAAGTGTTGGTTTCCCTTCTTTTTCTAGTCCATAAATCTTTGAACTAATAGAACTTGATAGAAAGATCACCAAACAACACAAACACAAGCATACGAATCATGCGATTCCGAATGTTCTCAAATTCTCAATAACAAAACCTTTCTTATTGATTGGTTTGATTTGCCTAGGCTATGGTTTGGGAACTGTTGGTTTCCATTCTTTTTCTCGTCCAAAAATCTTTGAACTAATTGAACTTGATAGAAAGATCACCAAACAACACAAACACAAGCATACGAATCATGCGATTTTGAATGTTTCTCAAATTCTCAATAACACAACCTTTCTTATTGATTGGTTTGATTTGCCTAGGCTATGGTTTGGGAACCGTTGGTTTTCATTCTTTTTCTCGTCCAAAAATCTTTGAACTAATTGAACTTGATAGAAAGATCACCAAGCAACACAAACACAAGCATACGAATCATGCGATTTCGAATGTTTCTCAAATTCTCTGTAATACAACCTTTCTTATTGATTGGTTTGATTTGCCTAGGCTATGGTTTGGCAAGTGTGTGTTTCCATTCTTTTTCTCGTCCAAAAATCTTTGAACTAGTAGAACTTGATAGAAAGATCACCAAACAACACTAACACAAGCATAAGAATCCTGCTATTCCGAATGTTTCTCAAATTCTCAATAACACAACCTTTCTTATTGATTGGTTTGATTTGCCTAGGCTATGGTTTGGGAACCGTTGGTTTCCATTCTTTTTCTCGTCCAAAAATCTTTGAACTAATTGAACTTGATAGAAAGATCACCAAGCAACACAAACACAAGCATACGAATCATGCGATTTCGAATGTTTCTCAAATTCTCAGTAATACAACCTTTGTTATTGATTGGTTTGATTTGCCTAGGCTATGGTTTGGCAAGTGTGTGTTTCCATTCTTTTTCTCGTCCAAAAATCTTTGAACTAATAGAACATGATAGAAAGATCACCAAACAACACTAACACAAGCATAAGAATCCTGCTATTCCGAATGTTTCTCAAATTCTCAATAACACAACCTTTCTTATTGATTGGTTTGATTTGCCTAGGCTATGGTTTGGGAACCGTTGGTTTCCATTCTTTTTCTCGTCCAAAAATCTTTGAACTAATAGAACTTGATAGAAAGGTCACGAAACAACACCAACACAAGCATACGAATCATGCGATTTCGAATGTTTCTCAAATTCTCAATAACACAACCTTTCTTATTGATTGGTTTGATTAGCCTAGGCTATGTTTTGGGAACCGTTGGTTTCCATTCTTTTTCTCGTCGAAAAATCTTTGAACTAATAGAACTTGATAGAAAGATCACCAAACAACACAAAACACAAGCATACGAATCATGCTATTCCGAATGTTTCTCAAATTCTCAATAACACAACCTTTCTTATTGATTGGTTTGATTTGCCTAGGCTATGGTTTGGCAAGTGTGTGTTTCCATTCTTTTTCTCGTCCAAAAATCTTTGAACTAATAGAACTTGATAGAAAGATCACCAAACAACACTAACACAAGCATAAGAATCCTGCTATTCCGAATGTTTCTCAAATTCTCAATAACACAACCTTTCTTATTGATTGGTTTGATTTGCCTAGGCTATGGTTTGGGAACCGTTGGTTTCCATTCTTTTTCTCGTCCAAAAATCTTTGAACTAATAGAACTTGATAGAAAGATCACCAAACAACACAAACACAAGCATACGAATCATGCGATTTCGAATATTTCTCAAATTCTCTGTAATACAACCTTTCTTATTGATTGGTTTGATTTGCCTAGGCTATGGTTTGGCAAGTGTATGTTTCCATTCTTTTTCTCGTCCAAAAATCTTTGAACTAATAGAACTTGATAGAAAGATCACCAAACAACACCAACACAAGCATACGAATCATGCTATTTCGAATGTTTCTCAAATTCTCAATAACACAACCTTTCTTATTGACTGGTTTGATTTGCCTAGGCTATGGTTTGGGAACCGTTGGTTTCCATTCTTTTTCTCGTCCAAAAATCTTTGAACTAATAGAACTTGATAGAAAGATCACCAAACAACACAAACACAAGCATACGAATCATGCGATTTCGAATGTTTCTCAAATTCTCAATAACACAACTTTTCTTATTGATTGGTTTGATCTGCCTAGGCTATGGTTTGGGAACCGTTGGTTTCCATTTTTTTTCTCGTCCAAAAATCTTTGAACTAATTGAGCTTGATAGAAAGATCACCAAACAACACAAACACAAGCATACGAATCATGCGATTCCGAATGTTCTCAAATTCTCAATAACACAACCTTTCTTATTGATTGGCTTGATTTGCCTAGGCTATGGTTTTGGGAATCGTTGGTTTCCATTCTTTTTCTCGTCCAAAAATCTTTGAACTAATAGAACTTGATAGAAAGATCACCAAACAACACAAACACAAGCATACGAATCATGCGATTTCGAATGTTTCTCAAATTCTCAATAACACAACCTTTTTTATTGATTGGTTTGATTTGCCTTGGTTATGGTTTGGGAACCGTTGGTTTCCATTCTTTTTCTCGTCCAAAAATCTTTGAACTAATAGAACTTGATAGAAAGATCACCAACCAACAAAAACACAAGCACACGAATCATGCGATTCCGAATGTTTCTGGTTTGGGAACCGTTGGTTTCCATTCTTTTTCTTGTCCAAAAATCTTTGAACTAATTGAACATGATAGAAAGATCACCAAACAACACAAACACAAGCATACGAATCATGCGATTTCGAATATTTCCCAATACAACACCAATACAACCTTTCTTATTGATTGGTTTGATTTGCCTAGGCTATGGTTTGGCAAGTGTGTGTTTCCATTCTTTTTCTCATCCAAAAATCTTTGAACTAATAGAACTTGATAGAAAGATCACCAAACAACACCAACACAAGCATACGAATCATGCTATTCCGAATGTTTCTCAAATTATCAATAACACAACCTTTCTTATTGATTGGTTTGATTTGCCTAGGCTATGGTTTGGCAAGTGTGTGTTTCCATTCTTTTTCTCGTCCAAAAATCTTTGAACTAATAGAACTTGATAGAAAGATCACCAAACAACACTAACACAAGCATAAGAATCCTGCTATTCCGAATGTTTCTCAAATTCTCAATAACACAACCTTTCTTATTGATTTGTTTGATTTGCCTAGGCTATGGTTTGGGAACCGTTGGTTTCCATTCTTTTTCTCGTCCAAAAATCTTTGAACTAATAGAAGTTGATAGAAAGATCACCAACCAACAAAAACACAAGCACACGAATCATGCGATTCCGAATGTTTCTGGTTTGGGAACCGTTGGTTTCCATTCTTTTTCTCGTCCAAAAATCTTTGAACTAATTTAACTTGATAGAAAGATCACCAAACAACACAAACACAAGCATACGAATCATGCGATTTCGAATATTTCTCAAATTCTCAGTAATACAACCTTTCTTATTGATTGGTTTGATTTGCCTAGGCTATGGTTTGGCAAGTGTGTGTTTCCATTCTTTTTCTCATCCAAAAATCTTTGAACTAATAGAACTTGATAGAAAGATCACCAAACAACACCAACACAAGCATTCGAATCATGCTATTCCGAATGTTTCTCAAATTATCAATAACACAACCTTTCTTATTGATTGGTTTGAATTGCCTAGGCTATGGTTTGGGAACCGTTGGTTTCCTTTCTTTTTCTCGTCCAAAAATCATTGAACTAATTGAACTTGATAGAAAGATCACCAAACAACACAAACACAAGCATACGAATCATGCTATTCCGAATGTTTCTCAAATTCTCAATAACACAACCTTTCTTATTGATTGGTTTGATTTGCCTAGGCTATGGTTTGGGAACCGTTGGTTTCCATTCTTTTTCTCGTCCAAAAATCTTTGAACTAATTGAACTTGATAAAAAGATCACCAAACAACACAAACACAAGCATACGAATCATGCGATTTCGAATGTTTCTCAAATTCTCAGTAATACAACCTTTCTTATTCATTGGTTTGATTTGCCTAGTCTATGGTTTGGGAACCGTTGGTTTCCATTTTTTTTCTCGTCCCAAAATCTTTGAACTAATTGAACTTGATAGAGAGATCACCAAACAACACAAACACAAGCATACGAATCATGCGATTTCGAATGTTTCTCAAATTCTCAGTAATACAACGTTTCTTATTCATTGGTTTGATTTGCCTAGGCTATGGTTTAGGAACCGTTGATTTCCATTCTTTTTCTCGTCCAAAAATCTTTGAACTAATAGAACTTGATAGAAAGATCGTCAAACAACACCAACACAAGCATACGAATCATGCGATTTCGAATGTTTCTCAAATTCTCAATAACACAACCTTTCTTATTGATAGGTTTGATTTGCCTAGGCTATGATTTGAGAACCGTCGGTTTCCATTCTTTTTCTCGTCGAAAAATCTTTGAACTAATAGAACTTGATAGAAAGATCACCAAACAACACAAACACAAGCATACGAATCATGCGATTCCGAATGTTCTCAAATTCTCAATAACACAACCTTTCTTATTGATTGGTTTGATTTGCCTAGGCTATGGTTTGGGAATCGTTGGTTTCCATTCTTTTTCTCGTCCAAAAATCTTTGAACTAATAGAACTTGATAGAAAGATCACCAAACAACACAAACACAAGCATACGAATCATGCGATTTCGAATGTTTCTCAAATTCTCAATAACACAACGTTTCTTATTGATTGGTTTGATTTGCCTAGGCTATGGTTTGGGAACCGTTGGTTTCCATTCTTTTTCTCGTCGAAGAATCTTTGATCTAGAAATTGATAGAAAGATCACCAAACAACAAAAATACAAGCATACGAATCATGCGATTTCGAATGTTTCTCAAATTCTCAACAATACAACCTTTCTTATTGATTGGTTTGATTTGCCTAGGCTATGGTTTGGCAAGTGTTGGTTTCCCTTCTTTTTCTAGTCCATAAATCTTTGAACTAATAGAACTTGATAGAAAGATCACCAAACAACACAAACACAAGCATACGAATCATGCGATTCCGAATGTTCTCAAATTCTCAATAACAAAACCTTTCTTATTGATTGGTTTGATTTGCCTAGGCTATGGTTTGGGAACTGTTGGTTTCCATTCTTTTTCTCGTCCAAAAATCTTTGAACTAATTGAACTTGATAGAAAGATCACCAAACAACACAAACACAAGCATACGAATCATGCGATTTTGAATGTTTCTCAAATTCTCAATAACACAACCTTTCTTATTGATTGGTTTGATTTGCCTAAGATATGGTTTGGGAACCGTTGGTTTTCATTCTTTTTCTCGTCCAAAAATCTTTGAACTAATTGAACTTGATAGAAAGATCACCAAGCAACACAAACACAAGCATACGAATCATGCGATTTCGAATGTTTCTCAAATTCTCTGTAATACAACCTTTCTTATTGATTGGTTTGATTTGCCTAGGCTATGGTTTGGCAAGTGTGTGTTTCCATTCTTTTTCTCGTCCAAAAATCTTTGAACTAGTAGAACTTGATAGAAAGATCACCAAACAACACTAACACAAGCATAAGAATCCTGCTATTCCGAATGTTTCTCAAATTCTCAATAACACAACCTTTCTTATTGATTGGTTTGATTTGCCTAGGCTATGGTTTGGGAACCGTTGGTTTCCATTCTTTTTCTCGTCCAAAAATCTTTGAACTAATAGAACTTGATAGAAAGATCACCAAACAACACAAACACAAGCATACGAATCATGCGATTTCGAATATTTCTCAAATTCTCTGTAATACAACCTTTCTTATTGATTGGTTTGATTTGCCTAGGCTATGGTTTGGCAAGTGTGTGTTTCCATTCTTTTTCTCGTCCAAAAATCTTTGAACTAATAGAACTTGATAGAAAGATCACCAAACAACACCAACACAAGCATACGAATCATGCTATTTCGAATGTTTCTCAAATTCTCAATAACACAACCTTTCTTATTGACTGGTTTGATTTGCCTAGGCTATGGTTTGGGAACCGTTGGTTTCCATTCTTTTTCTCGTCCAAAAATCTTTGAACTAATAGAACTTGATAGAAAGATCACCAAACAACACAAACACAAGCATACGAATCATGCGATTTCGAATGTTTCTCAAATTCTCAATAACACAACTTTTCTTATTGATTGGTTTGATCTGCCTAGGCTATGGTTTGGGAACCGTTGGTTTCCATTTTTTTCTCGTCCAAAAATCTTTGAACTAATTGAGCTTGATAGAAAGATCACCAAACAACACAAACACAAGCATACGAATCATGCGATTCCGAATGTTCTCAAATTCTCAATAACACAACCTTTCTTATTGATTGGCTTGATTTGCCTAGGCTATGGTTTTGGGAATCGTTGGTTTCCATTCTTTTTCTCGTCCAAAAATCTATGAACTAATAGAACTTGATAGAAAGATCACCAAACAACACAAACACAAGCATACGAATCATGCGATTTCGAATGTTTCTCAAATTCTCAATAACACAACCTTTTTTATTGATTGGTTTGATTTGCCTTGGTTATGGTTTGGGAACCGTTGGTTTCCATTCTTTTTCTCGTCCAAAAATCTTTGAACTAATAGAACTTGATAGAAAGATCACCAACCAACAAAAACACAAGCACACGAATCATACGATTCCGAATGTTTCTGGTTTGGGAACCGTTGGTTTCCATTCTTTTTCTCGTCCAAAAATCTTTGAACTAATTGAACTTGATAGAAAGATCACCAAACAACACAAACACAAGCATACGAATCATGCGATTTCGAATATTTCCCAATACAACACCAATACAACCTTTCTTATTGATTGGTTTGATTTGCCTAGGCTATGGTTTGGCAAGTGTGTGTTTCCATTCTTTTTCTCATCCAAAAATCTTTGAACTAATAGAACTTGATAGAAAGATCACCAAACAACACCAACACAAGCATACGAATCATGCTATTCCGAATGTTTCTCAAATTATCAATAACACAACCTTTCTTATTGATTGGTTTGAATTGCCTAGGCTATGGTTTGGGAACCGTTGGTTTCCATTCTTTTTCTCGTCCAAAAATCTTTGAACTAATTGAACTTTATAGAAAGATCACCAAACAACACAAACACAAGCATACGAATCATGCTATTCCGAATGTTTCTCAAATTCTCAATAACACAACCTTTCTTATTGATTGGTTTGATTTGCCTAGGCTATGGTTTGGGAACCGTTGGTGTCCATTCTTTTTCTCGTCCAAAAATCTTTGAACTAATTGAACTTGATAGAAAGATCACCAAACAACACAAACACAAGCATACGAATCATGCTATTCCGAATGTTTCTCAAATTCTCAATAACACAACCTTTCTTATTGATTGGTTTGATTTGCCTAGGCTATGGTTTGGGAACCGTTGGTTTCCATTCTTTTTCTCGTCCAAAAATCTTTGAACTAATTGAACTTGATAAAAAGATCACCAAACAACACAAACACAAGCATACGAATCATGCGATTTCGAATGTTTCTCAAATTCTCAGTAATACAACCTTTCTTATTCATTGGTTTGATTTGCCTAGGCTATGGTTTGGGAACCGTTGGTTTCCATTTTTTTTCTCGTCCCAAAATCTTTGAACTAATTGAACTTGATAGAGAGATCACCAAACAACACAAACACAAGCATACGAATCATGCGATTTCGAATGTTTCTCAAATTCTCAGTAATACAACCTTTCTTATTCATTGGTTTGATTTGCCTAGGCTATGGTTTAGGAACCGTTGATTTCCATTCTTTTTCTCGTCCAAAAATCTTTGAACTAATAGAACTTGATAGAAAGATCACCAAACAACACCAACACAAGCATACGAATCATGCGATTTCGAATGTTTCTCAAATTCTCAATAACACAACCTTTCTTATTGATAGGTTTGATTTGCCTAGGCTATGATTTGAGAACCGTCGGTTTCCATTCTTTTTCTCGTCAAAAAATCTTTGAACTAATAGAACTTGATAGAAAGATCACCAAACAACACAAACACAAGCATACGAATCATGCGATTTCGAATGTTTCTCAAATTCTCAATAACACAACGTTTCTTATTGATTGGTTTGATTTGCCTAGGCTATGGTTTGGGAACCGTTGGTTTCCATTCTTTTTCTCGTCGAAGAATCTTTGATCTAGAAATTGATAGAAAGATCACCAAACAACAAAAATACAAGCATACGAATCATGCGATTTCAAATGTTTCTCAAATTCTCAACAATACAACCTTTCTTATTGATTGGTTTGATTTGCCTAGGCTATGGTTTGGCAAGTGTTGGTTTCCCTTCTTTTTCTAGTCCATAAATCTTTGAACTAATAGAACTTGATAGAAAGATCACCAAACAACACAAACACAAGCATACGAATCATGCGATTCCGAATGTTCTCAAATTCTCAATAACAAAACCTTTCTTATTGATTGGTTTGATTTGCCTAGGCTATGGTTTGGGAACTGTTGGTTTCCATTTTTTTTCTCGTCCAAAACTCTTTGAACTAATTGAACTTGATAGAAAGATCACCAAACAACACAAACACAAGCATACGAATCATGCGATTTTGAATGTTTCTCAAATTCTCAATAACACAACCTTTCTTATTGATTGGTTTGATTTGCCTAGGCTATGGTTTGGGAACCGTTGGTTTCCATTCTTTTTCTCGTCCAAAAACCTTTGAACTAATTGAACTTGATAGAAAGATCACCAAGCAACACAAACACAAGCATACGAATCATGCGATTTCGAATGTTTCTCAAATTCTCAGTAATACAACCTTTCTTATTGATTCGTTTGATTTGCCTAGGCTATGGTTTGGCAAGTGTGTGTTTCCATTCTTTTTCTCGTCCAAAAATCTTTGAACTAATAGAACTTGATAGAAAGATCACCAAACAACACTAACACAAGCATAAGAATCCTGCTATTCCGAATGTTTCTCAAATTCTCAATAACACAACCTTTCTTATTGATTGGTTTGATTTGCCTAGGCTATGGTTTGGGAACCGTTGGTTTCCATTCTTTTTCTCGTCCAAAATCTTTGAACTAATAGAACTTGATAGAAAGGTCACGAAACAACACCAACACAAGCATACGAATCATGCGATTTCGAATGTTTCTCAAATTCTCAATAACACAACCTTTCTTATTGATTGGTTTGATTAGCCTAGGCTATGTTTTGGGAACCGTTGGTTTCCATTCTTTTTCTCGTCGAAAAATCTTTGAACTAATAGAACTTGATAGAAAGATCACCAAACAACACAAAACACAAGCTTCCGAATCATGTGATTCCGAATGCTTCTCAAATTCTCAATTACAGAACCTTTCTTATTGATTGGTTTGATTTGCCTAAGCTATGGTTTGGGAAGTGTGGGTTTCCATTCTTTTTCTCGTCCAAAAATCTTTGAACTAATAGAACTTGATAGAAAGATCACCAAACAACACCAACACAAGCATACGAATCATGCTATTCCGAATGTTTCTCAAATTCTCAATAACACAACCTTTCTTATTGATTGGTTTGATTTGCCTAGGCTATGGTTTGGGAACCGTTGGTTTCCATTCTTTTTCTCATCCAAAAATCTTTGAACGAATTGAACTTGATAGAAAGATCACCAAACAAAAGAAACACAAGCATACGAATCATGCGATTCCGAATGTTTCTCAAATTCTCAATAACACAACTTTTCCTATTGATTGGTTTGATTTGCCTAGGCTATGGTTTGGGAACCATTGGTTTCCATTCTTTTTCTCGTCCAAAAATCTTTGAACTAATTGAACTTGATAGAAAGATCACCAAACAACACAAACACAAGCATACGAATCATGCGATTTCGAATATTTCTCAAATTCTCAGTAATACAACCTTTCTTATTGATTGGTTTGATTTGCCTAGGCTATGGTTTGGCAAGTGTGTGTTTCCATTCTTTTTCTCGTCCAAAAATCTTTGAACTCATAGAACTTGACAGAAAGATCACCAAACAACACCAACACAAGCATACGAATCATGCTATTCCGAATGTTTCTCAAATTCTCAATAACACAACCTTTCTTATTGATTGGTTTGATTTGCCTAGGCTATGGTTTGGGAACCGTTGGTTTCCATTCTTTTTCTCGTCCAAAAATCTTTGAACTAATAGAACTTGATAGAAAGATCACCAAACAACACAAACACAAGCATACGAATCATGCGATTTCGAATGTTTCTCAAATTCTCAATAACACAACTTTTCTTATTGATTGGTTTGATCTGCCTAGGCTATGGTTTGGGAACCGTTGGTTTCCATTTTTTTTCTCGTCCAAAAATCTTTGAACTAATTGAACTTGATAGAAAGATCACCAAACAATACAAACACAAGCATACGAATCATGCGATTCCGAATGTTCTCAAATTCTCAATAACACAACCGTTCTTATTGATTGGTTTGATTTGCCTAGGCAATGGTTTGGGAATCGTTGGTTTCCATTCTTTTTCTCGTCCAAAAATCTTTGAACGAATTGAACTTGATAGAAAGATCACCAAACAAAACAAACACAAGCATACGAATCATGCGATTCCGAATGTTCTCAAATTCTCAATAACACAACCGTTCTTATTGATTGGTTTGATTTGCCTAGGTTATGGTTTGGGAACCGTTGGTTTCCATTCTTTTTCTCGTCCAAAAATCTTTCAACGAATTGAACTTGATAGAAAGATCACCAAACAAAACAAACACAAGCATACGAATCATGCGATTCCGAATGTTTCTCAAATTCTCAATAACACAACTTTTCTTATTGATTGGTTTGATTTGCCTAGGCTATGGTTTGGGAACCGTTGGTTTCCATTCTTTTTCTCGTCCAAAAATCTTTGAACTAATTGAACTTGATAGAAAGATCACCAAACAACACAAACACAAGTATACGAATCATGCGATTTCGAATATTTCTCAAATTCTCAGTAATACAACCTTTCTTATTGATTGGTTTGATTTGCCTAGGCTATGGTTTGGCAAGTGTGTGTTTCCATTCTTTTTCTCGTCCAAAAATCTTTGAACGAATTGAACTTGATAGAAATATCACCAAACAACACAAACACAAGCATACGAATCATGCGATTCCGAATGTTCTCAAATTCTCAATAACACAACCGTTCTTATTGATTGGTTTGATTTGCCTAGGTTATGGTTTGGGAACCGTTGGTTTCCATTCTTTTTCTCGTCCAAAAATCTTTGAACGAATTGAACTTGATAGAAAGATCACCAAACAAAACAAACACAAGCATACGAATCATGCGTTTCCGAATGTTTCTCAAATTCTCAATAACACAACTTTTCTTATTGATTGGTTTGATTTGCCTAGGCTATGGTTTGGGAACCGTTGGTTTCCATTCTTTTTCTCGTCCAAAAATCTTTGAACTAATTGAACTTGATAGAAAGATCACCAAACAACACAAACACAAGCATACGAATCATGCGATTTCGAATATTTCTCAAATTCTCAGTAATACAACCTTTCTTATTGATTGGTTTGATTTGCCTAGGCTATGGTTTGGCAAGTGTGTGTTTCCATTCTTTTTCTCGTCCAAAAATCTTTGAACTCATAGAACTTGACAGAAAGATCACCAAACAACACCAACACAAGCATACGAATCATGCTATTCCGAATGTTTCTCAAATTCTCAATAACACAACCTTTCTTATTGATTGGTTTGATTTGCCTAGGCTATGGTTTGGGAACCGTTGGTTTCCATTCTTTTTCTCGTCCAAAAATCTTTGAACTAATAGAACTTGATAGAAAGATCACCAAACAACAAAAACACAAGCATACGAATCATGCGATTTCGAATGTTTCTCAAATTCTCAATAACACAACGTTTCTTATTGATTGGTTTGATCTGCCTAGGCTATGGTTTGGGAACCGTTGGTTTCCATTTTTTTTCTCGTCCAAAAATCTTTGAACTAATTGAACTTGATAGAAAGATCACCAAACAACACAAACACAAGCATACGAATCATGCGATTCCGAATGTTCTCAAATTCTCAATAACACAACCGTTCTTATTGATTGATTTGATTTGCCTAGGCTATGGTTTGGGAATCGTTGGTTTCCATTCTTTTTCTCGTCCAAAAATCTTTGAACTAATAGAACTTGATAGAAAGATCACCAAACAACACAAACACAAGCATACGAATCATGCGATTTCGAATGTTCCTCAAATTCTCAATAGCACAACTTTTCTTATTGATTGGTTTGATTTGCCTAGGCTATGGTTTGGGAACCGTTGGTTTCCATTTTTTTTCTCGTCCAAAAATCTTTGAACTAATTCAACTTGATAGAAAGATCACCAAACAACACAAACACAAGCATACGAATCATGCGATTCCGAATGTTCTCAAATTCTCAATAACAAAACCTTTCTTATTGATTGTTTTGATTTGCCTAGGCTATGGTTTGGGAACCGTTGGTTTCCATTCTTTTTCTCGTCCAAAAATCTTTGAACTAATTGAACTTGATAGAAAGATCACCAAACAACACAAACACAATCATACGAATCATGCGATTTCGAATGTTTCTCAAATTCTCAATAGCACAACCTTTTTTATTGATTGGTTTGATTTGCCTAGGTTATGGTTTGGGAACCGTTGGTTTCCATTTTTTTTCTCGTCCAAAAATCTTTGAACTAATTGAACTTGATAGAAAGATCACCAAACAACACAAACACAAGCATACGAATCATGCGATTCCGAATGTTCTCAAATTGTCAATAACAAAACCTTTCTTATTGATTGTTTTGATTTGCCTAGGCTATGGTTTGGGAACTGTTGGTTTCCATTCTTTTTCTCGTCCAAAAATCTTTGAACTAATTGAACTTGATAGAAAGATCACCAAACAACACAAACACAAGCATACGAATCATGCGATTTTGAATGTTTCTCAAATTCTCAATAACACAACCTTTCTTATTGATTGGTTTGATTTGCCTAAGATATGGTTTGGGAACCGTTGGTTTTCATTCTTTTTCTCGTCCAAAAATCTTTGAACTAATTGAACTTGATAGAAAGATCACCAAGCAACACAAACACAAGCATACGAATCATGCGATTTCGAATGTTTCTCAAATTCTCAGTAATACAACGTTTCTTATTCATTGGTTTGATTTGCCTAGGCTATGGTTTAGGAACCGTTGATTTCCATTCTTTTTCTCGTCCAAAAATCTTTGAACTAATAGAACTTGATAGAAAGATCGTCAAACAACACCAACACAAGCATACGAATCATGCGATTTCGAATGTTTCTCAAATTCTCAATAACACAACCTTTCTTATTGATAGGTTTGATTTGCCTAGGCTATGATTTGAGAACCGTCGGTTTCCATTCTTTTTCTCGTCGAAAAATCTTTGAACTAATAGAACTTGATAGAAAGATCACCAAACAACACAAACACAAGCATACGAATCATGCGATTCCGAATGTTCTCAAATTCTCAATAACACAACCTTTCTTATTGATTGGTTTGATTTGCCTAGGCTATGGTTTGGGAATCGTTGGTTTCCATTCTTTTTCTCGTCCAAAAATCTTTGAACTAATAGAACTTGATAGAAAGATCACCAAACAACACAAACACAAGCATACGAATCATGCGATTTCGAATGTTTCTCAAATTCTCAATAACACAACGTTTCTTATTGATTGGTTTGATTTGCCTAGGCTATGGTTTGGGAACCGTTGGTTTCCATTCTTTTTCTCGTCGAAGAATCTTTGATCTAGAAATTGATAGAAAGATCACCAAACAACAAAAATACAAGCATACGAATCATGCGATTTCGAATGTTTCTCAAATTCTCAACAATACAACCTTTCTTATTGATTGGTTTGATTTGCCTAGGCTATGGTTTGGCAAGTGTTGGTTTCCCTTCTTTTTCTAGTCCATAAATCTTTGAACTAATAGAACTTGATAGAAAGATCACCAAACAACACAAACACAAGCATACGAATCATGCGATTCCGAATGTTCTCAAATTCTCAATAACAAAACCTTTCTTATTGATTGGTTTGATTTGCCTAGGCTATGGTTTGGGAACTGTTGGTTTCCATTCTTTTTCTCGTCCAAAAATCTTTGAACTAATTGAACTTGATAGAAAGATCACCAAACAACACAAACACAAGCATACGAATCATGCGATTTTGAATGTTTCTCAAATTCTCAATAACACAACCTTTCTTATTGATTGGTTTGATTTGCCTAAGATATGGTTTGGGAACCGTTGGTTTTCATTCTTTTTCTCGTCCAAAAATCTTTGAACTAATTGAACTTGATAGAAAGATCACCAAGCAACACAAACACAAGCATACGAATCATGCGATTTCGAATGTTTCTCAAATTCTCTGTAATACAACCTTTCTTATTGATTGGTTTGATTTGCCTAGGCTATGGTTTGGCAAGTGTGTGTTTCCATTCTTTTTCTCGTCCAAAAATCTTTGAACTAGTAGAACTTGATAGAAAGATCACCAAACAACACTAACACAAGCATAAGAATCCTGCTATTCCGAATGTTTCTCAAATTCTCAATAACACAACCTTTCTTATTGATTGGTTTGATTTGCCTAGGCTATGGTTTGGGAACCGTTGGTTTCCATTCTTTTTCTCGTCCAAAAATCTTTGAACTAATAGAACTTGATAGAAAGATCACCAAACAACACAAACACAAGCATACGAATCATGCGATTTCGAATATTTCTCAAATTCTCTGTAATACAACCTTTCTTATTGATTGGTTTGATTTGCCTAGGCTATGGTTTGGCAAGTGTGTGTTTCCATTCTTTTTCTCGTCCAAAAATCTTTGAACTAATAGAACTTGATAGAAAGATCACCAAACAACACCAACACAAGCATACGAATCATGCTATTTCGAATGTTTCTCAAATTCTCAATAACACAACCTTTCTTATTGACTGGTTTGATTTGCCTAGGCTATGGTTTGGGAACCGTTGGTTTCCATTCTTTTTCTCGTCCAAAAATCTTTGAACTAATAGAACTTGATAGAAAGATCACCAAACAACACAAACACAAGCATACGAATCATGCGATTTCGAATGTTTCTCAAATTCTCAATAACACAACTTTTCTTATTGATTGGTTTGATCTGCCTAGGCTATGGTTTGGGAACCGTTGGTTTCCATTTTTTTCTCGTCCAAAAATCTTTGAACTAATTGAGCTTGATAGAAAGATCACCAAACAACACAAACACAAGCATACGAATCATGCGATTCCGAATGTTCTCAAATTCTCAATAACACAACCTTTCTTATTGATTGGCTTGATTTGCCTAGGCTATGGTTTTGGGAATCGTTGGTTTCCATTCTTTTTCTCGTCCAAAAATCTTTGAACTAATAGAACTTGATAGAAAGATCACCAAACAACACAAACACAAGCATACGAATCATGCGATTTCGAATGTTTCTCAAATTCTCAATAACACAACCTTTTTTATTGATTGGTTTGATTTGCCTTGGTTATGGTTTGGGAACCGTTGGTTTCCATTCTTTTTCTCGTCCAAAAATCTTTGAACTAATAGAACTTGATAGAAAGATCACCAACCAACAAAAACACAAGCACACGAATCATGCGATTCCGAATGTTTCTGGTTTGGGAACCGTTGGTTTCCATTCTTTTTCTCGTCCAAAAATCTTTGAACTAATTGAACTTGATAGAAAGATCACCAAACAACACAAACACAAGCATACGAATCATGCGATTTCGAATATTTCCCAATACAACACCAATACAACCTTTCTTATTGATTGGTTTGATTTGCCTAGGCTATGGTTTGGCAAGTGTGTGTTTCCATTCTTTTTCTCATCCAAAAATCTTTGAACTAATAGAACTTGATAGAAAGATCACCAAACAACACCAACACAAGCATACGAATCATGCTATTCCGAATGTTTCTCAAATTATCAATAACACAACCTTTCTTATTGATTGGTTTGAATTGCCTAGGCTATGGTTTGGGAACCGTTGGTTTCCATTCTTTTTCTCGTCCAAAAATCTTTGAACTAATTGAACTTGATAGAAAGATCACCAAACAACACAAACACAAGCATACGAATCATGCTATTCCGAATGTTTCTCAAATTCTCAATAACACAACCTTTCTTATTGATTGGTTTGATTTGCCTAGGCTATGGTTTGGGAACCGTTGGTTTCCATTCTTTTTCTCGTCCAAAAATCTTTGAACTAATTGAACTTGATAAAAAGATCACCAAACAACACAAACACAAGCATACGAATCATGCGATTTCGAATGTTTCTCAAATTCTCAGTAATACAACCTTTCTTATTCATTGGTTTGATTTGCCTAGGCTATGGTTTGGGAACCGTTGGTTTCCATTTTTTTTCTCGTCCCAAAATCTTTGAACTAATTGAACTTGATAGAGAGATCACCAAACAACACAAACACAAGCATACGAATCATGCGATTTCGAATGTTTCTCAAATTCTCAGTAATACAACCTTTCTTATTCATTGGTTTGATTTGCCTAGGCTATGGTTTAGGAACCGTTGATTTCCATTCTTTTTCTCGTCCAAAAATCTTTGAACTAATAGAACTTGATAGAAAGATCACCAAACAACACCAACACAAGCATACGAATCATGCGATTTCGAATGTTTCTCAAATTCTCAATAACACAACCTTTCTTATTGATAGGTTTGATTTGCCTAGGCTATGATTTGAGAACCGTCGGTTTCCATTCTTTTTCTCGTCAAAAAATCTTTGAACTAATAGAACTTGATAGAAAGATCACCAAACAACACAAACACAAGCATACGAATCATGCGATTTCGAATGTTTCTCAAATTCTCAATAACACAACGTTTCTTATTGATTGGTTTGATTTGCCTAGGCTATGGTTTGGGAACCGTTGGTTTCCATTCTTTTTCTCGTCGAAGAATCTTTGATCTAGAAATTGATAGAAAGATCACCAAACAACAAAAATACAAGCATACGAATCATGCGATTTCGAATGTTTCTCAAATTCTCAACAATACAACCTTTCTTATTGATTGGTTTGATTTGCCTAGGCTATGGTTTGGCAAGTGTTGGTTTCCCTTCTTTTTCTAGTCCATAAATCTTTGAACTAATAGAACTTGATAGAAAGATCACCAAACAACACAAACACAAGCATACGAATCATGCGATTCCGAATGTTCTCAAATTCTCAATAACAAAACCTTTCTTATTGATTGGTTTGATTTGCCTAGGCTATGGTTTGGGAACTGTTGGTTTCCATTTTTTTTCTCGTCCAAAACTCTTTGAACTAATTGAACTTGATAGAAAGATCACCAAACAACACAAACACAAGCATACGAATCATGCGATTTTGAATGTTTCTCAAATTCTCAATAACACAACCTTTCTTATTGATTGGTTTGATTTGCCTAGGCTATGGTTTGGGAACCGTTGGTTTCCATTCTTTTTCTCGTCCAAAAACCTTTGAACTAATTGAACTTGATAGAAAGATCACCAAGCAACACAAACACAAGCATACGAATCATGCGATTTCGAATGTTTCTCAAATTCTCAGTAATACAACCTTTCTTATTGATTCGTTTGATTTGCCTAGGCTATGGTTTGGCAAGTGTGTGTTTCCATTCTTTTTCTCGTCCAAAAATCTTTGAACTAATAGAACTTGATAGAAAGATCACCAAACAACACTAACACAAGCATAAGAATCCTGCTATTCCGAATGTTTCTCAAATTCTCAATAACACAACCTTTCTTATTGATTGGTTTGATTTGCCTAGGCTATGGTTTGGGAACCGTTGGTTTCCATTCTTTTTCTCGTCCAAAATCTTTGAACTAATAGAACTTGATAGAAAGGTCACGAAACAACACCAACACAAGCATACGAATCATGCGATTTCGAATGTTTCTCAAATTCTCAATAACACAACCTTTCTTATTGATTGGTTTGATTAGCCTAGGCTATGTTTTGGGAACCGTTGGTTTCCATTCTTTTTCTCGTCGAAAAATCTTTGAACTAATAGAACTTGATAGAAAGATCACCAAACAACACAAAACACAAGCTTCCGAATCATGTGATTCCGAATGCTTCTCAAATTCTCAATTACAGAACCTTTCTTATTGATTGGTTTGATTTGCCTAAGCTATGGTTTGGGAAGTGTGGGTTTCCATTCTTTTTCTCGTCCAAAAATCTTTGAACTAATAGAACTTGATAGAAAGATCACCAAACAACACCAACACAAGCATACGAATCATGCTATTCCGAATGTTTCTCAAATTCTCAATAACACAACCTTTCTTATTGATTGGTTTGATTTGCCTAGGCTATGGTTTGGGAACCGTTGGTTTCCATTCTTTTTCTCATCCAAAAATCTTTGAACGAATTGAACTTGATAGAAAGATCACCAAACAAAAGAAACACAAGCATACGAATCATGCGATTCCGAATGTTTCTCAAATTCTCAATAACACAACTTTTCCTATTGATTGGTTTGATTTGCCTAGGCTATGGTTTGGGAACCATTGGTTTCCATTCTTTTTCTCGTCCAAAAATCTTTGAACTAATTGAACTTGATAGAAAGATCACCAAACAACACAAACACAAGCATACGAATCATGCGATTTCGAATATTTCTCAAATTCTCAGTAATACAACCTTTCTTATTGATTGGTTTGATTTGCCTAGGCTATGGTTTGGCAAGTGTGTGTTTCCATTCTTTTTCTCGTCCAAAAATCTTTGAACTCATAGAACTTGACAGAAAGATCACCAAACAACACCAACACAAGCATACGAATCATGCTATTCCGAATGTTTCTCAAATTCTCAATAACACAACCTTTCTTATTGATTGGTTTGATTTGCCTAGGCTATGGTTTGGGAACCGTTGGTTTCCATTCTTTTTCTCGTCCAAAAATCTTTGAACTAATAGAACTTGATAGAAAGATCACCAAACAACACAAACACAAGCATACGAATCATGCGATTTCGAATGTTTCTCAAATTCTCAATAACACAACTTTTCTTATTGATTGGTTTGATCTGCCTAGGCTATGGTTTGGGAACCGTTGGTTTCCATTTTTTTTCTCGTCCAAAAATCTTTGAACTAATTGAACTTGATAGAAAGATCACCAAACAATACAAACACAAGCATACGAATCATGCGATTCCGAATGTTCTCAAATTCTCAATAACACAACCGTTCTTATTGATTGGTTTGATTTGCCTAGGCAATGGTTTGGGAATCGTTGGTTTCCATTCTTTTTCTCGTCCAAAAATCTTTGAACGAATTGAACTTGATAGAAAGATCACCAAACAAAACAAACACAAGCATACGAATCATGCGATTCCGAATGTTCTCAAATTCTCAATAACACAACCGTTCTTATTGATTGGTTTGATTTGCCTAGGTTATGGTTTGGGAACCGTTGGTTTCCATTCTTTTTCTCGTCCAAAAATCTTTCAACGAATTGAACTTGATAGAAAGATCACCAAACAAAACAAACACAAGCATACGAATCATGCGATTCCGAATGTTTCTCAAATTCTCAATAACACAACTTTTCTTATTGATTGGTTTGATTTGCCTAGGCTATGGTTTGGGAACCGTTGGTTTCCATTCTTTTTCTCGTCCAAAAATCTTTGAACTAATTGAACTTGATAGAAAGATCACCAAACAACACAAACACAAGTATACGAATCATGCGATTTCGAATATTTCTCAAATTCTCAGTAATACAACCTTTCTTATTGATTGGTTTGATTTGCCTAGGCTATGGTTTGGCAAGTGTGTGTTTCCATTCTTTTTCTCGTCCAAAAATCTTTGAACGAATTGAACTTGATAGAAATATCACCAAACAACACAAACACAAGCATACGAATCATGCGATTCCGAATGTTCTCAAATTCTCAATAACACAACCGTTCTTATTGATTGGTTTGATTTGCCTAGGTTATGGTTTGGGAACCGTTGGTTTCCATTCTTTTTCTCGTCCAAAAATCTTTGAACGAATTGAACTTGATAGAAAGATCACCAAACAAAACAAACACAAGCATACGAATCATGCGTTTCCGAATGTTTCTCAAATTCTCAATAACACAACTTTTCTTATTGATTGGTTTGATTTGCCTAGGCTATGGTTTGGGAACCGTTGGTTTCCATTCTTTTTCTCGTCCAAAAATCTTTGAACTAATTGAACTTGATAGAAAGATCACCAAACAACACAAACACAAGCATACGAATCATGCGATTTCGAATATTTCTCAAATTCTCAGTAATACAACCTTTCTTATTGATTGGTTTGATTTGCCTAGGCTATGGTTTGGCAAGTGTGTGTTTCCATTCTTTTTCTCGTCCAAAAATCTTTGAACTCATAGAACTTGACAGAAAGATCACCAAACAACACCAACACAAGCATACGAATCATGCTATTCCGAATGTTTCTCAAATTCTCAATAACACAACCTTTCTTATTGATTGGTTTGATTTGCCTAGGCTATGGTTTGGGAACCGTTGGTTTCCATTCTTTTTCTCGTCCAAAAATCTTTGAACTAATAGAACTTGATAGAAAGATCACCAAACAACACAAACACAAGCATACGAATCATGCGATTTCGAATGTTTCTCAAATTCTCAATAACACAACTTTTCTTATTGATTGGTTTGATCTGCCTAGGCTATGGTTTGGGAACCGTTGGTTTCCATTTTTTTTCTCGTCCAAAAATCTTTGAACTAATTGAACTTGATAGAAAGATCACCAAACAACACAAACACAAGCATACGAATCATGCGATTCCGAATGTTCTCAAATTCTCAATAACACAACCGTTCTTATTGATTGATTTGATTTGCCTAGGCTATGGTTTGGGAATCGTTGGTTTCCATTCTTTTTCTCGTCCAAAAATCTTTGAACTAATAGAACTTGATAGAAAGATCACCAAACAACACAAACACAAGCATACGAATCATGCGATTTCGAATGTTCCTCAAATTCTCAATAGCACAACTTTTCTTATTGATTGGTTTGATTTGCCTAGGCTATGGTTTGGGAACCGTTGGTTTCCATTTTTTTTCTCGTCCAAAAATCTTTGAACTAATTCAACTTGATAGAAAGATCACCAAACAACACAAACACAAGCATACGAATCATGCGATTCCGAATGTTCTCAAATTCTCAATAACAAAACCTTTCTTATTGATTGTTTTGATTTGCCTAGGCTATGGTTTGGGAACCGTTGGTTTCCATTCTTTTTCTCGTCCAAAAATCTTTGAACTAATTGAACTTGATAGAAAGATCACCAAACAACACAAACACAATCATACGAATCATGCGATTTCGAATGTTTCTCAAATTCTCAATAGCACAACCTTTTTTATTGATTGGTTTGATTTGCCTAGGTTATGGTTTGGGAACCGTTGGTTTCCATTTTTTTTCTCGTCCAAAAATCTTTGAACTAATTGAACTTGATAGAAAGATCACCAAACAACACAAACACAAGCATACGAATCATGCGATTCCGAATGTTCTCAAATTGTCAATAACAAAACCTTTCTTATTGATTGTTTTGATTTGCCTAGGCTATGGTTTGGGAACCGTTGGTTTCCATTCTTTTTCTCGTCCAAAAATCTTTGAACTAATTGAACTTGATAGAAAGATCACCAAACAACACAAACACAAGCATACGAATCATGCGATTCCGAATGTTCTCAAATTGTCAATGACAAAACCTTTCTTATTGATTGGTTTGATTTGCCTAGGCTATGGTTTGGGAACCGTTGGTTTCCATTCTTTTTCTCGTCGAAGAATCTTTGATCTAGAAATTGATAGAAAGATCACCAAACAACAAAAATACAAGCATACGAATCATGCGATTTCGAATGTTTCTCAAATTCTCAACAATACAACCTTTCTTATTGATTGGTTTGATTTGCCTAGGCTATGGTTTGGCAAGTGTTGGTTTCCCTTCTTTTTCTAGTCCATAAATCTTTGAACTAATACAACTTGATAGAAAGATCACCAAACAACACAAACACAAGCATACGAATCATGCGATTCCGAATGTTCTCAAATTCTTAATAACAAAACCTTTCTTATTGATTGGTTTGATTTGCCTAGGCTATGGTTTGGGAACTGTTGGTTTCCATTCTTTTTCTCGTCCAAAAATCTTTGAACTAATTGAACTTGATAGAAAGATCACCAAACAACACAAACACAAGCATACGAATCATGCGATTTTGAATGTTTCTCAAATTCTCAATAACACAACCTTTCTTATTGATTGGTTTGATTTGCCTAGGCTATGGTTTGGGAACCGTTGGTTTCCATTCTTTTTCTCGTCCAAAAATCTTTGAACTAATTGAACTTGATAGAAAGATCACCAAGCAACACAAACACAAGCATACGAATCATGCGATTTCGAATGTTTCTCAAATTCTCAGTAATACAACCTTTCTTATTGATTGGTTTGATTTGCCTAGGCTATGGTTTGGCAAGTGTGTGTTTCCATTCTTTTTCTCGTCCAAAAATCTTTGAACTAATAGAACTTGATAGAAAGATCACCAAACAACACTAACACAAGCATAAGAATCCTGCTATTCCGAATGTTTCTCAAATTCTCAATAACACAACCTTTCTTATTGATTGGTTTGATTAGCCTAGGCTATGTTTTGGGAACCGTTGGTTTCCATTCTTTTTCTCGTCGAAAAATCTTTGAACTAATAGAACTTGATAGAAAGATCACCAAACAACACAAAACACAAGCTTCCGAATCATGTGATTCCGAATGCTTCTCAAATTCTCAATTACAGAACCTTTCTTATTGATTGGTTTGATTTGCCTAGGCTATGGTTTGGGAAGTGTGTGTTTCCATTCTTTTTCTCGTCCAAAAATATTTGGACTAATAGAACTTGATAGAAAGATCACCAAACAACACCAACACAAGCATACGAATCATGCTATTCCGAATGTTTCTCAAATTCTCAATAACACAACCTTTCTTATTGATTGGTTTGATTTGCCTAGGCTATGGTTTGGGAACCGTTGGTTTCCATTCTTTTTCTCATCCAAAAATCTTTGAACGAATTGAACTTGATAGAAAGATCACCAAACAAAAGAAACACAAGCATACGAATCATGCGATTCCGAATGTTTCTCAAATTCTCAATAACACAACTTTTCTTATTGATTGGTTTGATTTGCCTAGGCTATGGTTTGGGAACCGTTGGTTTCCATTCTTTTTCTCGTCCAAAAATCTTTGAACTAATTGAACTTGATAGAAAGATCACCAAACAACACAAACACAAGCATACGAATCATGCGATTTCGAATATTTCTCAAATTCTCAGTAATACAACCTTTCTTATTGATTGGTTTGATTTGCCTAGGCTATGGTTTGGCAAGTGTGTGTTTCCATTCTTTTTCTCGTCCAAAAATCTTTGAACTCATAGAACTTGACAGAAAGATCACCAAACAACACCAACACAAGCATACGAATCATGCTATTCCGAATGTTTCTCAAATTCTCAATAACACAACCTTTCTTATTGATTGGTTTGATTTGCCTAGGCTATGGTTTGGGAACCGTTGGTTTCTATTCTTTTTCTCGTCCAAAAATCTTTGAACTAATAGAACTTGATAGAAAGATCACCAAACAACACAAACACAAGCATACGAATCATGCGATTTCGAATGTTTCTCAAATTCTCAATAACACAACCTTTCTTATTGATTGGTTTGATTAGCCTAGGCTATGGTTTGGGAACCGTTGGTTTCCATTCTTTTTCTCGTCGAAAAATCTTTGAACTAATAGAACTTGATAGAAAGATCACCAAACAACACAAAACACAAGCTTCCGAATCATGTGATTCCGAATGCTTCTCAAATTCTCAATTACAGAACCTTTCTTATTGATTGGTTTGATTTGCCTAAGCTATGGTTTGGGAAGTGTGGGTTTCCATTCTTTTTCTCGTCCAAAAATCTTTGAACTAATAGAACTTGATAGAAAGATCACCAAACAACACCAACACAAGCATACGAATCATGCTATTCCGAATGTTTCTCAAATTCTCAATAACACAACCTTTCTTATTGATTGGTTTGATTTGCCTAGGCTATGGTTTGGGAACCGTTGGTTTCCATTCTTTTTCTCGTCCAAAAATCTTTGAACGAATTGAACTTGATAGAAAGATCACCAAACAAAAGAAACACAAGCATACGAATCATGCGATTCCGAATGTTTCTCAAATTCTCAATAACACAACTTTTCCTATTGATTGGTTTGATTTGCCTAGGCTATGGTTTGGGAACCATTGGTTTCCATTCTTTTTCTCGTCCAAAAATCTTTGAACTAATTGAACTTGATAGAAAGATCACCAAACAACACAAACACAAGCATACGAATCATGCGATTTCGAATATTTCTCAAATTCTCAGTAATACAACCTTTCTTATTGATTGGTTTGATTTGCCTAGGCTATGGTTTGGCAAGTGTGTGTTTCCATTCTTTTTCTCGTCCAAAAATCTTTGAACTCATAGAACTTGACAGAAAGATCACCAAACAACACCAACACAAGCATACGAATCATGCTATTCTGAATGTTTCTCAAATTCTCAATAACACAACCTTTCTTATTGATTGGTTTGATTTGCCTAGGCTATGGTTTGGGAACCGTTGGTTTCCATTCTTTTTCTCGTCCAAAAATCTTTGAACTAATAGAACTTGATAGAAAGATCACCAAACAACACAAACACAAGCATACGAATCATGCGATTTCGAATGTTTCTCAAATTCTCAATAACACAACTTTTCTTATTGATTGGTTTGATCTGCCTAGGCTATGGTTTGGGAACCGTTGGTTTCCATTTTTTTTCTCGTCCAAAAATCTTTGAACTAATTGAACTTGATAGAAAGATCACCAAACAATACAAACACAAGCATACGAATCATGCGATTCCGAATGTTCTCAAATTCTCAATAACACAACCGTTCTTATTGATTGGTTTGATTTGCCTAGGCAATGGTTTGGGAATCGTTGGTTTCCATTCTTTTTCTCGTCCAAAAATCTTTGAACGAATTGAACTTGATAGAAAGATCACCAAACAAAACAAACACAAGCATACGAATCATGCGATTCCGAATGTTCTCAAATTCTCAATAACACAACCGTTCTTATTGATTGGTTTGATTTGCCTAGGTTATGGTTTGGGAACCGTTGGTTTCCATTCTTTTTCTCGTCCAAAAATCTTTCAACGAATTGAACTTGATAGAAAGATCACCAAACAAAACAAACACAAGCATACGAATCATGCGATTCCGAATGTTTCTCAAATTCTCAATAACACAACTTTTCTTATTGATTGGTTTGATTTGCCTAGGCTATGGTTTGGGAACCGTTGGTTTCCATTCTTTTTCTCGTCCAAAAATCTTTGAACTAATTGAACTTGATAGAAAGATCACCAAACAACACAAACACAAGTATACGAATCATGCGATTTCGAATATTTCTCAAATTCTCAGTAATACAACCTTTCTTATTGATTGGTTTGATTTGCCTAGGCTATGGTTTGGCAAGTGTGTGTTTCCATTCTTTTTCTCGTCCAAAAATCTTTGAACGAATTGAACTTGATAGAAATATCACCAAACAACACAAACACAAGCATACGAATCATGCGATTCCGAATGTTCTCAAATTCTCAATAACACAACCGTTCTTATTGATTGGTTTGATTTGCCTAGGTTATGGTTTGGGAACCGTTGGTTTCCATTCTTTTTCTCGTCCAAAAATCTTTGAACGAATTGAACTTGATAGAAAGATCACCAAACAAAACAAACACAAGCATACGAATCATGCGATTCCGAATGTTTCTCAAATTCTCAATAACACAACTTTTCTTATTGATTGGTTTGATTTGCCTAGGCTATGGTTTGGGAACCGTTGGTTTCCATTCTTTTTCTCGTCCAAAAATCTTTGAACTAATTGAACTTGATAGAAAGATCACCAAACAACACAAACACAAGCATACGAATCATGCGATTTCGAATATTTCTCAAATTCTCAGTAATACAACCTTTCTTATTGATTGGTTTGATTTGCCTAGGCTATGGTTTGGCAAGTGTGTGTTTCCATTCTTTTTCTCGTCCAAAAATCTTTGAACTCATAGAACTTGACAGAAAGATCACCAAACAACACCAACACAAGCATACGAATCATGCTATTCCGAATGTTTCTCAAATTCTCAATAACACAACCTTTCTTATTGATTGGTTTGATTTGCCTAGGCTATGGTTTGGGAACCGTTGGTTTCCATTCTTTTTCTCGTCCAAAAATCTTTGAACTAATAGAACTTGATAGAAAGATCACCAAACAACACAAACACAAGCATACGAATCATGCGATTTCGAATGTTTCTCAAATTCTCAATAACACAACTTTTCTTATTGATTGGTTTGATCTGCCTAGGCTATGGTTTGGGAACCGTTGGTTTCCATTTTTTTTCTCGTCCAAAAATCTTTGAACTAATTGAACTTGATAGAAAGATCACCAAACAACACAAACACAAGCATACGAATCATGCGATTCCGAATGTTCTCAAATTCTCAATAACACAACCGTTCTTATTGATTGATTTGATTTGCCTAGGCTATGGTTTGGGAATCGTTGGTTTCCATTCTTTTTCTCGTCCAAAAATCTTTGAACTAATAGAACTTGATAGAAAGATCACCAAACAACACAAACACAAGCATACGAATCATGCGATTTCGAATGTTCCTCAAATTCTCAATAGCACAACTTTTCTTATTGATTGGTTTGATTTGCCTAGGCTATGGTTTGGGAACCGTTGGTTTCCATTTTTTTTCTCGTCCAAAAATCTTTGAACTAATTCAACTTGATAGAAAGATCACCAAACAACACAAACACAAGCATACGAATCATGCGATTCCGAATGTTCTCAAATTCTCAATAACAAAACCTTTCTTATTGATTGTTTTGATTTGCCTAGGCTATGGTTTGGGAACCGTTGGTTTCCATTCTTTTTCTCGTCCAAAAATCTTTGAACTAATTGAACTTGATAGAAAGATCACCAAACAACACAAACACAATCATACGAATCATGCGATTTCGAATGTTTCTCAAATTCTCAATAGCACAACCTTTTTTATTGATTGGTTTGATTTGCCTAGGTTATGGTTTGGGAACCGTTGGTTTCCATTTTTTTTCTCGTCCAAAAATCTTTGAACTAATTGAACTTGATAGAAAGATCACCAAACAACACAAACACAAGCATACGAATCATGCGATTCCGAATGTTCTCAAATTGTCAATAACAAAACCTTTCTTATTGATTGTTTTGATTTGCCTAGGCTATGGTTTGGGAACCGTTGGTTTCCATTCTTTTTCTCGTCCAAAAATCTTTGAACTAATTGAACTTGATAGAAAGATCACCAAACAACACAAACACAAGCATACGAATCATGCGATTCCGAATGTTCTCAAATTGTCAATGACAAAACCTTTCTTATTGATTGGTTTGATTTGCCTAGGCTATGGTTTGGGAACCGTTGGTTTCCATTCTTTTTCTCGTCGAAGAATCTTTGATCTAGAAATTGATAGAAAGATCACCAAACAACAAAAATACAAGCATACGAATCATGCGATTTCGAATGTTTCTCAAATTCTCAACAATACAACCTTTCTTATTGATTGGTTTGATTTGCCTAGGCTATGGTTTGGCAAGTGTTGGTTTCCCTTCTTTTTCTAGTCCATAAATCTTTGAACTAATACAACTTGATAGAAAGATCACCAAACAACACAAACACAAGCATACGAATCATGCGATTCCGAATGTTCTCAAATTCTTAATAACAAAACCTTTCTTATTGATTGGTTTGATTTGCCTAGGCTATGGTTTGGGAACTGTTGGTTTCCATTCTTTTTCTCGTCCAAAAATCTTTGAACTAATTGAACTTGATAGAAAGATCACCAAACAACACAAACACAAGCATACGAATCATGCGATTTTGAATGTTTCTCAAATTCTCAATAACACAACCTTTCTTATTGATTGGTTTGATTTGCCTAGGCTATGGTTTGGGAACCGTTGGTTTCCATTCTTTTTCTCGTCCAAAAATCTTTGAACTAATTGAACTTGATAGAAAGATCACCAAGCAACACAAACACAAGCATACGAATCATGCGATTTCGAATGTTTCTCAAATTCTCAGTAATACAACCTTTCTTATTGATTGGTTTGATTTGCCTAGGCTATGGTTTGGCAAGTGTGTGTTTCCTTTCTTTTTCTCGTCCAAAAATCTTTGAACTAATAGAACTTGATAGAAAGATCACCAAACAACACTAACACAAGCATAAGAATCCTGCTATTCCGAATGTTTCTCAAATTCTCAATAACACAACCTTTCTTATTGATTGGTTTGATTAGCCTAGGCTATGTTTTGGGAACCGTTGGTTTCCATTCTTTTTCTCGTCGAAAAATCTTTGAACTAATAGAACTTGATAGAAAGATCACCAAACAACACAAAACACAAGCTTCCGAATCATGTGATTCCGAATGCTTCTCAAATTCTCAATTACAGAACCTTTCTTATTGATTGGTTTGATTTGCCTAGGCTATGGTTTGGGAAGTGTGTGTTTCCATTCTTTTTCTCGTCCAAAAATATTTGGACTAATAGAACTTGATAGAAAGATCACCAAACAACACCAACACAAGCATACGAATCATGCTATTCCGAATGTTTCTCAAATTCTCAATAACACAACCTTTCTTATTGATTGGTTTGATTTGCCTAGGCTATGGTTTGGGAACCGTTGGTTTCCATTCTTTTTCTCATCCAAAAATCTTTGAACGAATTGAACTTGATAGAAAGATCACCAAACAAAAGAAACACAAGCATACGAATCATGCGATTCCGAATGTTTCTCAAATTCTCAATAACACAACTTTTCTTATTGATTGGTTTGATTTGCCTAGGCTATGGTTTGGGAACCGTTGGTTTCCATTCTTTTTCTCGTCCAAAAATCTTTGAACTAATTGAACTTGATAGAAAGATCACCAAACAACACAAACACAAGCATACGAATCATGCGATTTCGAATATTTCTCAAATTCTCAGTAATACAACCTTTCTTATTGATTGGTTTGATTTGCCTAGGCTATGGTTTGGCAAGTGTGTGTTTCCATTCTTTTTCTCGTCCAAAAATCTTTGAACTCATAGAACTTGACAGAAAGATCACCAAACAACACCAACACAAGCATACGAATCATGCTATTCCGAATGTTTCTCAAATTCTCAATAACACAACCTTTCTTATTGATTGGTTTGATTTGCCTAGGCTATGGTTTGGGAACCGTTGGTTTCTATTCTTTTTCTCGTCCAAAAATCTTTGAACTAATAGAACTTGATAGAAAGATCACCAAACAACACAAACACAAGCATACGAATCATGCGATTTCGAATGTTTCTCAAATTCTCAATAACACAACTTTTCTTATTGATTGGTTTGATCTGCCTAGGCTATGGTTTGGGAACCGTTGGTTTCCATTTTTTTTCTCGTCCAAAAATCTTTGAACTAATTGAACTTGATAGAAAGATCACCAAACAACACAAACACAAGCATACGAATCATGCGATTCCGAATGTTCTCAAATTCTCAATAACACAACCGTTCTTATTGATTGGTTTGATTTGCCTAGGCTATGGTTTGGGAATCGTTGGTTTCCATTCTTTTTCTCGTCCAAAAATCTTTGAACGAATTGAACTTGATAGAAAGATCACCAAACAAAACAAACACAAGCATACGAATCATGCGATTCCGAATGTTCTCAAATTCTCAATAACACAACCGTTCTTATTGATTGGTTTGATTTGCCTAGGTTATGGTTTGGGAACCGTTGGTTTCCATTCTTTTTCTCGTCCAAAAATCTTTCAACGAATTGAACTTGATAGAAAGATCACCAAACAAAACAAACACAAGCATACGAATCATGCGATTCCGAATGTTTCTCAAATTCTCAATAACACAACTTTTCTTATTGATTGGTTTGATTTGCCTAGGCTATGGTTTGGGAACCGTTGGTTTCCATTCTTTTTCTCGTCCAAAAATCTTTGAACTAATTGAACTTGATAGAAAGATCACCAAACAACACAAACACAAGCATACGAATCATGCGATTTCGAATATTTCTCAAATTCTCAGTAATACAACCTTTCTTATTGATTGGTTTGATTTGCCTAGGCTGTAGTTTGGCAAGTGTGTGTTTCCATTCTTTTTCTCGTCCAAAAATCTTTGAACGAATTGAACTTGATAGAAAGATCACCAAACAACACAAACACAAGCATACGAATCATGCGATTCCGAATGTTCTCAAATTCTCAATAACACAACCGTTCTTATTGATTGGTTTGATTTGCCTAGGTTATGGTTTGGGAACCGTTGGTTTCCATTCTTTTTCTCCTCCAAAAATCTTTGAACGAATTGAACTTGATAGAAAGATCATCAAACAAAACAAACACAAGCATACGAATCATGCGATTCCGAATGTTTCTCAAATTCTCAATAACACAACTTTTCTTATTGATTGGTTTGATTTGCCTAGGCTATGGTTTGGGAACCGTTGGTTTCCATTCTTTTTCTCGTCCAAAAATCTTTGAACTAATTGAACTTGATAGAAAGATCACCAAACAACACAAACACAAGCATACGAATCATGCGATTTCGAATATTTCTCAAATTCTCAGTAATACAACCTTTCTTATTGATTGGTTTGATTTGCCTAGGCTATGGTTTGGCAAGTGTGTGTTTCCATTCTTTTTCTCGTCCAAAAATCTTTGAACTCATAGAACTTGACAGAAAGATCACCAAACAACACCAACACAAGCATACGAATCATGCTATTCCGAATGTTTCTCAAATTCTCAATAACACAACCTTTCTTATTGATTGGTTTGATTTGCCTAGGCTATGGTTTGGGAACCGTTGGTTTCCATTCTTTTTCTCGTCCAAAAATCTTTGAACTAATAGAACTTGATAGAAAGATCACCAAACAACACAAACACAAGCATACGAATCATGCGATCTCGAATGTTTCTCAAATTCTCAATAACACAACTTTTCTTATTGATTGGTTTGATCTGCCTAGGCTATGGTTTGGGAACCGTTGGTTTCCATTTTTTTTCTCGTCCAAAAATCTTTGAACTAATTGAACTTGATAGAAAGATCACCAAACAACACAAACACAAGCATACGAATCATGCGATTCCGAATGTTCTCAAATTCTCAATAACACAACCGTTCTTATTGATTGGTTTGATTTGCCTAGGCTATGGTTTGGGAATCGTTGGTTTCCATTCTTTTTCTCGTCCAAAAATCTTTGAACGAATTGAACTTGATAGAAAGATCACCAAACAAAACAAACACAAGCATACGAATCATGCGATTCCGAATGTTCTCAAATTCTCAATAACACAACCGTTCTTATTGATTGGTTTGATTTGCCTAGGCTATGGTTTGGGAATCGTTGGTTTCCATTCTTTTTCTCGTCCAAAAATCTTTGAACCAATAGAACTTGATAGAAAGATCACCAAACAACACAAACACAAGCATACGAATCATGCGATTTCGAATGTTTCTCAAATTCTCAATAACACAACTTTTCTTATTGATTGGTTTGATTTGCCTAGGCTATGGTTTGGGAACCGTTGGTTTCCATTTTTTTTCTCGTCCAAAAATCTTTGAACTAATTCAACTTGATAGAAAGATCACCAAACAACACAAACACAAGCATACGAATCATGCGATTCCGAATGTTCTCAAATTCTCAATAACAAAACCTTTCTTATTGATTGTTTTGATTTGCCTAGGCTATGGTTTGGGAACCGTTGGTTTCCATTCTTTTTCTCGTCCAAAAATCTTTGAACTAATTGAACTTGATAGAAAGATCACCAAACAACACAAACACAAGCATACGAATCATGCGATTTCGAATATTTCTCAAATTCTCAGTAATACAACCTTTCTTATTGATTGGTTTGATTTGCCTAGGCTATGGTTTGGCAAGTGTGTGTTTCCATTCTTTTTCTCGTCCAAAAATCTTTGAACGAATTGAACTTGATAGAAAGATCACCAAACAACACAAACACAAGCATACGAATCATGCGATTCCGAATGTTCTCAAATTCTCAATAACACAACCGTTCTTATTGATTGGTTTGATTTGCCTAGGTTATGGTTTGGGAACCGTTGGTTTCCATTCTTTTTCTCGTCCAAAAATCTTTGAACGAATTGAACTTGATAGAAAGATCACCAAACAAAACAAACACAAGCATACGAATCATGCGATTCCGAATGTTCTCAAATTCTCAATAACACAACCGTTCTTATTGATTGGTTTGATTTGCCTAGGCTATGGTTTGGGAATCGTTGGTTTCCATTCTTTTTCTCGTCCAAAAATCTTTGAACCAATAGAACTTGATAGAAAGATCACCAAACAACACAAACACAAGCATACGAATCATGCGATTTCGAATGTTTCTCAAATTCTCAATAACACAACTTTTCATATTGATTGGTTTGATTTGCCTAGGCTATGGTTTGGGAACCGTTGGTTTCCATTTTTTTTCTCGTCCAAAAATCTTTGAACTAATTCAACTTGATAGAAAGATCACCAAACAACACAAACACAAGCATACGAATCATGCGATTCCGAATGTTTCTCAAATTCTCAATAACACAACTTTTCTTATTGATTGGTTTGATTTGCCTAGGCTATGGTTTGGGAACCGTTGGTTTCCATTCTTTTTCTCGTCCAAAAATCTTTGAACTAATTGAACTTGATAGAAAGATCACCAAACAACACAAACACAAGCATACGAATCATGCGATTTCGAATATTTCTCAAATTCTCAGTAATACAACCTTTCTTATTGATTGGTTTGATTTGCCTAGGCTATGGTTTGGCAAGTGTGTGTTTCCATTCTTTTTCTCGTCCGAAAATCTTTGAACTCATAGAACTTGACAGAAAGATCACCAAACAACACCAACACAAGCATACGAATCATGCTATTCCGAATGTTTCTCAAATTCTCAATAACACAACCTTTCTTATTGATTGGTTTGATTTGCCTAGGCTATGGTTTGGGAACCGTTGGTTTCCATTCTTTTTCGCGTCCAAAAATCTTTGAACTAATAGAACTTGATAGAAAGATCACCAAACAACACAAAAACAAGCATACGAATCATGCGATTTCGAATGTTTCTCAAATTCTCAATAACACAACTTTTCTTATTGATTGGTTTGATCTGCCTAGGCTATGGTTTGGGAACCGTTGGTTTCCATTTTTTTTCTCGTCCAAAAATCTTTGAACTAATTGAACTTGATAGAAAGATCACCAAACAACACAAACACAAGCATACGAATCATGCGATTCCGAATGTTCTCAAATTCTCAATAACACAACCGTTCTTATTGATTGGTTTGATTTGCCTAGGCTATGGTTTGGGAATCGTTGGTTTCCATTCTTTTTCTCGTCCAAAAATCTTTGAACTAATAGAACTTGATAGAAAGATCACCAAACAACACAAACACAAGCATACGAATCATGCGATTTCGAATGTTTCTCAAATTCTCAATAACACAACTTTTCTTATTGATTGGTTTGATTTGCCTAGGCTATGGTTTGGGAACCGTTGGTTTCCATTTTTTTTCTCGTCCAAAAATCTTTGAACTAATTGAACTTGATAGAAAGATCACCAAACAACACAAACACAAGCATACGAATCATGCGATTCCGAATGTTCTCAAATTCTCAATAACAAAACCTTTCTTATTGATTGTTTTGATTTGCCTAGGCTATGGTTTGGGAACCGTTGGTTTCCATTCTTTTTCTCGTCCAAAAATCTTTGAACTAATTGAACTTGATAGAAAGATCACCAAACAACACAAACACAATCATACGAATCATGCGATTTCGAATGTTTCTCAAATTCTCAATAGCACAACCTTTTTAATTGATTGGTTTGATTTGCCTAGGTTATGGTTGGGAACCGTTGGTTTCCATTTTTTTTCTCGTCCAAAAATCTTTGAACTAATTGAACTTGATAGAAAGATCACCAAACAACACAAACACAAGCATACGAATCATGCGATTCCGAATGTTCTCAAATTGTCAATAACAAAACCTTTCTTATTGATTGTTTTGATTTGCCTAGGCTATGGTTTGGGAACCGTTGGTTTCCATTCTTTTTCTCGTCCAAAAATCTTTGAACTACTTGAACTTGATAGAAAGATCACCAAACAACACAAACACAAGCATACGAATCATGCGATTTCGAATGTTTCTCAAATTCTCAGTAATACAACCTTTCTTATTGATTGGTTTGATTTGCCTAGGCTATGGTTTGGGAACCATTGGTTTCCATTTTTTTTCTCGTCCAAAAATCTTTGAACTAATTGAACTTGATAGAAAGATCACCAAACAACACAAACACAAGCATACGAATCATGCGATTTCGAATGTTTCTCAAATTCTCAATAACACAACTTTTCTTATTGATTGGTTTGATTTGCCTAGGCTATGGTTTGGGAACCGTTGGTTTCCATTTTTTTTCTCGTCCAAAAATCTTTGAACTAATTGAACTTGATAGAAAGATCACCAAACAACACAAACACAAGCATACGAATCATGCGATTCCGAATGTTCTCAAATTCTCAATAACAAAACCTTTCTTATTGATTGTTTTGATTTGCCTAGGCTATGGTTTGGGAACCGTTGGTTTCCATTATTTTTCTCGTCCAAAAATCTTTGAACTAATTGAACTTGATAGAAAGATAACCAAGCAACACAAACACAATCATACGAATCATGCGATTTCGAATGTTTCTCAAATTCTCAATAACACAACCTTTTTTATTGATTGGTTTGATGTGCCTAGGTTATGGTTTGGGAACCGTTGGTTTCCATTCTTTTTCTCGTCCAAAAATCTTTGAACTAATTGAACTTGATAGAAAGATCACCAAACAAAACAAACACAAGCATACGAATCATGCGATTCCGAATGTTTCTCAAATTCTCAATAACACAACTTTTCTTATTGATTGGTTTGATTTGCCTAGGCTATGGTTTGGGAACCGTTGGTTTCCATTCTTTTTCTCGTCCAAAAATCTTTGAACTAATTGAACTTGATAGAAAGATCACCAAACAACACAAACACAAGCATACGAATCATGCGATTTCGAATATTTCTCAAATTCTCAGTAATACAACCTTTCTTATTGATTGGTTTGATTTGCCTAGGCTATGGTTTGGCAAGTGTGTGTTTCCATTCTTTTTCTCGTCCAAAAATCTTTGAACTAATAGAACTTGACAGAAAGATCACCAAACAACACCAACACAAGCATACGAATCATGCTATTCCGAATGTTTCTCAAATTCTCAATAACACAACCTTTCTTATTGATTGGTTTGATTTGCCTAGGCTATGGTTTGGGAACCGTTGGTTTCCATTCCTTTTCTCGTCCAAAAATCTTTGAACTAATAGAACTTGATAGAAAGATCACCAAGCAACACAGACACAAGCATACGAATCATGCGATTTCGAATGTTTCTCAAATTCTCAATAACACAACTTTTCTTATTGATTGGTTTGATCTGCCTAGGCTATGGTTTGGGAACCGTTGGTTTCCATTTTTTTTCTCGTCCAAAAATCTTTGAACTAATTGAACTTGATAGAAAGATCACCAAACAACACAAACACAAGCATACGAATCATGCGATTCCGAATGTTCTCAAATTCTCAATAACACAACCTTTCTTATTGATTGGTTTGATTTGCCTAGGCTATGGTTTGGGAATCGTTGGTTTCCATTCTTTTTCTCGTCCAAAAATCTTTGAACTAATAGAACTTGATAGAAAGATCACCAAATAACACAAACACAAGCATACGAATCATGCGATTTTGAATGTTTCTCAAATTCTCAATAACACAACTTTTCTTATTGATTGGTTTGATTTGCCTAGGCTATGGTTTGGGAACCGTTGGTTTCCATTTTTTTTCTCGTCCAAAAATCTTTGAACTAATTGAACTTGATACAAAGATCACCAAACAACACAAACACAAGCATACGAATCATGCGATTCCGAATGTTCTCAAATTCTCAATAACACAACCGTTCTTATTGATTGGTTTGATTTGCCTAGGCTATGGTTTGGGAATCGTTGGTTTCCATTCTTTTTCTCGTCCAAAAATCTTTGAACCAATAGAACTTGATAGAAAGATCACCAAACAACACAAACACAAGCATACGAATCATGCGATTTCGAATGTTTCTCAAATTCTCAATAACACAACTTTTCTTATTGATTGGTTTGATTTGCCTAGGCTATGGTTTGGGAACCGTTGGTTTCCATTTTTTTTCTCGTCCAAAAATCTTTGAACTAATTCAACTTGATAGAAAGATCACCAAACAACACAAACACAAGCATACGAATCATGCGATTCCGAATGTTTCTCAAATTCTCAATAACACAACTTTTCTTATTGATTGGTTTGATTTGCCTAGGCTATGGTTTGGGAACCGTTGGTTTCCATTCTTTTTCTCGTCCAAAAATCTTTGAACTAATTGAACTTGATAGAAAGATCACCAAACAACACAAACACAAGCATACGAATCATGCGATTTCGAATATTTCTCAAATTCTCAGTAATACAACCTTTCTTATTGATTGGTTTGATTTGCCTAGGCTATGGTTTGGCAAGTGTGTGTTTCCATTCTTTTTCTCGTCCGAAAATCTTTGAACTCATAGAACTTGACAGAAAGATCACCAAACAACACCAACACAAGCATACGAATCATGCTATTCCGAATGTTTCTCAAATTCTCAATAACACAACCTTTCTTATTGATTGGTTTGATTTGCCTAGGCTATGGTTTGGGAACCGTTGGTTTCCATTCTTTTTCGCGTCCAAAAATCTTTGAACTAATAGAACTTGATAGAAAGATCACCAAACAACACAAAAACAAGCATACGAATCATGCGATTTCGAATGTTTCTCAAATTCTCAATAACACAACTTTTCTTATTGATTGGTTTGATCTGCCTAGGCTATGGTTTGGGAACCGTTGGTTTCCATTTTTTTTCTCGTCCAAAAATCTTTGAACTAATTGAACTTGATAGAAAGATCACCAAACAACACAAACACAAGCATACGAATCATGCGATTCCGAATGTTCTCAAATTCTCAATAACACAACCGTTCTTATTGATTGGTTTGATTTGCCTAGGCTATGGTTTGGGAATCGTTGGTTTCCATTCTTTTTCTCGTCCAAAAATCTTTGAACTAATAGAACTTGATAGAAAGATCACCAAACAACACAAACACAAGCAAACGAATCATGCGATTTCGAATGTTTCTCAAATTCTCAATAACACAACTTTTCTTATTGATTGGTTTGATTTGCCTAGGCTATGGTTTGGGAACCGTTGGTTTCCATTTTTTTTCTCGTCCAAAAATCTTTGAACTAATTGAACTTGATAGAAAGATCACCAAACAACACAAACACAAGCATACGAATCATGCGATTCCGAATGTTCTCAAATTCTCAATAACAAAACCTTTCTTATTGATTGTTTTGATTTGCCTAGGCTATGGTTTGGGAACCGTTGGTTTCCATTCTTTTTCTCGTCCAAAAATCTTTGAACTAATTGAACTTGATAGAAAGATCACCAAACAACACAAACACAATCATACGAATCATGCGATTTCGAATGTTTCTCAAATTCTCAATAGCACAACCTTTTTAATTGATTGGTTTGATTTGCCTAGGTTATGGTTGGGAACCGTTGGTTTCCATTTTTTTTCTCGTCCAAAAATCTTTGAACTAATTGAACTTGATAGAAAGATCACCAAACAACACAAACACAAGCATACGAATCATGCGATTCCGAATGTTCTCAAATTGTCAATAACAAAACCTTTCTTATTGATTGTTTTGATTTGCCTAGGCTATGGTTTGGGAACCGTTGGTTTCCATTCTTTTTCTCGTCCAAAAATCTTTGAACTACTTGAACTTGATAGAAAGATCACCAAACAACACAAACACAAGCATACGAATCATGCGATTTCGAATGTTTCTCAAATTCTCAGTAATACAACCTTTCTTATTGATTGGTTTGATTTGCCTAGGCTATGGTTTGGGAACCATTGGTTTCCATTTTTTTTCTCGTCCAAAAATCTTTGAACTAATTGAACTTGATAGAAAGATCACCAAACAACACAAACACAAGCATACGAATCATGCGATTTCGAATGTTTCTCAAATTCTCAATAACACAACTTTTCTTATTGATTGGTTTGATTTGCCTAGGCTATGGTTTGGGAACCGTTGGTTTCCATTTTTTTTCTCGTCCAAAAATCTTTGAACTAATTGAACTTGATAGAAAGATCACCAAACAACACAAACACAAGCATACGAATCATGCGATTCCGAATGTTCTCAAATTCTCAATAACAAAACCTTTCTTATTGATTGTTTTGATTTGCCTAGGCTATGGTTTGGGAACCGTTGGTTTCCATTATTTTTCTCGTCCAAAAATCTTTGAACTAATTGAACTTGATAGAAAGATAACCAAGCAACACAAACACAATCATACGAATCATGCGATTTCGAATGTTTCTCAAATTCTCAATAACACAACCTTTTTTATTGATTGGTTTGATGTGCCTAGGTTATGGTTTGGGAACCGTTGGTTTCCATTCTTTTTCTCGTCCAAAAATCTTTGAACTAATTGAACTTGATAGAAAGATCACCAAACAAAACAAACACAAGCATACGAATCATGCGATTCCGAATGTTTCTCAAATTCTCAATAACACAACTTTTCTTATTGATTGGTTTGATTTGCCTAGGCTATGGTTTGGGAACCGTTGGTTTCCATTCTTTTTCTCGTCCAAAAATCTTTGAACTAATTGAACTTGATAGAAAGATCACCAAACAACACAAACACAAGCATACGAATCATGCGATTTCGAATATTTCTCAAATTCTCAGTAATACAACCTTTCTTATTGATTGGTTTGATTTGCCTAGGCTATGGTTTGGCAAGTGTGTGTTTCCATTCTTTTTCTCGTCCAAAAATCTTTGAACTAATAGAACTTGACAGAAAGATCACCAAGCAACACCAACACAAGCATACGAATCATGCTATTCCGAATGTTTCTCAAATTCTCAATAACACAACCTTTCTTATTGATTGGTTTGATTTGCCTAGGCTATGGTTTGGGAACCGTTGGTTTCCATTCCTTTTCTCGTCCAAAAATCTTTGAACTAATAGAACTTGATAGAAAGATCACCAAGCAACACAGACACAAGCATACGAATCATGCGATTTCGAATGTTTCTCAAATTCTCAATAACACAACTTTTCTTATTGATTGGTTTGATCTGCCTAGGCTATGGTTTGGGAACCGTTGGTTTCCATTTTTTTTCTCGTCCAAAAATCTTTGAACTAATTGAACTTGATAGAAAGATCACCAACCAACACAAACACAAGCATACGAATCATGCGATTCCGAATGTTCTCAAATTCTCAATAACACAACCTTTCTTATTGATTGGTTTGATTTGCCTAGGCTATGGTTTGGGAATCGTTGGTTTCCATTCTTTTTCTCGTCCAAAAATCTTTGAACTAATAGAACTTGATAGAAAGATCACCAAATAACACAAACACAAGCATACGAATCATGCGATTTTGAATGTTTCTCAAATTCTCAATAACACAACTTTTCTTATTGATTGGTTTGATTTGCCTAGGCTATGGTTTGGGAACCGTTGGTTTCCATTTTTTTTCTCGTCCAAAAATCTTTGAACTAATTGAACTTGATACAAAGATCACCAAACAACACAAACACAAGCATACGAATCATGCGATTCCGAATGTTCTCAAATTCTCAATAACACAACCGTTCTTATTGATTGGTTTGATTTGCCTAGGCTATGGTTTGGGAATCGTTGGTTTCCATTCTTTTTCTCGTCCAAAAATCTTTGAACCAATAGAACTTGATAGAAAGATCACCAAACAACACAAACACAAGCATACGAATCATGCGATTTCGAATGTTTCTCAAATTCTCAATAACACAACTTTTCTTATTGATTGGTTTGATTTGCCTAGGCTATGGTTTGGGAACCGTTGGTTTCCATTCTTTTTCTCGTCCAAAAATCTTTGAACTAATTGAACTTGATAGAAAGATCACCAAACAACACAAACACAAGCATACGAATCATGCGATTTCGAATATTTCTCAAATTCTCAGTAATACAACCTTTCTTATTGATTGGTTTGATTTGCCTAGGCTATGGTTTGGCAAGTGTGTGTTTCCATTCTTTTTCTCGTCCGAAAATCTTTGAACTCATAGAACTTGACAGAAAGATCACCAAACAACACCAACACAAGCATACGAATCATGCTATTCCGAATGTTTCTCAAATTCTCAATAACACAACCTTTCTTATTGATTGGTTTGATTTGCCTAGGCTATGGTTTGGGAACCGTTGGTTTCCATTCCTTTTCTCGTCCAAAAATCTTTGAACTAATAGAACTTGATAGAAAGATCACCAAGCAACACAGACACAAGCATACGAATCATGCGATTTCGAATGTTTCTCAAATTCTCAATAACACAACTTTTCTTATTGATTGGTTTGATCTGCCTAGGCTATGGTTTGGGAACCGTTGGTTTCCATTTTTTTTCTCGTCCAAAAATCTTTGAACTAATTGAACTTGATAGAAAGATCACCAAACAACACAAACACAAGCATACGAATCATGCGATTCCGAATGTTCTCAAATTCTCAATAACACAACCTTTCTTATTGATTGGTTTGATTTGCCTAGGCTATGGTTTGGGAATCGTTGGTTTCCATTCTTTTTCTCGTCCAAAAATCTTTGAACTAATAGAACTTGATAGAAAGATCACCAAATAACACAAACACAAGCATACGAATCATGCGATTTTGAATGTTTCTCAAATTCTCAATAACACAACTTTTCTTATTGATTGGTTTGATTTGCCTAGGCTATGGTTTGGGAACCGTTGGTTTCCATTTTTTTTCTCGTCCAAAAATCTTTGAACTAATTGAACTTGATACAAAGATCACCAAACAACACAAACACAAGCATACGAATCATGCGATTCCGAATGTTCTCAAATTCTCAATAACACAACCGTTCTTATTGATTGGTTTGATTTGCCTAGGCTATGGTTTGGGAATCGTTGGTTTCCATTCTTTTTCTCGTCCAAAAATCTTTGAACCAATAGAACTTGATAGAAAGATCACCAAACAACACAAACACAAGCATACGAATCATGCGATTTCGAATGTTTCTCAAATTCTCAATAACACAACTTTTCTTATTGATTGGTTTGATTTGCCTAGGCTATGGTTTGGGAACCGTTGGTTTCCATTTTTTTTCTCGTCCAAAAATCTTTGAACTAATTCAACTTGATAGAAAGATCACCAAACAACACAAACACAAGCATACGAATCATGCGATTCCGAATGTTTCTCAAATTCTCAATAACACAACTTTTCTTATTGATTGGTTTGATTTGCCTAGGCTATGGTTTGGGAACCGTTGGTTTCCATTCTTTTTCTCGTCCAAAAATCTTTGA
Organism: Polygonum maritimum; assembly: GCA_963924305.1. Taxonomy (NCBI): domain Eukaryota; kingdom Viridiplantae; phylum Streptophyta; class Magnoliopsida; order Caryophyllales; family Polygonaceae; genus Polygonum; species Polygonum maritimum. Next base: position 22,238,486 of record OZ002735.1, read on the forward strand.
ACTAATTGAACTTGATAGAAAGATCACCAAACAACACAAACACAAGCATACGAATCATGCGATTTCGAATATTTCTCAAATTCTCAGTAATACAACCTTTCTTATTGATTGGTTTGATTTGCCTAGGCTATGGTTTGGCAAGTGTGTGTTTCCATTCTTTTTCTCGTCCGAAAATCTTTGAACTCATAGAACTTGACAGAAAGATCACCAAACAACACCAACACAAGCATACGAATCATGCTATTCCGAATGTTTCTCAAATTCTCAATAACACAACCTTTCTTATTGATTGGTTTGATTTGCCTAGGCTATGGTTTGGGAACCGTTAGTTTCCATTCTTTTTCGCGTCCAAAAATCTTTGAACTAATAGAACTTGATAGAAAGATCACCAAACAACACAAAAACAAGCATACGAATCATGCGATTTCGAATGTTTCTCAAATTCTCAATAACACAACTTTTCTTATTGATTGGTTTGATCTGCCTAGGCTATGGTTTGGGAACCGTTGGTTTCCATTTTTTTTCTCGTCCAAAAATCTTTGAACTAATTGAACTTGATAGAAAGATCACCAAACAACACAAACACAAGCATACGAATCATGCGATTCCGAATGTTCTCAAATTCTCAATAACACAACCGTTCTTATTGATTGGTTTGATTTGCCTAGGCTATGGTTTGGGAATCGTTAGTTTCCATTCTTTTTCTCGTCCAAAAATCTTTGAACTAATAGAACTTGATAGAAAGATCACCAAACAACACAAACACAAGCATACGAATCATGCGATTTCGAATGTTTCTCAAATTCTCAATAACACAACTTTTCTTATTGATTGGTTTGATTTGCCTAGGCTATGGTTTGGGAACCGTTGGTTTCCATTTTTTTTCTCGTCCAAAAATCTTTGAACTAATTGAACTTGATAGAAAGATCACCAAACAACACAAACACAAGCATACGAATCATGCGATTCCGAATGTTCTCAAATTCTCAATAACAAAACCTTTCTTATTGATTGTTTTGATTTGCCTAGGCTATGGTTTGGGAACCGTTGGTTTCCATTCTTTTTCTCGTCCAAAAATCTTTGAACTAATTGAACTTGATAGAAAGATCACCAAACAACACAAACACAATCATACGAATCATGCGATTTCGAATGTTTCTCAAATTCTCAATAGCACAACCTTTTTAATTGATTGGTTTGATTTGCCTAGGTTATGGTTGGGAACCGTTGGTTTCCATTTTTTTTCTCGTCCAAAAATCTTTGAACTAATTGAACTTGATAGAAAGATCACCAAACAACACAAACACAAGCATACGAATCATGCGATTCCGAATGTTCTCAAATTGTCAATAACAAAACCTTTCTTATTGATTGTTTTGATTTGCCTAGGCTATGGTTTGGGAACCGTTGGTTTCCATTCTTTTTCTCGTCCAAAAATCTTTGAACTACTTGAACTTGATAGAAAGATCACCAAACAACACAAACACAAGCATACGAATCATGCGATTTCGAATGTTTCTCAAATTCTCAGTAATACAACCTTTCTTATTGATTGGTTTGATTTGCCTAGGCTATGGTTTGGGAACCATTGGTTTCCATTTTTTTTCTCGTCCAAAAATCTTTGAACTAATTGAACTTGATAGAAAGATCACCAAACAACACAAACACAAGCATACGAATCATGCGATTTCGAATGTTTCTCAAATTCTCAATAACACAACTTTTCTTATTGATTGGTTTGATTTGCCTAGGCTATGGTTTGGGAACCGTTGGTTTCCATTTTTTTTCTCGTCCAAAAATCTTTGAACTAATTGAACTTGATAGAAAGATCACCAAACAACACAAACACAAGCATACGAATCATGCGATTCCGAATGTTCTCAAATTCTCAATAACAAAACCTTTCTTATTGATTGTTTTGATTTGCCTAGGCTATGGTTTGGGAACCGTTGGTTTCCATTATTTTTCTCGTCCAAAAATCTTTGAACTAATTGAACTTGATAGAAAGATAACCAAGCAACACAAACACAATCATACGAATCATGCGATTTCGAATGTTTCTCAAATTCTCAATAACACAACCTTTTTTATTGATTGGTTTGATGTGCCTAGGTTATGGTTTGGGAACCGTTGGTTTCCATTCTTTTTCTCGTCCAAAAATCTTTGAACTAATTGAACTTGATAGAAAGATCACCAAACAAAACAAACACAAGCATACGAATCATGCGATTCCGAATGTTTCTCAAATTCTCAATAACACAACTTTTCTTATTGATTGGTTTGATTTGCCTAGGCTATGGTTTGGGAACCGTTGGTTTCCATTCTTTTTCTCGTCCAAAAATCTTTGAACTAATTGAACTTGATAGAAAGATCACCAAACAACACAAACACAAGCATACGAATCATGCGATTTCGAATATTTCTCAAATTCTCAGTAATACAACCTTTCTTATTGATTGGTTTGATTTGCCTAGGCTATGGTTTGGCAAGTGTGTGTTTCCATTCTTTTTCTCGTCCAAAAATCTTTGAACTAATAGAACTTGACAGAAAGATCACCAAGCAACACCAACACAAGCATACGAATCATGCTATTCCGAATGTTTCTCAAATTCTCAATAACACAACCTTTCTTATTGATTGGTTTGATTTGCCTAGGCTATGGTTTGGGAACCGTTGGTTTCCATTCCTTTTCTCGTCCAAAAATCTTTGAACTAATAGAACTTGATAGAAAGATCACCAAGCAACACAGACACAAGCATACGAATCATGCGATTTCGAATGTTTCTCAAATTCTCAATAACATAACTTTTCTTATTGATTGGTTTGATCTGCCTAGGCTATGGTTTGGGAACCGTTGGTTTCCATTTTTTTTCTCGTCCAAAAATCTTTGAACTAATTGAACTTGATAGAAAGATCACCAACCAACACAAACACAAGCATACGAATCATGCGATTCCGAATGTTCTCAAATTCTCAATAACACAACCTTTCTTATTGATTGGTTTGATTTGCCTAGGCTATGGTTTGGGAATCGTTGGTTTCCATTCTTTTTCTCGTCCAAAAATCTTTGAACTAATAGAACTTGATAGAAAGATCACCAAATAACACAAACACAAGCATACGAATCATGCGATTTTGAATGTTTCTCAAATTCTCAATAACACAACTTTTCTTATTGATTGGTTTGATTTGCCTAGGCTATGGTTTGGGAACCGTTGGTTTCCATTTTTTTTCTCGTCCAAAAATCTTTGAACTAATTGAACTTGATACAAAGATCACCAAACAACACAAACACAAGCATACGAATCATGCGATTCCGAATGTTCTCAAATTCTCAATAACACAACCGTTCTTATTGATTGGTTTGATTTGCCTAGGCTATGGTTTGGGAATCGTTGGTTTCCATTCTTTTTCTCGTCCAAAAATCTTTGAACCAATAGAACTTGATAGAAAGATCACCAAACAACACAAACACAAGCATACGAATCATGCGATTTCGAATGTTTCTCAAATTCTCAATAACACAACTTTTCTTATTGATTGGTTTGATTTGCCTAGGCTATGGTTTGGGAACCGTTGGTTTCCATTTTTTTTCTCGTCCAAAAATCTTTGAACTAATTCAACTTGATAGAAAGATCACCAAACAACACAAACACAAGCATACGAATCATGCGATTCCGAATGTTTCTCAAATTCTCAATAACACAACTTTTCTTATTGATTGGTTTGATTTGCCTAGGCTATGGTTTGGGAACCGTTGGTTTCCATTCTTTTTCTCGTCCAAAAATCTTTGAACTAATTGAACTTGATAGAAAGATCACCAAACAACACAAACACAAGCATACGAATCATGCGATTTCGAATATTTCTCAAATTCTCAGTAATACAACCTTTCTTATTGATTGGTTTGATTTGCCTAGGCTATGGTTTGGCAAGTGTGTGTTTCCATTCTTTTTCTCGTCCGAAAATCTTTGAACTCATAGAACTTGACAGAAAGATCACCAAACAACACCAACACAAGCATACGAATCATGCTATTCCGAATGTTTCTCAAATTCTCAATAACACAACCTTTCTTATTGATTGGTTTGATTTGCCTAGGCTATGGTTTGGGAACCGTTGGTTTCCATTCTTTTTCGCGTCCAAAAATCTTTGAACTAATAGAACTTGATAGAAAGATCACCAAACAACACAAAAACAAGCATACGAATCATGCGATTTCGAATGTTTCTCAAATTCTCAATAACACAACTTTTCTTATTGATTGGTTTGATCTGCCTAGGCTATGGTTTGGGAACCGTTGGTTTCCATTTTTTTTCTCGTCCAAAAATCTTTGAACTAATTGAACTTGATAGAAAGATCACCAAACAACACAAACACAAGCATACGAATCATGCGATTCCGAATGTTCTCAAATTCTCAATAACACAACCGTTCTTATTGATTGGTTTGATTTGCCTAGGCTATGGTTTGGGAATCGTTGGTTTCCATTCTTTTTCTCGTCCAAAAATCTTTGAACTAATAGAACTTGATAGAAAGATCACCAAACAACACAAACACAAGCATACGAATCATGCGATTTCGAATGTTTCTCAAATTCTCAATAACACAACTTTTCTTATTGATTGGTTTGATTTGCCTAGGCTATGGTTTGGGAACCGTTGGTTTCCATTTTTTTTCTCGTCCAAAAATCTTTGAACTAATTGAACTTGATACAAAGATCACCAAACAACACAAACACAAGCATACGAATCATGCGATTCCGAATGTTCTCAAATTCTCAATAACACAACCGTTCTTATTGATTGGTTTGATTTGCCTAGGCTATGGTTTGGGAATCGTTGGTTTCCATTCTTTTTCTCGTCCAAAAATCTTTGAACCAATAGAACTTGATAGAAAGATCACCAAACAACACAAACACAAGCATACGAATCATGCGATTTCGAATGTTTCTCAAATTCTCAATAACACAACTTTTCTTATTGATTGGTTTGATTTGCCTAGGCTATGGTTTGGGAACCGTTGGTTTCCATTTTTTTTCTCGTCCAAAAATCTTTGAACTAATTCAACTTGATAGAAAGATCACCAAACAACACAAACACAAGCATACGAATCATGCGATTCCGAATGTTTCTCAAATTCTCAATAACACAACTTTTCTTATTGATTGGTTTGATTTGCCTAGGCTATGGTTTGGGAACCGTTGGTTTCCATTCTTTTTCTCGTCCAAAAATCTTTGAACTAATTGAACTTGATAGAAAGATCACCAAACAACACAAACACAAGCATACGAATCATGCGATTTCGAATATTTCTCAAATTCTCAGTAATACAACCTTTCTTATTGATTGGTTTGATTTGCCTAGGCTATGGTTTGGCAAGTGTGTGTTTCCATTCTTTTTCTCGTCCGAAAATCTTTGAACTCATAGAACTTGACAGAAAGATCACCAAACAACACCAACACAAGCATACGAATCATGCTATTCCGAATGTTTCTCAAATTCTCAATAACACAACCTTTCTTATTGATTGGTTTGATTTGCCTAGGCTATGGTTTGGGAACCGTTGGTTTCCATTCTTTTTCGCGTCCAAAAATCTTTGAACTAATAGAACTTGATAGAAAGATCACCAAACAACACAAAAACAAGCATACGAATCATGCGATTTCGAATGTTTCTCAAATTCTCAATAACACAACTTTTCTTATTGATTGGTTTGATCTGCCTAGGCTATGGTTTGGGAACCGTTGGTTTCCATTTTTTTTCTCGTCCAAAAATCTTTGAACTAATTGAACTTGATAGAAAGATCACCAAACAACACAAACACAAGCATACGAATCATGCGATTCCGAATGTTCTCAAATTCTCAATAACACAACCGTTCTTATTGATTGGTTTGATTTGCCTAGGCTATGGTTTGGGAATCGTTGGTTTCCATTCTTTTTCTCGTCCAAAAATCTTTGAACTAATAGAACTTGATAGAAAGATCACCAAACAACACAAACACAAGCATACGAATCATGCGATTTCGAATGTTTCTCAAATTCTCAATAACACAACTTTTCTTATTGATTGGTTTGATTTGCCTAGGCTATGGTTTGGGAACCGTTGGTTTCCATTTTTTTTCTCGTCCAAAAATCTTTGAACTAATTGAACTTGATAGAAAGATCACCAAACAACACAAACACAAGCATACGAATCATGCGATTCCGAATGTTCTCAAATTCTCAATAACAAAACCTTTCTTATTGATTGTTTTGATTTGCCTAGGCTATGGTTTGGGAACCGTTGGTTTCCATTCTTTTTCTCGTCCAAAAATCTTTGAACTAATTGAACTTGATAGAAAGATCACCAAACAACACAAACACAATCATACGAATCATGCGATTTCGAATGTTTCTCAAATTCTCAATAGCACAACCTTTTTAATTGATTGGTTTGATTTGCCTAGGTTATGGTTGGGAACCGTTGGTTTCCATTTTTTTTCTCGTCCAAAAATCTTTGAACTAATTGAACTTGATAGAAAGATCACCAAACAACACAAACACAAGCATACGAATCATGCGATTCCGAATGTTCTCAAATTGTCAATAACAAAACCTTTCTTATTGATTGTTTTGATTTGCCTAGGCTATGGTTTGGGAACCGTTGGTTGCCATTCTTTTTCTCGTCCAAAAATCTTTGAACTACTTGAACTTGATAGAAAGATCACCAAACAACACAAACACAAGCATACGAATCATGCGATTTCGAATGTTTCTCAAATTCTCAGTAATACAACCTTTCTTATTGATTGGTTTGATTTGCCTAGGCTATGGTTTGGGAACCATTGGTTTCCATTTTTTTTCTCGTCCAAAAATCTTTGAACTAATTGAACTTGATAGAAAGATCACCAAACAACACAAACACAAGCATACGAATCATGCGATTTCGAATGTTTCTCAAATTCTCAATAACACAACTTTTCTTATTGATTGGTTTGATTTGCCTAGGCTATGGTTTGGGAACCGTTGGTTTCCATTTTTTTTCTCGTCCAAAAATCTTTGAACTAATTGAACTTGATAGAAAGATCACCAAACAACACAAACACAAGCATACGAATCATGCGATTCCGAATGTTCTCAAATTCTCAATAACAAAACCTTTCTTATTGATTGTTTTGATTTGCCTAGGCTATGGTTTGGGAACCGTTGGTTTCCATTATTTTTCTCGTCCAAAAATCTTTGAACTAATTGAACTTGATAGAAAGATAACCAAGCAACACAAACACAATCATACGAATCATGCGATTTCGAATGTTTCTCAAATTCTCAATAACACAACCTTTTTTATTGATTGGTTTGATGTGCCTAGGTTATGGTTTGGGAACCGTTGGTTTCCATTCTTTTTCTCGTCCAAAAATCTTTGAACTAATTGAACTTGATAGAAAGATCACCAAACAAAACAAACACAAGCATACGAATCATGCGATTCCGAATGTTTCTCAAATTCTCAATAACACAACTTTTCTTATTGATTGGTTTGATTTGCCTAGGCTATGGTTTGGGAACCGTTGGTTTCCATTCTTTTTCTCGTCCAAAAATCTTTGAACTAATTGAACTTGATAGAAAGATCACCAAACAACACAAACACAAGCATACGAATCATGCGATTTCGAATATTTCTCAAATTCTCAGTAATACAACCTTTCTTATTGATTGGTTTGATTTGCCTAGGCTATGGTTTGGCAAGTGTGTGTTTCCATTCTTTTTCTCGTCCAAAAATCTTTGAACTAATAGAACTTGACAGAAAGATCACCAAACAACACCAACACAAGCATACGAATCATGCTATTCCGAATGTTTCTCAAATTCTCAATAACACAACCTTTCTTATTGATTGGTTTGATTTGCCTAGGCTATGGTTTGGGAACCGTTGGTTTCCATTCCTTTTCTCGTCCAAAAATCTTTGAACTAATAGAACTTGATAGAAAGATCACCAAGCAACACAGACACAAGCATACGAATCATGCGATTTCGAATGTTTCTCAAATTCTCAATAACACAACTTTTCTTATTGATTGGTTTGATCTGCCTAGGCTATGGTTTGGGAACCGTTGGTTTCCATTTTTTTTCTCGTCCAAAAATCATTGAACTAATTGAACTTGATAGAAAGATCACCAAACAACACAAACACAAGCATACGAATCATGCGATTCCGAATGTTCTCAAATTCTCAATAACAGAACCTTTCTTATTGATTGGTTTGATTTGCCTAGGCTATGGTTTGGGAATCGTTGGTTTCCATTCTTTTTCTCGTCCAAAAATCTTTGAACTAATAGAACTTGATAGAAAGATCACCAAATAACACAAACACAAGCATACGAATCATGCGATTTTGAATGTTTCTCAAATTCTCAATAACACAACTTTTCTTATTGATTGGTTTGATTTGCCTAGGCTATGGTTTGGGAACCGTTGGTTTCCATTTTTTTTCTCGTCCAAAAATCTTTGAACTAATTGAACTTGATACAAAGATCACCAAACAACACAAACACAAGCATACGAATCATGCGATTCCGAATGTTCTCAAATTCTCAATAACAAAACCTTTCTTATTGATTGTTTTGATTTGCCTAGGCTATGGTTTGGGAACCGTTGGTTTCCATTCTTTTTCTCGTCCAAAAATCTTTGAACTAATTGAACTTGATAGAAAGATCACCAAACAACACAAACACAATCATACGAATCATGCGATTTCGAATGTTTCTCAAATTCTCAATAGCACAACCTTTTTTATTGATTGGTTTGATTTGCCTAGGTTATGGTTTGGGAACCGTTCGTTTCCATTCTTTTTCTCGTCCAAAAATCTTTGAACTAATTGAACTTGATAGAAAGATCACCAAACAAAACAAACACAAGCATACGAATCATGCGATTCCGAATGTTTCTCAAATTCTCAATAACACAACTTTTCTTATTGATTGGTTTGATTTGCCCAGGCTATGGATTGGGAACCGTTGGTTTCCATTCTTTTTCTCGTCCAAAAATTTTTGAACTAATTTAACTTGATAGAAAGATCACCAAACAACACAAACACAAGCATACGAATCATGCGATTTCGAATATTTCTCAAATTCTCAGTAATACAACCTTTCTTATTGATTGGTTTGATTTGCCTAGGCTATGGTTTGGCAAGTGTGTGTTTCCATTCTTTTTCTCGTCCAAAAATATTTGAACTAATAGAACTTGATAGAAAGATCACCAAACAACACCAACACAAGCATACGAATCATGCTATTCCGAATGTTTCTCAAATTCTCAATAACACAACCTTTCTTATTGATTGGTTTGATTTGCCTAGGCTATGGATTGGGAACCGTTGGTTTCCATTCTTTTTCTCGTCCAAAAATGTTTGAACTAATTTAAGTTGATAGAAAGATCACCAAACAACACAAACACAAGCATACGAATCATGCGATTTCGAATATTTCTCAAATTCTCAGTAATACGACCTTTCTTATTGATTGGTTTGATTTGCCTAGGCTATGGTTTGGCAAGTGTATGTTTCCATTCTTTTTCTCGTCCAAAAATCTTTGAACTCATAGAACTTGACAGAAAGATCACCAAACAACACCAACACAAGCATACGAATCATGCTATTCCGAATGTTTCTCAAATTCTCAATAACACAACCTTTCTTATTGATTGGTTTGATTTGCCTAGGCTATGGTTTGGGAACCGTTGGTTTCCATTCTTTTTCTCGTCCAAAAATCTTTGAACTAATTGAACTTGATAGAAAGATCACCAAACAACACAAACACAAGCATACGAATCATGCGATTCCGAATGTTCTCAAATTGTCAATAACAAAACCTTTCTTATTGATTGTTTTGATTTGCCTAGGCTATGGTTTGGGAACCGTTGGTTTCCATTCTTTTTCTCGTCCAAAAATCTTTGAACTGATTGAACTTGATAGAAAGATCACCAAACAACACAAACACAATCATACGAATCATGCGATTTCGAATGTTTCTCAAATTCTCAATAGCACAACCTTTTTTATTGATTGGTTTGATCTGCCTAGGCTATGGTTTGGCAAGTGTGTGTTTCCATTCTTTTTCTCGTCCAAAAATCTTTGAACTAATAGAACTTGATAGAAAGATCACCAAACAACACAAACACAAGCATACGAATCATGCGATTTCGAATGTTTCTCAAATTCTCAATAACACAACTTTTCTTATTGATTGGTTTGATTTGCCTAGGCTATGGTTTGGGAACCGTTGGTTTCCATTTTTTTTCTCGTCCAAAAATCTTTGAACTAATTGAACTTGATAGAAAGATCACCAAACAACACAAACACAAGCATACGAATCATGCGATTCCGAATGTTCTCAAATTCTCAATAACAAAACCTTTCTTATTGATTGTTTTGATTTGCCTAGGCTATGGTTTGGGAACCGTTGGTTTCCATTCTTTTTCTCGTCCAAAAATCTTTGAACTAATTGAACTTGATAGAAAGATCACCAAGCAACACAAACACAATCATACGAATCATGCGATTTCGAATGTTTCTCAAATTCTCAATAACACAACCTTTTTTATTGATTGGTTTGATTTGCCTAGGTTATGGTTTGGGAACCGTTGGTTTCCATTCTTTTTCTCGTCCAAAAATCTTTGAACTAATTGAACTTGATAGAAAGATCACCAAACAAAACAAACACAAGCATACGCATCATGCGATTCCGAATGTTTCTCAAATTCTCAATAACACAACTTTTCTTATTGATTGGTTTGATTTGCCTAGGCTATGGTTTGGGAACCGTTGGTTTCCATTCTTTTTCTCTTCCAAAAATCTTTGAACTAATTGAACTTGATAGAAAGATCACCAAACAACACAAACACAAGCATACGAATCATGCGATTTCGAATATTTCTAAAATTCTCAGTAATACAACCTTTCTTATTGATTGGTTTGATTTGCCTAGGCTATGGTTTGGCAAGTGTGTGTTTCCATTCTTTTTCTCGTCCAAAAATCTTTGAACTAATAGAACTTGACAGAAAGATCACCAAACAACACCAACACAAGCATACGAATCATGCTATTCCGAATGTTTCTCAAATTCTCAATAACACAACCTTTCTTATTGATTGGTTTGATTTGCCTAGGCTATGGTTTGGGAACCGTTGGTTTCCATTCTTTTTCTCGTCCAAAAATCTTTGAACTAATAGAACCTTATAGAAAGATCACCAAGCAACACAGACACAAGCATACGAATCATGCGATTTCGAATGTTTCTCAAATTCTCAATAACACAACTTTTCTTATTGATTGGTTTGATCTGCCTAGGCTATGGTTTGGGAACCGTTGGTTTCCATTTTTTTTCTCGTCCAAAAATCTTTGAACTAATTGAACTTGATAGAAAGATCACCAAACAACACAAACACAAGCATACGAATCATGCGATTCCGAATGTTCTCAAATTCTCAATAACACAACCTTTCTTATTGATTGGTTTGATTTGCCTAGGCTATGGTTTGGGAATCGTTGGTTTCCATTCTTTTTCTCGTCCAAAAATCTTTGAACTAATAGAACTGTATAGAAAGATCACCAAACAACACAAACACAAGCATACGAATCATGCGATTTCGAATGTTTCTCAAATTCTCAATAACACAACTTTTCTTATTGATTGGTTTGATTTGCCTTGGCTATGGTTTGGGAACCGTTGGTTTCCATTTTTTTTCTCGTCCAAAAATCTTTGAACTAATTGAACTTGATACAAAGATCACCAAACAACACAAACACAAGCATACGAATCATGCGATTCCGAATGTTCTCAAATTCTCAATAACAAAACCTTTCTTATTGATTGTTTTGATTTGCCTAGGCTATGGTTTGGGAACTGTTGGTTTCCATTCTTTTTCTCGTCCAAAAATCTTTCAACTAATTGAACTTGATAGAAAGATCACCAAACAACACAAACACAATCATACGAATCATGCGATTTCGAATGTTTCTCAAATTCTCAATAGCACAACCTTTTTTATTGATTGGTTTGATTTGCCTAGGTTATGGTTTGGGAACCGTTGGTTTCCATTCTTTTTCTCGTCCAAAAATCTTTGAACTAATTGAACTTGATAGAAAGATCACCAAACAAAACAAACACAAGCATACGAATCATGCGATTCCGAATGTTTCTCAAATTCTCAATAACACAACTTTTCTTATTGATTGGTTTGATTTGCCTAGGCTATGGATTGGGAACCGTTGGTTTCCATTCTTTTTCTCGTCCAAAAATGTTTGAACTAATTTAACTTGATAGAAAGATCACCAAACAACACAAACACAAGCATACGAATCATGCGATTTCGAATATTTCTCAAATTCTCAGTAATACAACCTTTCTTATTGATTGGTTTGATTTGCCTAGGCTATGGTTTGGCAAGTGTGTGTTTCCATTCTTTTTCTCGTCCAAAAATCTTTGAACTAATAGAACTTGATAGAAAGATCACCAAACAACACCAACACAAGCATACGAATCATGCTATTCCGAATGTTTCTCAAATTCTCAATAACACAACCTTTCTTATTGATTGGTTTGATTTGCCTAGGCTATGGTTTGGGAACCGTTGGTTTCCATTCTTTTTCTCGTCCAAAAATCTTTGAACTAAAAGAACTTGATAGAAAGATCACCAAACAACACAAACAGAAGCATACGAATCATGCGATTTCGAATGTTTCTCAAATTCTCAATAACACAACTTTTCTTATTGATTGGTTTGATCTGCCTAGGCTATGGTTTGGGAACCGTTGGTTTCCATTTTTTTTCTCGTCCAAAAATCTTTGAACTAATTGAACTTAATAGAAAGATCACCAAACAACACAAACACAAGCATACGAATCATGCGATTCCGAATGTTCTCAAATTCTCAATAACACAACCTTTCTTATTAATTGGTTTGATTTGCCTAGGCTATGGTTTGGGAATCGTTGGTTTCCATTCTTTTTCTCGTCCAAAAATCTTTGAACTAATAGAACTTGATAGAAAGATCACCAACCAACAAAAACACAAGCACACGAATCATGCGATTCCGAATGTTTCTGGTTTGGGAACCGTTGGTTTCCATTCTTTTTCTCGTCCAAAAATCTTTGAACTAATTGAACTTGATAGAAAGATCACCAAACAACACAAACACAAGCATACGAATCATGCGATTTCGAATATTTCTCAAATTCTCAGTAATACAACCTTTCTTATTGATTGGTTTGATTTGCCTAGGCTATGGTTTGGCAAGTGTGTGTTTCCATTCTTTTTCTCATCCAAAAATCTTTGAACTAATAGAACTTGATAGAAAGATCACCAAACAACACCAACACAAGCATACGAATCATGCTATTCCGAGTGTTTCTCAAATTATCAATAACACAACCTTTCTTATTGATTGGTTTGATTTGCCTAGGCTATGGTTTGGGAACCGTTGGTTTCCATTCTTTTTCTCGTCCAAAAATCTTTGAACTAATTGAACTTGATAGAAAGATCACCAAACAACACAAACACAAGCATACGAATCATGCGATTTCGAATGTTTCTCAAATTCTCAATAACACAACCTTTCTTATTGATAGGTTTGATTTGCCAAGGCTATGATTTGAGAACCGTCGGTTTCCATTCTTTTTCTCGTCGAAAAATCTTTGAACTAATAGAACTTGATAGAAAGATCACCATACAACACAAACACAAGCATACGAATCATGCGATTCCGAATGTTCTCAAATTCTCAATAACACAACCTTTCTTATTGATTGGTTTGATTTGCCTAGGCTATGGTTTGGGAATCGTTGGTTTCCATTCTTTCTCTCGTCCAAAAATCTTTGAACTAATAGAACTTGATAGAAAGATCACCAAACAACACAAACACAAACATACGAATCATGCGATTTCGAATGTTTCTCAAATTCTCAATAACACAACGTTTCTTATTGATTGGTTTGATTTGCCTAGGCTATGGTTTGGGAACCGTTGGTTTCCATTCTTTTTCTCGTCGAAGAATCTTTGATCTAATAGAAATTGATAGAAAGATCACCAAACAACAAAAATACAAGCATACGAATCATGCGATTTCGAATGTTTCTCAAATTCTCAACAATACAACCTTTCTTATTGATTGGTTTGATTTGCCTAGGCTATGGTTTGGCAAGTGTTGGTTTCCCTTCTTTTTCTAGTCGATAAATCTTTGAACTAATAGAACTTGATAGAAAGATCACCAAACAACACAAACACAAGCATACGAATCATGCGATTCCGAATGTTCTCAAATTCTCAATAACAAAACCTTTCTTATTGATTGGTTTGATTTGCCTAGGCTATGGTTTGGGAACTGTTGGTTTCCATTCTTTTTCTCGTCCAAAAATCTTTGAACTAATTGAACTTGATAGAAAGATCACCAAACAACACAAATAGAAGCATACGAATCATGCGATTTTGAATGTTTCTCAAATTCTCAATAACACAACCTTTCTTATTGATTGGTTTGATTTGCCTAGGCTATGGTTTGGGAACCGTTGGTTTCCATTCTTTTTCTCGTCCAAAAATCTTTGAACTAATTGAACTTGATAGAAAGATCACCAAGCAACACAAACACAAGCATACGAATCATGCTATTCCGAATGTTTCTCAAATTCTCAATAACACAACCTTTCTTATTGATTGGTTTGATTTGCCTAGGCTATGGTTTGGGAACCGTTGGTTTCCATTCTTTTTCTTGTCCAAAAATCTTTGAACTAATTGAACTTGATAAAAAGATCACCAAACAACACAAACACAAGCATACGAATCATGCGATTTCGAATGTTTCTCAAATTCTCAGTAATACAACCTTTCTTATTCATTGGTTTGATTTGCCTAGGCTATGGTTTGGGAACCGTTGGTTTCCATTTTTTTTCTCGTCCCAAAATCTTTGAACTAATTGAACTTGATAGAGAGATCACCAAACAACACAAACACAAGCATACGAATCATGCGATTTCGAATGTTTCTCAAATTCTCAGTAATACAACGTTTCTTATTCATTGGTTTAATTTGCCTAGGCTATGGTTTAGGAACCGTTGATTTCCATTCTTTTTCTCGTCCAAAAATCTTTGAACTAATAGAACTTGATAGAAAGATCACCAAACAACACCAACACAAGCATACGAATCATGCGATTTCGAATGTTTCTCAAATTCTCAATAACACAACCTTTCTTATTGATAGGTTTGATTTGCCAAGGCTATGATTTGAGAACCGTCGGTTTCCATTCTTTTTCTCGTCGAAAAATCTTTGAACTAATAGAACTTGATAGAAAGATCACCATACAACACAAACACAAGCATACGAATCATGCGATTCCGAATGTTCTCAAATTCTCAATAACACAACCTTTCTTATTGATTGGTTTGATTTGCCTAGGCTATGGTTTGGGAATCGTTGGTTTCCATTCTTTCTCTCGTCCAAAAATCTTTGAACTAATAGAACTTGATAGAAAGATCACCAAACAACACAAACACAAACATACGAATCATGCGATTTCGAATGTTTCTCAAATTCTCAATAACACAACGTTTCTTATTGATTGGTTTGATTTGCCTAGGCTATGGTTTGGGAACCGTTGGTTTCCATTCTTTTTCTCGTCGAAGAATCTTTGATCTAATAGAAATTGATAGAAAGATCACCAAACAACAAAAATACAAGCATACGAATCATGCGATTTCGAATGTTTCTCAAATTCTCAACAATACAACCTTTCTTATTGATTGGTTTGATTTGCCTAGGCTATGGTTTGGCAAGTGTTGGTTTCCCTTCTTTTTCTAGTCGATAAATCTTTGAACTAATAGAACTTGATAGAAAGATCACCAAACAACACAAACACAAGCATACGAATCATGCGATTCCGAATGTTCTCAAATTCTCAATAACAAAACCTTTCTTATTGATTGGTTTGATTTGCCTAGGCTATGGTTTGGGAACTGTTGGTTTCCATTCTTTTTCTCGTCCAAAAATCTTTGAACTAATTGAACTTGATAGAAAGATCACCAAACAACACAAATAGAAGCATACGAATCATGCGATTTTGAATGTTTCTCAAATTCTCAATAACACAACCTTTCTTATTGATTGGTTTGATTTGCCTAGGCTATGGTTTGGGAACCGTTGGTTTCCATTCTTTTTCTCGTCCAAAAATCTTTGAACTAATTGAACTTGATAGAAAGATCACCAAGCAACACAAACACAAGCATACGAATCATGCGATTTCGAATGTTTCTCAAATTCTCAGTAATACAACCTTTCTTATTGATTGGTTTGATTTGCCTAGGCTATGGTTTGGCAAGTGTGTGTTTCCATTCTTTTTCTCGTCCAAAAATCTTTGAACTAATAGAACTTGATAGAAAGATCACCAAACAACACTAACACAAGCATAAGAATCCTGCTATTCCGAATGTTTCTCAAATTCTCAATAACTCAACCTTTCTTATTGATTGGTTTGATTTGCCTAGGCTATGGTTTGGGAACCGTTGGTTTCCATTCTTTTTCTCGTCCAAAAATCTTTGAACTAATAGAACTTGATAGAAAGATCACCAAACAACACAAACACAAGCATACGAATCATGCGATTTCGAATGTTTCTCAAATTCTCAATAACACAACTTTTCTTATTGATTGGTTTGATCTGCCTAGGCTATGGTTTGGGAACCGTTGGTTTCCATTTTTTTTCTCGTCCAAAAATCTTTGAACTAATTGAACTTGATAGAAAGATCACCAAACAACACAAACACAAGCATACGAATCATGCGATTCCGAATGTTCTCAAATTCTCAATAACACAACCTCTCTTATTGATTGGTTTGATTTGCCTAGGCTATGGTTTGGGAATCGTTGGTTTCCATTCTTTTTCTCGTCCAAAAATCTTTGAACTAATAGAACTTGATAGAAAGATCACCAACCAACAAAAACACAAGCACACGAATCATGCGATTCCGAATGTTTCTGGTTTGGGAACCGTTGGTTTCCATTCTTTTTCTCGTCCAAAAATCTTTAAACTAATTGAACTTGATAGAAAGATCACCAAACAACACAAACACAAGCATACGAATCATGCGATTTCGAATATTTCTCAAATTCTCAGTAATACAACCTTTCTTATTGATTGGTTTGATTTGCCTAGGCTATGGTTTGGCAAGTGTGTGTTTCCATTCTTTTTCTCATCCAAAAATCTTTGAACTAATAGAACTTGATAGAAAGATCACCAAACAACACCAACACAAGCATACGAATCATGCTATTCCGAATGTTTCTCAAATTATCAATAACACAACCTTTCTTATTGATTGGTTTGAATTGCCTAGGCTATGGTTTGGGAACCGTTGGTTTCCATTCTTTTTCTCGTCCAAAAATCTTTGAACTAATTGAACTTGATAGAAAGATCACCAAACAACACAAACACAAGCATACGAATCATGCTATTCCGAATGTTTCTCAAATTCTCAATAACACAACCTTTCTTATTGATTGGTTTGATTTGCCTAGGCTATGGTTTGGGAACCGTTGGTTTCCATTCTTTTTCTCGTCCAAAAATCTTTGAACTAATTGAACTTGATAAAAAGATCACCAAACAACACAAACACAAGCATACGAATCATGCGATTTCGAATGTTTCTCAAATTCTCAGTAATACAACCTTTCTTATTCATTGGTTTGATTTGCCTAGGCTATGGTTTGGGAACCGTTGGTTTCCATTTTTTTTCTCATCCCAAAATCTTTGAACTAATTGAACTTGATAGAGAGATCACCAAACAACACAAACACAAGCATACGAATCATGCGATTTCGAATGTTTCTCAAATTCTCAGTAATACAACCTTTCTTATTCATTGGTTTGATTTGCCTAGGCTATGGTTTAGGAACCGTTGATTTCCATTCTTATTCTCGTCCAAAAATCTTTGAACTAATAGAACTTGATAGAAAGATCACCAAACAACACCAACACAAGCATACGAATCATGCGATTTCGAATGTTTCTCAAATTCTCAATAACACAACCTTTCTTATTGATTGGTTTGATTTGCCTAGGCTATGGTTTGGGAACCGTTGGTTTCCATTCTTTTTCTCGTCGAAGAATCTTTGATCTAATAGAAATTGATAGAAAGATCACCAAACAACAAAAATACAAGCATACGAATCATGCGATTTCGAATGTTTCTCAAATTCTCAACAATACAACCTTTCTTATTGATTGGTTTGATTTGCCTAGGCTATGGTTTGGCAAGTGTTGGTTTCCCTTCTTTTTCTAGTCCATAAATCTTTGAACTAATAGAACTTGATAGAAAGATCACCAAACAACACAAAAACAAGCATACGAATCATGCGATTCCGAATGTTCTCAAATTCTCAATAACAAAACCTTTCTTATTGATTGGTTTGATTTGCCTAGGCTATGGTTTGGGAACTGTTGGTTTCCATTCTTTTTCTCTTCCAAAAATCTTTGAACTAATTGAACTTGATAGAAAGATCACCAAACAACACAAACAGAAGCATACGAATCATGCGATTTTGAATGTTTCTCAAATTCTCAATAACACAACCTTTCTTATTGATTGGTTTGATTTGCCTAGGCTATGGTTTGGGAACCGTTGGTTTCCATTCTTTTTCTCGTCCAAAAATCTTTGAACTAATTGAACTTGATAGAAAGATCACCAAGCAACACAAACACAAGCATACGAATCATGCGATTTCGAATGTTTCTCAAATTCTCAGTAATACAACCTTTCTTATTGATTGGTTTGATTTGCCTAGGCTATGGTTTGGCAAGTGTGTGTTTCCATTCTTTTTCTCGTCCAAAAATCTTTGAACTAATAGAACTTGATAGAAAGATCACCAAACAACACTAATACAAGCATAAGAATCCTGCTATTCCGAATGTTTCTCAAATTCTCAATAACACAACCTTTCTTATTGATTGGTTTGATTTGCCTAGGCTATGGTTTGGGAACCGTTGGTTTCCATTCTTTTTCTCGTCCAAAAATCTTTGAACTAATAGAACTTGATAGAAAGGTCACGAAACAACACCAACACAAGCATACGAATCATGCGATTTCGAATGTTTCTCAAATTCTCAATAACACAACCTTTCTTATTGATTGGTTTGATTAGCCTAGGCTATGTTTTGGGAACCGTTGGTTTCCATTCTTTTTCTCGTCGAAAAATCTTTGAACTAATAGAACTTGATAGAAAGATCACCAAACAACACAAAACACAAGCTTCCGAATCATGTGATTCCGAATGCTTCTCAAATTCTCAATTACAGAACCTTTCTTATTGATTGGTTTGATTTGCCTTGGCTATGGTTTTGGAAGTGTGTGTTTCCATTCTTTTTCTCGTCCAAAAATCTTTGAACTAATAGAACTTGATAGAAAGATCACCAAACAACACCAACACAAGCATACGAATCATGCTATTCCGAATGTTTCTCAAATTCTCAATAACACAACCTTTCTTATTGATTGGTTTGATTTGCCTAGGCTATGGTTTGGGAACCGTTGGTTTCCATTCTTTTTCTCGTCCAAAAATCTTTGAACTAATAGAACTTGATAGAAAGATCACCAAACAACACAAACACAAGCATACGAATCATGCGATTTCGAATGTTTCTCAAATTCTCAATAACACAACTTTTCTTATTGATTGGTTTGATCTGCCTAGGCTATGGTTTGGGAACCGTTGGTTTCCATTTTTTTTCTCATCCAAAAATCTTTGAACTAATTGAACTTGATAGAAAGATCACCAAACAACACAAACACAAGCATACGAATCATGCGATTCCGAATGTTCTCAAATTCTCAATAACACAACCTTTCTTATTGATTGGTTTGATTTGCCTAGGCTATGGTTTTGGGAATCGTTGGTTTCCATTCTTTTTCTCGTCCAAAAATCTTTGAACTAATAGAACTTGATAGAAAGATCACCAAACAACACAAACACAAGCATACGAATCATGCGATTTCGAATGTTTCTCAAATTCTCAATAACACAACCTTTTTTATTGATTGGTTTGATTTGCCTTGGTTATGGTTTTGGAACCGTTGGTTTCCATTCTTTTTCTCGTCCAAAAATCTTTGAACTAATTGAACTTGATAGAAAGATCACCAACCAACAAAAACACAAGCACACGAATCATGCGATTCCGAATGTTTCTGGTTTGGGAACCGTTGGTTTCCATTCTTTTTCTCGTCCAAAAATCTTTGAACTAATTGAACTTGATAGAAAGATCACCAAACAACACAAACACAAGCATACGAATCATGCGATTTCGAATATTTCTCAAATTCTCAGTAATACAACCTTTCTTATTGATTGGTTTGATTTGCCTAGGCTATGGTTTGGCAAGTGTGTGTTTCCATTCTTTTTCTCGTCAAAAAATCTTTGAACTAATAGAACTTGAGAGAAAGATCAACAAACAACAAAAACACAACCACACGAATCATGCGATTCCGAATGTTCTCAAATTCTCAATAACACAACCTTTCTTATTGATTGGTTTGATTTGCCTAGGCTATGGTTTTGGGAATCGTTGGTTTCCATTCTTTTTCTCGTCCAAAAATCTTTGAACTAATAGAACTTGATAGAAAGATCACCAAACAACACAAACACAAGCATACGAATCATGCGATTTCGAATGTTTCTCAAATTCTCAATAACACAACCTTTTTTATTGATTGGTTTGATTTGCCTTGGTTATGGTTTGGGAACCGTTGGTTTCCATTCTTTTTCTCGTCCAAAAATCTTTGAACTAATAGAACTTGATAGAAAGATCACCAACCAACAAAAACACAAGCACACGAATCATGCGATTCCGAATGTTTCTGGTTTGGGAACCGTTGGTTTCCATTCTTTTTCTCGTCCAAAAATCTTTGAACTAATTGAACTTGATAGAAAGATCACCAAACAACACAAACACAAGCATACGAATCATGCGATTTCGAATATTTCTCAAATTCTCAGTAATACAACCTTTCTTATTGATTGGTTTGATTTGCCTAGGCTATGGTTTGGCAAGTGTGTGTTTCCATTCTTTTTCTCGTCAAAAAATCTTTGAACTAATAGAACTTGAGAGAAAGATCAACAAACAACAAAAACACAACCACACGAATCATGCGATTCCGAATGTTTCTCAAATTATCAATAACACAACCTATCTTATTGATTGGTTTGAATTGCCTAGGCTATGGTTTGGGAACCGTTGGTTTCCATTCTTTTTCTCGTCCAAAAATCTTTGAACTAATTGAACTTGATAGAAAGATCACCAAACAACACAAACAAAAGCATACGAATCATGCTATTCCGAATGTTTCTCAAATTCTCAATAACACAACCTTTCTTATTGATTGGTTTGATTTGCCCAGGCTATGGTTTGGGAACCGTTGGTGTCCATTCTTTTTCTCGTCTAAAAATCTTTGAACTAATTGAACTTGATAGAAAGATCACCAAACAACACAAACACAAGCATACGAATCATGCTATTCCGAATGTTTCTCAAATTCTCAATAACACAACCTTTCTTATTGATTGGTTTGATTTGCCTAGGCTATGGTTTGGGAACCGTTGGTTTCCATTCTTTTTCTCGTCCAAAAATATTTGAACTAATAGAACTTGATAGAAAGATCACCAAACAACACAAACACAAGCATACGAATCATGCGATTTCGAATGTTTCTCAAATTCTCAATAACACAACATTTCTTATTGATTGGTTTGATCTGCCTAGGCTATGGTTTGGGAACCGTTGGTTTCCATTTTTTTTCTCGTCCAAAAATCTTTGAACTAATTGAACTTGATAGAAAGATCACCAAACAACACAAACACAAGCATACGAATCATGCGATTCCGAATGTTCTCAAATTCTCAATAACACAACCTCTCTTATTGATTGGTTTGATTTGCCTAGGCTATGGTTTGGGAATCATTGGTTTCCATTCTTTTTCTCGTCCAAAAATCTTTGAACTAATAGAACTTGATAGAAAGATCACCAACCAACAAAAACACAAGCACACGAATCATGCGATTCCGAATGTTTCTGGTTTGGGAACCGTTGGTTTCCATTCTTTTTCTCGTCCAAAAATCTTTGAATTCATTGAACTTGATAGAAAGATCACCAAACAACACAAACACAAGCATACGAATCATGCGATTTCGAATATTTCTCAAATTCTCAGTAATACAACCTTTCTTATTGATTGGTTTGATTTGCCTAGGCTATGGTTTGGCAAGTGTGTGTTTCCATTCTTTTTCTCATCCAAAAATCTTTGAACTAATAGAACTTGATAGAAAGATCACCAAACAACACCAACACAAGCATACGAATCATGCTATTCCGAATGTTTCTCAAATTATCAATAACACAACCTTTCTTATTGATTGGTTTGAATTGCCTAGGCTATGGTTTGGGAACCGTTGGTTTCCATTCTTTTCTTGTCCAAAAATCTTTGAACTAATTGAACTTGATAGAAAGATCACCAAACAACACAAACACAAGCATACGAATCATGCTATTCCGAATGTTTCTCAAATTCTCAATAACACAACCTTTCTTATTGATTGGTTTGATTTGCCTAGGCTATGGTTTGGGAACCGTTGGTTTCCATTCTTTTTCTCGTCCAAAAATCTTTGAACTAATTGAACTTGATAAAAAGATCACCAAACAACACAAACACAACCATACGAATCATGCGATTTCGAATGTTTCTCAAATTCTCAGTAATACAACCTTTCTTATTCATTGGTTTGATTTGCCTAGGCTATGGTTTGGGAACCGTTGGTTTCCATTTTTTTTCTCGTCCCAAAATCTTTGAACTAATTGAACTTGATAGAGAGATCACCAAACAGCACAAACACAAGCATACGAATCATGCGATTTCGAATGTTTCTCAAATTCTCAGTAATACAACCTTTCTTATTCATTGGTTTGATTTGCCTAGGCTATGGTTTAGGAACCGTTGATTTCCATTCTTTTTCTCGTCCAAAAATCTTTGAACTAATAGAACTTGATAGAAAGATCACCAAACAACACCAACACAAGCATACGAATCATGCGATTTCGAATGTTTCTCAAATTCTCAATAACACAACCTTTCTTATTGATTGGTTTGATTTGCCTAGGCTATGGTTTGGGAACCGTTGGTTTCCATTCTTTTTCTCGTCGAAGAATCTTTGATCTAATAGAAATTGATAGAAAGATCACCAAACAACAAAAATACAAGCATACGAATCATGCGATTTCGAATGTTTCTCAAATTCTCAACAATACAACCTTTCTTATTGATTGGTTTGATTTGCCTAGGCTATGGTTTGGCAAGTGTTGGTTTCCCTTCTTTTTCTAGTCCATAAATCTTTGAACTAATAGAACTTGATAGAAAGATCACCAAACAACACAAACACAAGCATACGAATCATGCGATTCCGAATGTTCTCAAATTCTCAATAACAAAACCTTTCTTATTGATTGGTTTGATTTGCCTAGGCTATGGTTTGGGAACTGTTGGTTTCCATTCTTTTTCTCGTCCAAAAATCTTTGAACTAATTGAACTTGATAGAAAGATCACCAAACAACACAAACAGAAGCATACGAATCATGCGATTTTGAATGTTTCTCAAATTCTCAATAACACAACCTTTCTTATTGATTGGTTTGATTTGCCTAGGCTATGGTTTGGGAACCGTTGGTTTCCATTCTTTTTCTCGTCCAAAAATCTTTGAACTAATTGAACTTGATAGAAAGATCACCAAGCAACACAAACACAAGCATACGAATCATGCGATTTCGAATGTTTCTCAAATTCTCAGTAATACAACCTTTCTTATTGATTGGTTTGATTTGCCTAGGCTATGGTTTGGCAAGTGTGTGTTTCCATTCTTTTTCTCGTCCAAAAATCTTTGAACTAATAGAACTTGATAGAAAGATCACCAAACAACACTAACACAAGCATAAGAATCCTGCTATTCCGAATGTTTCTCAAATTCTCAATAACACAACCTTTCTTATTGATTGGTTTGATTTGCCTAGGCTATGGTTTGGGAACCGTTGGTTTCCATTCTTTTTCTCGTCCAAAAATCTTTGAACTAATAGAACTTGATAGAAAGGTCACGAAACAACACCAACACAAGCATACGAATCATGCGATTTCGAATGTTTCTCAAATTCTCAATAACACAACCTTTCTTATTGATTGGTTTGATTAGCCTAGGCTATGTTTTGGGAACCGTTGGTTTCCATTCTTTTTCTCGTCGAAAAATCTTTGAACTAATAGAACTTGATAGAAAGATCACCAAACAACACAAAACACAAGCTTCCGAATCATGTGATTCCGAATGCTTCTCAAATTCTCAATTACAGAACCTTTCTTATTGATTGGTTTGATTTGCCTAGGCTATGGTTTGGGAAGTGTATGTTTCCATTCTTTTTCTCGTCCAAAAATCTTTGAACTAATAGAACTTGATAGAAAGATCACCAAACAACACAAACACAAGCATACGAATCATGCGATTTCGAATATTTCTCAAATTCTCAGTAATACAACCTTTCTTATTGATTGGTTTGATTTGCCTAGGCTATGGTTTGGCAAGTGTGTGTTTCCATTCTTTTTCTCGTCAAAAAATCTTTGAACTAATAGAACTTGAGAGAAAGATCAACAAACAACAAAAACACAACCACACGAATCATGCGATTCCGAATGTTTCTCAAATTATCAATAACACAACCTTTCTTATTGATTGGTTTGAATTGCCTAGGCTATGGTTTGGGAACCGTTGGTTTCCATTCTTTTTCTCGTCCAAAAATCTTTGAACTAATTGAACTTGATAGAAAGATCACCAAACAACACAAACAAAAGCATACGAATCATGCTATTCCGAATGTTTCTCAAATTCTCAATAACACAACCTTTCTTATTGATTGGTTTGATTTGCCTAGGCTATGGTTTGGGAACCGTTGGTGTCCATTCTTTTTCTCGTCCAAAAATCTTTGAACTAATTGAACTTGATAGAAAGATCACCAAACAACACAAACACAAGCATACGAATCATGCTATTCCGAATGTTTCTCAAATTCTCAATAACACAACCTTTCTTATTGATTGGTTTGATTTGCCTAGGCTATGGTTTGGGAACCGTTGGTTTCCATTCTTTTTCTCGTCCAAAAATCTTTGAACTAATAGAACTTGATAGAAAGATCACCAAACAACACAAACACAAGCATACGAATCATGCGATTTCGAATGTTTCTCAAATTCTCAATAACACAACATTTCTTATTGATTGGTTTGATCTGCCTAGGCTATGGTTTGGGAACCGTTGGTTTCCATTTTTTTTCTCGTCCAAAAATCTTTGAACTAATTGAACTTGATAGAAAGATCACCAAACAACACAAACACAAGCATACGAATCATGCGATTCCGAATGTTCTCAAATTCTCAATAACACAACCTCTCTTATTGATTGGTTTGATTTGCCTAGGCTATGGTTTGGGAATCGTTGGTTTCCATTCTTTTTCTCGTCCAAAAATCTTTGAACTAATAGAACTTGATAGAAAGATCACCAACCAACAAAAACACAAGCACACGAATCATGCGATTCCGAATGTTTCTGGTTTGGGAACCGTTGGTTTCCATTCTTTTTCTCGTCCAAAAATCTTTGAATTCATTGAACTTGATAGAAAGATCACCAAACAACACAAACACAAGCATACGAATCATGCGATTTCGAATATTTCTCAAATTCTCAGTAATACAACCTTTCTTATTGATTGGTTTGATTTGCCTAGGCTATGGTTTGGCAAGTGTGTGTTTCCATTCTTTTTCTCATCCAAAAATCTTTGAACTAATAGAACTTGATAGAAAGATCACCAAACAACACCAACACAAGCATACGAATCATGCTATTCCGAATGTTTCTCAAATTATCAATAACACAACCTTTCTTATTGATTGGTTTGAATTGCCTAGGCTATGGTTTGGGAACCGTTGGTTTCCATTCTTTTTCTCGTCCAAAAATCTTTGAACTAATTGAACTTGATAGAAAGATCACCAAACAACACAAACACAAGCATACGAATCATGCTATTCCGAATGTTTCTCAAATTCTCAATAACACAACCTTTCTTATTGATTGGTTTGATTTGCCTAGGCTATGGTTTGGGAACCGTTGGTTTCCATTCTTTTTCTTGTCCAAAAATCTTTGAACTAATTGAACTTGATAAAAAGATCACCAAACAACACAAACACAACCATACGAATCATGCGATTTCGAATGTTTCTCAAATTCTCAGTAATACAACCTTTCTTATTCATTGGTTTGATTTGCCTAGGCTATGGTTTGGGAACCGTTGGTTTCCATTTTTTTTCTCGTCCCAAAATCTTTGAACTAATTGAACTTGATAGAGAGATCACCAAACAACACAAACACAAGCATACGAATCATGCGATTTCGAATGTTTCTCAAATTCTCAGTAATACAACCTTTCTTATTCATTGGTTTGATTTGCCTAGGCTATGGTTTAGGAACCGTTGATTTCCATTCTTTTTCTCGTCCAAAAATCTTTGAACTAATAGAACTTGATAGAAAGATCACCAAACAACACCAACACAAGCATACGAATCATGCGATTTCGAATGTTTCTCAAATTCTCAATAACACAACCTTTCTTATTGATTGGTTTGATTTGCCTAGGCTATGGTTTGGGAACCGTTGGTTTCCATTCTTTTTCTCGTCGAAGAATCTTTGATCTAATAGAAATTGATAGAAAGATCACCAAACAACAAAAATACAAGCATACGAATCATGCGATTTCGAATGTTTCTCAAATTCTCAACAATACAACCTTTCTTATTGATTGGTTTGATTTGCCTAGGCTATGGTTTGGCAAGTGTTGGTTTCCCTTCTTTTTCTAGTCCATAAATCTTTGAACTAATAGAACTTGATAGAAAGATCACCAAACAACACAAACACAAGCATACGAATCATGCGATTCCGAATGTTCTCAAATTCTCAATAACAAAACCTTTCTTATTGATTGGTTTGATTTGCCTAGGCTATGGTTTGGGAACTGTTGGTTTCCATTCTTTTTCTCGTCCAAAAATCTTTGAACTAATTGAACTTGATAGAAAGATCACCAAACAACACAAACAGAAGCATACGAATCATGCGATTTTGAATGTTTCTCAAATTCTCAATAACACAACCTTTCTTATTGATTGGTTTGATTTGCCTAGGCTATGGTTTGGGAACCGTTGGTTTCCATTCTTTTTCTCGTCCAAAAATCTTTGAACTAATTGAACTTGATAGAAAGATCACCAAGCAACACAAACACAAGCATACGAATCATGCGATTTCGAATGTTTCTCAAATTCTCAGTAATACAACCTTTCTTATTGATTGGTTTGATTTGCCTAGGCTATGGTTTGGCAAGTGTGTGTTTCCATTCTTTTTCTCGTCCAAAAATCTTTGAACTAATAGAACTTGATAGAAAGATCACCAAACAACACTAACACAAGCATAAGAATCCTGCTATTCCGAATGTTTCTCAAATTCTCAATAACACAACCTTTCTTATTGATTGGTTTGATTTGCCTAGGCATTGGTTTGGGAACCGTTGGTTTCCATTCTTTTTCTCGTCCAAAAATCTTTGAACTAATAGAACTTGATAGAAAGGTCACGAAACAACACCAACACAAGCATACGAATCATGCGATTTCGAATGTTTCTCAAATTCTCAATAACACAACCTTTCTTATTGATTGGTTTGATTAGCCTAGGCTATGTTTTGGGAACCGTTGGTTTCCATTCTTTTTCTCGTCGAAAAATCTTTGAACTAATAGAACTTGATAGAAAGAGCACCAAACAACACAAAACACAAGCTTCCGAATCATGTGATTCCGAATGCTTCTCAAATTCTCAATTACAGAACCTTTCTTATTGATTGGTTTGATTTGCCTAGGCTATGGTTTGGGAAGTGTATGTTTCCATTCTTTTTCTCGTCCAAAAATCTTTGAACTAATAGAACTTGATAGAAAGATCACCAAACAACACCAACACAAGCATACGAATCATGCTATTCCGAATGTTTCTCAAATTCTCAATAACACAACCTTTCTTATTGATTGGTTTGATTTGCCTAGGCTATGGTTTGGGAACCGTTGGTTTCCATTCTTTTTCTCGTCCAAAAATCTTTGAACTAATAGAACTTGATAGAAAGATCACCAAACAACACAAACACAAGCATACGAATCATGCGATTTCGAATGTTTCTCAAATTCTCAATAACACAACTTTTCTTATTGATTGGTTTGATCTGCCTAGGCTATGGTTTGGTAACCGTTGGTTTCCATTTTTTTTCTCGTCCAAAAATCTTTGAACTAATTGAACTTGATAGAAAGATCACCAAACAACACAAACACAAGCATACGAATCATGCGATTCCGAATGTTCTCAAATTCTCAATAACACAACCTTTCTTATTGATTGGTTTGATTTGCCTAGGCTATGGTTTTGGGAATCGTTGGTTTCCATTCTTTTTCTCGTCCAAAAATCTTTGAACTAATAGAACTTGATAGAAAGATCACCAAACAACACAAACACAAGCATACGAATCATGCGATTTCGAATGTTTCTCAAATTCTCAATAACACAACCTTTTTTATTGATTGGTTTGATTTGCCTTGGTTATGGTTTGGGAACCGTTGGTTTCCATTCTTTTTCTCGTCCAAAAATCTTTGAACTAATAGAACTTGATAGAAAGATCACCAACCAACAAAAACACAAGCACACGAATCATGCGATTCCGAATGTTTCTGGTTTGGGAACCGTTGGTTTCCATTCTTTTTCTCGTCCAAAAATCTTTGAACTAATTGAACTTGATAGAAAGATCACCAAACAACACAAACACAAGCATACGAATCATGCGATTCCGAATATTTCTCAAATTCTCAGTAATACAACCTTTCTTATTGATTGGTTTGATTTGCCTAGGCTATGGTTTGGCAAGTGTGTGTTTCCATTCTTTTTCTCGTCAAAAAATCTTTGAACTAATAGAACTTGAGAGAAAGATCAACAAACAACAAAAACACAACCACACGAATCATGCGATTCCGAATGTTCTCAAATTCTCAATAACACAACCTTTCTTATTGATTGGTTTGATTTGCCTAGGCTATGGTTTTGGGAATCGTTGGTTTCCATTCTTTTTCTCGTCCAAAAATCTTTGAACTAATAGAACTTGATAGAAAGATCACCAAACAACACAAACACAAGCATACGAATCATGCGATTTCGAATGTTTCTCAAATTCTCAATAACACAACCTTTTTTATTGATTGGTTTGATTTGCCTTGGTTATGGTTTGGGAACCGTTGGTTTCCATTCTTTTTCTCGTCCAAAAATCTTTGAACTAATAGAACTTGATAGAAAGATCACCAACCAACAAAAACACAAGCACACGAATCATGCGATTCCGAATGTTTCTGGTTTGGGAACCGTTGGTTTCCATTCTTTTTCTCGTCCAAAAATCTTTGAACTAATTGAACTTGATAGAAAGATCACCAAACAACACAAACACAAGCATACGAATCATGCGATTTCGAATATTTCTCAAATTCTCAGTAATACAACCTTTCTTATTGATTGGTTTGATTTGCCTAGGCTATGGTTTGGCAAGTGTGTGTTTCCATTCTTTTTCTCGTCAAAAAATCTTTGAACTAATAGAACTTGAGAGAAAGATCAACAAACAACAAAAACACAACCACACGAATCATGCGATTCCGAATGTTTCTCAAATTATCAATAACACAACCTTTCTTATTGATTGGTTTGAATTGCCTAGGCTATGGTTTGGGAACCGTTGGTTTCCATTCTTTTTCTCGTCCAAAAATCTTTGAACTAATTGAACTTGATAGAAAGATCACCAAACAACACAAACAAAAGCATACGAATCATGCTATTCCGAATGTTTCTCAAATTCTCAATAACACAACCTTTCTTATTGATTGGTTTGATTTGCCTAGGCTATGGTTTGGGAACCGTTGGTGTCCATTCTTTTTCTCGTCCAAAAATCTTTGAACTAATTGAACTTGATAGAAAGATCACCAAACAACACAAACACAAGCATACGAATCATGCTATTCCGAATGTTTCTCAAATTCTCAATAACACAACCTTTCTTATTGATTGGTTTGATTTGCCTAGGCTATGGTTTGGGAACCGTTGGTTTCCATTCTTTTTCTCGTCCAAAAATCTTTGAACTAATTGAACTTGATAAAAAGATCACCAAACAACACAAACACAAGCATACGAATCATGCGATTTCGAATGTTTCTCAAATTCTCAGTAATACAACCTTTCTTATTCATTGGTTTGATTTGCCTAGGCTATGGTTTGGGAACCGTTGGTTTCCATTTTTTTTCTCGTCCCAAAATCTTTGAACTAATTGAACTTGATAGAGAGATCACCAAACAACACAAACACAAGCATACGAATCATGCGATTTCGAATGTTTCTCAAATTCTCAGTAATACAACCTTTCTTATTCAATGGTTTTATTTGCCTAGGCTATGGTTTAGGAACCGTTGATTTCCATTCTTTTTCTCGTCCAAAAATCTTTGAACTAATAGAACTTGATAGAAAGATCACCAAACAACACCAACACAAGCATACGAATCATGCGATTTCGAATGTTTCTCAAATTCTCAATAACACAACCTTTCTTATTGATAGGTTTGATTTGCCTAGGCTATGATTTGAGAACCGTCGGTTTCCATTCTTTTTCTCGTCGAAAAATCTTTGAACTAATAGAACTTGATAGAAAGATCACCAAACAACACAAACACAAGCATACGAATCATGCGATTCCGAATGTTCTCAAATTCTCAATAACACAACCTTTCTTATTGATTGGTTTGATTTGCCTAGGCTATGGTTTGGGAATCGTTGGTTTCCATTCTTTTTCTCGTCCAAAAATCTTTGAACTAATAGAACTTGATAGAAAGATCACCAAACAACACAAACACAAGCATACGAATCATGCGATTTCGAATGTTTCTCAAATTCTCAATAACACAACGTTTCGTATTGATTGCTTTGATTTGCCTAGGCTATGGTTTGGGAACCGTTGGTTTCCATTCTTTTTCTCGTCGAAGAATCTTTGATCTAATAGAAATTGATAGAAAGATCACCAAACAACAAAAATACAAGCATACGAATCATGCGATTTCGAATGTTTCTCAAATTCTCAACAATACAACCTTTCTTATTGATTGGTTTGATTTGCCTAGGCTATGGTTTGGCAAGTTATGGTTTCCCTTCTTTTTCTAGTCCATAAATCTTTGAACTAATAGAACTTGATAGAAAGATCACCAAACAACACAAACACAAGCATACGAATCATGCGATTCCGAATGTTCTCAAATTCTCAATAACAAAACCTTTCTTATTGATTGGTTTGATTTGCCTAGGCTATGGTTTGGGAACTGTTGGTTTCCATTCTTTTTCTCGTCCAAAAATCTTTGAACTAATTGAACTTGATAGAAAGATCACCAAACAACACAAACACAAGCATACGAATCATGCGATTTTGAATGTTTCTCAAATTCTCAATAACACAACCTTTCTTATTGATTGGTTTGATTTGCCTAGGCTATGGTTTGGGAACCGTTGGTTTCCATTCTTTTTCTCGTCCAAAAATCTTTGAAATAATTGAACTTGATAGAAAGATCACCAAGCAACACAAACACAAGCATACGAATCATGCGATTTCGAATGTTTCTCAAATTCTCAGTAATACAACCTTTCTTATTGATTGGTTTGATTTGCCTAGGCTATGGTTTGGCTAGTGTGTGTTTCCATTCTTTTTCTCGTCCAAAAATCTTTGAACTAATAGAACTTGATAGAAAGATCACCAAACAACACTAACACAAGCATAAGAATCCTGCTATTCCGAATGTTTCTCAAATTCTCAATAACACAACCTTTCTTATTGATTGGTTTGATTTGCCTAGGCTATGGTTTGGGAACCGTTGGTTTCCATTCTTTTTCTCGTCCAAAAATCTTTGAACTAATAGAACTTGATAGAAAGGTCACGAAACAACACCAACACAAGCATACGAATCATGCGATTTCGAATGTTTCTCAAATTCTCAATAACACAACCTTTCTTATTGATTGGTTTGATTAGCCTAGGCTATGTTTTGGGAACCGTTGGTTTCCATTCTTTTTCTCGTCGAAAAATCTTTGAACTAATAGAACTTGATAGAAAGATCACCAAACAACACAAAACACAAGCTTCCGAATCATGTGATTCCGAATGCTTCTCAAATTCTCAATTACAGAACCTTTCTTATTGATTGGTTTGATTTGCCTAGGCTATGGTTTGGGAAGTGTGTGTTTCCATTCTTTTTCTCGTCAAAAAATCTTTGAACTAATAGAACTTGATAGAAAGATCACCAAACAACACCAACACAAGCATACGAATCATGCTATTCCGAATGTTTCTCAAATTCTCAATAACACAACCTTTCTTATTGATTGGTTTGATTTGCCTAGGCTATGGTTTGGGAACCGTTGGTTTCCATTCTTTTTCTCGTCCAAAAATCTTTGAACTAATAGAACTTGATAGAAAGATCACCAAACAACACAAACACAAGCATACGAATCATGCGATTTCGAATATTTCTCAAATTCTCAGTAATACAACCTTTCTTATTGATTGGTTTGATTTGCCTAGGCTATGGTTTGGCAAGTGTGTGTTTCCATTCTTTTTCTCGTCCAAAAATCTTTGAACTAATAGAACTTGATAGAAAGATCACCAAACAACACCAACACAAGCATACGAATCATGCTATTTCGAATGTTTCTCAAATTCTCAATAACACAACCTTTCTTATTGACTTTTTTGATTTGCCTAGGCTATGGTTTGGGAACCGTTGGTTTCCATTCTTTTTCTCGTCCAAAAATCTTTGAACTAATAGAACTTGATAGAAAGATCACCAAACAACACAAACACAAGCATACGAATCATGCGATTTCGAATGTTTCTCAAATTCTCAATAACACAACTTTTCTTATTGATTGGTTTGATCTGCCTAGGCTATGGTTTGGGAACCGTTGGTTTCCATTTTTTTTCTCGTCCAAAAATCATTGAACTAATTGAACTTGATAGAAAGATCACCAAACAACACAAACACAAGCATACGAATCATGTGATTCCGAATGTTCTCAAATTCTCAATAACACAACCTTTCTTATTGATTGGTTTGATTTGCCTAGGCTATGGTTTTTGAGAATCGTTGGTTTCCATTCTTTTTCTCGTCCAAAAATCTTGAACTAATAGAACTTGATAGAAAGATCACCAAACAACACAAACACAAGCATACGAATCATGCGATTTCGAATGTTTCTCAAATTCTCAATAACACAACCTTTTTTATTGATTGGTTTGATTTGCCTTGGTTATGGTTTGGGAACCGTTGGTTTCCATTCTTTTTCTCGTCCAAAAATCTTTGAACTAATAGAACTTGATAGAAAGATCACCAACCAACAAAAACACAAGCACACGAATCATGCGATTCCGAATGTTTCTGGTTTGGGAACCGTTGGTTTCCATTCTTTTTCTCGTCCAAAAATCTTTGAACTAATTGAACTTGATAGAAAGATCACCAAACAACACAAACACAAGCATACGAATCATGCGATTTCGAATATTTCTCAAATTCTCAGTAATACAACCTTTCTTATTGATTGGTTTGATTTGCCTAGGCTATGGTTTGGCAAGTGTGTGTTTCCATTCTTTTTCTCATCCAAAAATCTTTGAACTAATAGAACTTGATAGAAAGATCACCAAACAACACCAACACAAGCATACGAATCATGCTATTCCGAATGTTTCTCAAATTATCAATAACACAACCTTTCTTATTGATTGGTTTGAATTGCCTAGGCTATGGTTTGGGAACCGTTGGTTTCCATTCTTTTTCTCGTCCAAAAATCTTTGAACTAATTGAACTTGATAGAAAGATCACCAAACAACACAAACACAAGCATACGAATCATGCTATTCCGAATGTTTCTCAAATTCTCAATAACACAACCTTTCTTATTGATTGGTTTGATTTGCCTAGGCTATGGTTTGGGAACCGTTGGTGTCCATTCTTTTTCTCGTCCAAAAATCTTTGAACTAATTGAACTTGATAGAAAGATCACCAAACAACACAAACACAAGCATACGAATCATGCTATTCCGAATGTTTTTCAAATTCTCAATAACACAACCTTTCTTATTGATTGGTTTGATTTGCCTAGGCTATGGTTTGGGAACCGTTGGTTTCCATTCTTTTTCTCGTCCAAAAATCTTTGAACTAATAGAACTTGATAGAAAGATCACCAAACAACACAAACACAAGCATACGAATCATGCGATTTCGAATATTTCTCAAATTCTCAGTAATACAACCTTTCTTATTGATTGGTTTGATTTGCCTAGGCTATGGTTTGGCAAGTGTGTGTTTCCATTCTTTTTCTCGTCCAAAAATATTTGAACTAATAGAACTTGATAGAAAGATCACCAAACAACACCAACACAAGCATACGAATCATGCTATTTCGAATGTTTCTCAAATTCTCAATAACACAACCTTTCTTATTGACTGGTTTGATTTGCCTAGGCTATGGTTTGGGAACCGTTGGTTTCCATTCTTTTTCTCGTCCAAAAATCTTTGAACTAATAGAACTTGATAGAAAGATCACCAAACAACACAAACACAAGCATACGAATCATGCGATTTCGAATGTTTCTCAAATTCTCAACAATACAACCTTTCTTATTGATTGGTTTGATTTGCCTTGGCTATGGTTTGGGAACCGTTGTTCTCCATTCTTTTTCTCGTCCAAAAATCTTTGAACTAATAGAACTTGATAGAAAGATCACCAAACAACACAAACACAAGCATACGAATCATGCGATTCCGAATGTTCTCAAATTCTCAATAACACAACCTTTCTTATTGATTGGTTTGATTTGCCTAGGCTATGGTTTTGGGAATCGTTGGTTTCCATTCTTTTTCTCGTCCAAAAATCTTTCAACTAATAGAACTTGATAGAAAGATCACCAAAAAACACAAACACAAGCATACGAATCATGCGATTTCGAATGTTTCTCAAATTCTCAATAACACAACCTTTTTTATTGATTGGTTTGATTTGCCTTGGTTATGGTTTGGGAACCGTTGGTTTCCATTCTTTTTCTCGTCCAAAAATCTTTGAACTAATAGAACTTGATAGAAAGATCACCAACCAACAAAAACACAAGCACACGAATCATGCGATTCCGAATGTTTCTGGTTTGGGAACCGTTGGTTTCCATTCTTTTTCTCGTCCAAAAATCTTTGAACTAATTGAACTTGATAGAAAGATCACCAAACAACACAAACACAGGCATACGAATCATGCGATTTCGAATATTTCTCAAATTCTCAGTAATACAACCTTTCTTATTGATTGGTTTGATTTGCCTAGGCTATGGTTTGGCAAGTGTGTGTTTCCATTCTTTTTCTCATCCAAAAATCTTTGAACTAATAGAACTTGATAGAAAGATCACCAAACAACACCAACACAAGCATACGAATCATGCTATTCCGAATGTTTCTCAAATTATCAATAACACAACCTTTCTTATTGATTGGTTTGAATTGCCTAGGCTATGGTTTGGGAACCGTTGGTTTCCATTCTTTTTCTCGTCCAAAAATCTTTGAACTAATTGAACTTGATAGAAAGATCACCAAACAACACAAACACAAGCATACGAATCATGCTATTCCGAATGTTTCTCAAATTCTCAATAACACAACCTTTCTTATTGATTGGTTTGATTTGCCTAGGCTATGGTTTGGGAACCGTTGGTTTCCATTCTTTTTCTCGTCCAAAAATCTTTGAACTAATTGAACTTGATAGAAAGATCACCAAACAACACAAACACAAGCATACGAATCATGCTATTCCGAATGTTTCTCAAATTCTCAATAACACAACCTTTCTTATTGATTGGTTTGATTTGCCTAGGCTATGGTTTGGGAACCGTTGGTTTCCATTCTTTTTCTCGTCCAAAAATCTTTGAACTAATTGAACTAGATAAAAAGATCACCAAACAACACAAACACAAGCATACGAATCATGCGATTTCGAATGTTTCTCAAATTCTCAATAACACAACCTTTCTTATTGATTGGTTTGATTTGCCTGGGCTATGGTTTAAGAACCATTGGTTTCATTCTTTTTCTTGTCGAAAAATCTTTGAACTAATAGAACTTGATAGAAAGATCACCAAACAACACAAACACAAGCATATGAATCATGTGATTCCGAATGCTTCTCAAATTCTCAATAACACAACATTTCTTATTGATTGGTTTGCTTTGCCTAGGCTATGGTTTGTCAAGTGTTGGTTTCCATTCTTTTTCTAGTCCATAAATCTTTGAACTAATAGAACTTGATAGAAAGATCACCAAACAACACCAACACAAGCATACGAATCATGCTATTCCGAATGTTTCTCAAATTATCAATAACACAACCTTTCTTATTGATTGGTTTGAATTGCCTAGGCTATGGTTTGGGAACCGTTGGTTTCCATTCTTTTTCTCGTCCAAAAATCTTTGAACTAATTGAACTTGATAGAAAGATCACCAAACAACACAAACACAAGCATACGAATCATGCTATTCCGAATGTTTCTCAAATTCTCAATAACACAACCTTTCTTATTGATTGGTTTGATTTGCCTAGGCTATGGTTTGGGAACCGTTGGTTTCGATTCTTTTTCTCGTCCAAAAATCTTTGAACTAATTGAACTTGATAAAAAGATCACCAAACAACACAAACACAAGCATACGAATCATGCGATTTCGAATGTTTCTCAAATTCTCAGTAATACAACCTTTCTTATTCATTGGTTTGATTTGCCTAGGCTATGGTTTGGGAACCGTTGGTTTCCATTTTTTTTCTCGTCCAAAAATCTTTGAACTAATT
Organism: Polygonum maritimum; assembly: GCA_963924305.1. Classification (NCBI taxonomy): domain Eukaryota; kingdom Viridiplantae; phylum Streptophyta; class Magnoliopsida; order Caryophyllales; family Polygonaceae; genus Polygonum; species Polygonum maritimum. The sequence goes on from OZ002735.1 coordinate 22,275,560, forward strand.
GAACTTGATAGAGAGATCACCAAACAACACAAACACAAGCATACGAATCATGCGATTTCGAATGTTTCTCAAATTCTCAGTAATACAACCTTTCTTATTCATTGGTTTGATTTGCCTAGGCTATGGTTTAGGAACCATTGATTTCCATTCTTTTTCTCGTCCAAAAATCTTTGAACTAATAGAACTTGATAGAAAGATCACCAAACAACACCAACACAAGCATACGAATCATGCGATTTCGAATGTTTCTCAAATTCTCAATAACACAACCTTTCTTATTGATAGGTTTGATTTGCCTAGGCTATGATTTGAGAACCGTCGGTTTCCATTCTTTTTCTCGTCGAAAAATCTTTGAACTAATAGAACTTGATAGAAAGATCACCAAACAACACAAACACAAGCATACGAATCATGCGATTCCGAATGTTCTCAAATTCTCAATAACACAACCTTTCTTATTGATTGGTTTGATTTGCCTAGGCTATGGTTTGGGAACCGTTGGTTTCCATTCTTTTTCTCGTCCAAAAATCTTTGAACTAATAGAACTTGATAGAAAGATCACCAAACAACACAAACACAAGCATACGAATCATGCGATTTCGAATATTTCTCAAATTCTCAGTAATACAACCTTTCTTATTGATTGGTTTGATTTGCCTAGGCTATGGTTTGCCAAGTGTGTGTTTCCATTCTTTTTCTCGTCCAAAAATCTTTGAACTAATAGAACTTGATAGAAAGATCACCAAACAACACCAACACAAGCATACGAATCATGTTGTTTCGAATGTTTCTCAAATTCTCAATAACACAACCTTTCTTATTGACTGGTTTGATTTGCCTAGGCTATGGTTTGGGAACCGTTGGTTTCCATTCTTTTTCTCGTCCAAAAATCTTTGAACTAATAGAACTTGATAGAAAGATCACCAAACAACACAAACACAAGCATACGAATCATGCGATTTCGAATGTTTCTCAAATTCTCAACAATACAACCTTTCTTATTGATTGGTTTGATTTGCCTTGGCTATAGTTTGGGAACCGTTGTTCTCCATTCTTTTTCTCGTCCAAAAATCTTTGAACTAATAGAACTTGATAGAAAGATCACCAAACAACACAAACACAAGCATACGAATCATGCGATTCCGAATGTTCTCAAATTCTCAATAACACAACCTTTCTTATTGATTGGTTTGATTTGCCTAGGCTATGGTTTTGGGAATCGTTGGTTTCCATTCTTTTTCTCGTCCAAAAATCTTTGAACTAATAGAACTTGATAGAAAGATCACCAAACAACACAAACACAAGCATACGAATCATGCGATTTCGAATGTTTCTCAAATTCTCAATAACACAACCTTTTTTATTGATTGGTTTGATTTGCCTTGGTTATGGTTTGGGAACCGTTGGTTTCCATTCTTTTTCTCGTCCAAAAATCTTTGAACTAATAGAACTTGATAGAAAGATCACCAACCAACAAAAACACAAGCACACGAATCATGCGATTCCGAATGTTTCTGGTTTGGGAACCGTTGGTTTCCATTCTTTTTCTCGTCCAAAAATCTTTGAACTAATTGAACTTGATAGAAAGATCACCAAACAACACAAACACAAGCATACGAATCATGCTATTCCGAATGTTTCTCAAATTCTCAATAACACAACCTTTCTTATTGATTGGTTTGATTTGCCTAGGCTATGGTTTGGGAACCGTTGGTTTCCATTCTTTTTCTCGTCCAAAAATCTTTGAAATAATTGAACTTGATAAAAAGATCACAAAACAACACAAACACAAGCATACGAATCATGCGATTTCGAATGTTTCTCAAATTCTCAGTAATACAAGCTTTCTTATTCATTGGTTTGATTTGCCTAGGCTATGGTTTGGGAACCGTTGGTTTCCATTTTTTTTCTCGTCCAAAAATCTTTGAACTAATTGAACTTGATAGAGAGATCACCAAACAACACAAACACAAGCATACGAATCATGCGATTTCGAAGGTTTCTCAAATTCTCAGTAATACAACCTTTCTTATTCATTGGTTTGATTTGCCTAGGCTATGGTTTAGGAACCGTTGATTTCCATTCTTTTTCTCGTCCAAAAATCTTTGAACTAATAGAACTTGATAGAAAGATCACCAAACAACACCAACACAAGCATACGAATCATGCGATTTCGAATGTTTCTCAAATTCTCAATAACACAACCTTTCTTATTGATAGGTTTGATTTGCCTAGGCTATGATTTGAGAACCGTCGGTTTCCATTCTTTTTCTCGTCGAAAAATCTTTGAACTAATAGAACTTGATAGAAAGATCACCAAACAACACAAACACAAGCATACGAATCATACGATTCCGAATGTTCTCAAATTCTCAATAACACAACCTTTCTTATTGATTGGTTTGATTTGCCTAGGCTATGGTTTGGGAATCGTTGGTTTCCATTCTTTTTCTCGTCCAAAAATCTTTGAACTAATAGAACTTGATAGAAAGATCACCAAACAACACAAACACAAGCATACGAATCATGCGATTTCGAATGTTTCTCAAATTCTCAATAACACAACGTTTCTTATCGATTGGTTTGATTTGCCTAGGCTATGGTTTGGGAACCGTTGGTTTCCATTCTTTTTCTCGTCGAAGAATCTTTGATCTAATAGAAATTGATAGAAAGATCACCAAACAACAAAAATACAAGCATACGAATCATGCGATTTCGAATGTTTCTCAAATTCTCAACAATACAACCTTTCTTATTGATTGGTTTGATTTGCCTAGGCTATGGTTTGGAAAGTGTTGGTTTCCCTTCTTTTTCTAGTCCATAAATCTTTGAACTAATAGAACTAGATAGAAAGATCACCAAACAACACAAACACAAGCATACGAATCATACGATTCCGAATGTTCTCAAATTCTCAATAACAAAACCTTTCTTATTGATTGGTTTGATTTGCCTAGGCTATGGTTTGGGAACTGTTGGTTTCCATTCTTTTTCTCGTCCAAAAATCTTTGAACTAATTGGACTTGATAGAAAGATCACCAAACAACACAAACACAAGCATACGAATCATGCGATTTCGAATGTTTCTCAAATTCTCAATAACACAACCTTTCTTATTGATTGGTTTGATTTGCCTAGGCTATGGTTTGGGAACCGTTGGTTTCCATTCTTTTTCTCGTCCAAAAATCTTTGAACTAATTGAACTTGATAGAAAGATCACCAAACAACACAAACACAAGCATACGAATCATGCGATTTCGAATGTTTCTCAAATTCTCAATAACAAAACCTTTCTTATTGATTGGTTTGATTTGCCTAGGCTATGGTTTGGGAACTGTTGGTTTCCATTCTTTTTCTCGTCCAAAAATCTTTGAACTAATTGGACTTGATAGAAAGATCACCAAACAACACAAACACAAGCATACGAATCATGCGATTTCGAATGTTTCTCAAATTCTCAATAACACAACCTTTCTTATTGATTGGTTTGATTTGCCTAGGCTATGGTTTGGGAATCGTTGGTTTCCATTCTTTTTCTCGTCCAAAAATCTTTGAACTAATAGAACTTGATAGAAAGATCACCAAACAACACAAACACAAGCATACGAATCATGCGATTTCGAATGTTTCTCAAATTCTCAATAACACAACGTTTCTTATTGATTGGTTTGATTTGCCTAGGCTATGGTTTGAGAACCGTTGGTTTCCATTCTTTTTCTCGTCGAAGAATCTTTGATCTAATAGAAATTGATAGAAAGATCACCAAACAACAAAAATACAAGCATACGAATCATGCGATTTTGAATGTTTCTCAAATTCTCAACAATACAACCTTTCTTATTGATTGGTTTGATTTGCCTAGGCTATGGTTTGGCAAGTGTTGGTTTCCCTTCTTTTTCTATTCCATAAATCTTTGAACTAATAGAACTAGATAGAAAGATCACCAAACAACACAAACACAAGCATACGAATCATGCGATTCCGAATGTTCTCAAATTCTCAATAACAAAACCTTTCTTATTGATTGGTTTGATTTGCCTAGGCTATGGTTTGGGAACTGTTGGTTTCCATTCTTTTTCTCGTCGAAAAATCTTTGAACTAATTGGACTTGATAGAAAGATCACCAAACAACACAAACACAAGCATACGAATCATGCGATTCCGAAGTTTCTCAAATTCTCAATAACACAACCTTTCTTATTGATTGGTTTGATTTGCCTAGGCTATGGTTTGGGAATCGTTGGTTTCCATTCTTTTTCTCGTCCAAAAATCTTTGAACTAATAGAACTTGATAGAAAGATCACCAAACAACACAAACACAAGCATACGAATCATGCGATTTCGAATGTTTCTCAAATTCTCAATAACACAACGTTTCTTATTGATTGGTTTGATTTGCCTAGGCTATGGTTTGGGAACCGTTGGTTTCCATTCTTTTTCTCGTCGAAGAATCTTTGATCTAATAGAAATTGATAGAAAGATCACCAAACAACAAAAATACAAGCATACGAATCATGCGATTTCGAATGTTTCTCAAATTCTCAACAATACAACCTTTCTTATTGATTGGTTTGATTTGCCTAGGCTATGGTTTGGCAAGTGTTGGTTTCCCTTCTTTTTCTAGTCCATAAATCTTTGAACTAATAGAACTAGATAGAAAGATCACCAAACAACACAAACACAAGCATACGAATCATGCGATTCCGAATGTTCTCAAATTCTCAATAACAAAACCTTTCTTATTGATTGGTTTGATTTGCCTAGGCTATGGTTTGGGAACTGTTGGTTTCCATTCTTTTTCTCGTCCAAAAATCTTTGAACTAATTGGACTTGATAGAAAGATCACCAAACAACACAAACACAAGCATACGAATCATGCGATTTCGAATGTTTCTCAAATTCTCAATAACACAACGTTTCTTATTGATTGGTTTGTGATACGGGTTTAGCCGTGTGGATGCCCGATCTTCGATGTTCACGAGTCAACAAGGAAAACACAAGGAAACAATGGTCAGAATTGAATGGAACGAAACTGGAAATGATGAACTCGACTCAACAAGAGGAAAAACGACACAACAAAGAAGCAAACTGAAATGAAGAAACGAAAAGGGAAATTGATAGAAACGACGAGAAGGATAACCCTTCGAGACAACTATTAAACCCCTGGTATGTATTTCAACCAGAATCCTAATAGAATGGACGAAGAACCAACCTTGTACAATCCTACACAACAAGGCGACACCTTGAAGCACAGGAAGGGGGCTCGTGATCGTTGATAAGCACCAAGCTTCGTAGAGGATTGACACAAATCAAACAAACCAAGCTGCGATTCACACACTCAATGAAGCAAAGCTTCAAACTCTCTCTTTTCAAGAGAAAACGATTTCTATATTCTGAATTGTCTAAGTGTTCCAAACCATCAAAACAATACTAATATGTCTCACTTCTGGAAATAAAAGAAATAATTAAAAAGGTCTAATTAATTCTAAGATAGATAGGCCCAAAACAGCATAATAGGCCCAAAATGAAACAAACACTCTTGGGTGCCTAAAATAGGCGTCGGTGCCCAAACGAGGCACACTCGCAGCGCCGGTGCCCAAACGAGGCACACCCGCAGCGCCGGTGCCCAATCGCGGCACTCATGCGACGTCGCTTGTGCCTTGGCTCTCTTCATGGGTTGCGCCCACACTTGCTAGGCACACAGCCTTGGCACATGGCTCCATGCTCGCTCTCGCCTCCTTAGCACAAATGAAACACACAAAGGCATGCATTCCACTTTGTAGCTTCTTAGCTCGGGATCTAGTGATTGGCCCCTCAAAGAGTGTTGGGGCGCTTGGAGGAGGCTGACTGGATGATCCTTCATCATGTTTGGTGATCTTTCTATCAAGTTATATTAGTTCAAAGATTTTTGGACGAGAAAAAGAATGGAAATCAACGGTTCCTAAACCATAGCCTAGGCAAATCAAACCAATCAATAAGAAAGGTTGTATTACTGAGAATTTGAGAAACATTCGAAATCGCATGATTCGTATGCTTTTGTTTGTGTTGTTTGGTGATCTCTCTATCAAGTTCAATTAGTTCAAAGATTTTTGGACGAGAAAAAAAATGGAAACCAACGGTTCCCAAACCATAGCCTAGGCAAATCAAACCAATCAATAAGAAAAGTTGTGTTAATGACAATTTGAGAAACATTCGAAATCGCATGATTCGTATGCTTGTGTTTGTGTTGTTTGGTGATCTTTCTATCAAGTTCTATTAGTTCAAAGATTTTTGGACGAGAAAAAGAATGGAAACCAACGGTTCCCAAACCATAGCCTAGGCAAATCAAACCAATCAATAAGAAAGGTTGTGTTATTGAGAATTTGAGAAACATTCGGAATAGCATGATTCGTATGCTTGTGTTGGTGTTGTTTGGTGATCTTTCTATCAAGTTCTATTGGTTCAAAGATTTTTGGACGAGAAAAAGGATGGAAACACACACTTGCCAAACCATAGCCTAGGCAAATCAAACCAATCAATAAGAAAGGTTGTATTACTGAGAATTTGAGAAATATTCGAAATCGCATGATTCGTATGCTTGTGTTTGTGTTGTTTGGTGATCTTTCTATCAAGTTCCATTAGTTCAAAGATTTTTGGACGAGAAAAAGAATGGAAACCAACGGTTCCCAAACCATAGCCTAGGCAAATCAAACCAATCAATAAGAAAGGTTGTATTACTGAGAATTTGAGAAATATTCGAAATCGCATGATTCGTATGCTTGTGTTTATGTTGTTTGGTGATCTTTCTATCAAGTTCCATTAGTTCAAAGATTTTTGGACGAGAAAAAGAATGGAAACCAACGGTTCCCAAACCATAGCCTAGGCAAATCAAACCAATCAATAAGAAAGGTTATATTGTTGAGAATTTAAGAAACATTCGAAATCGCATGATTCGTGTGCTTGTGTTTTTGTTGGTTGGTGATCTTTCTATCAAGTTCTATTAGTTTAAAGATTTATGGACTAGAAAAAGAATGGGAACCAACACTTGCCAAACCATAGCTTAGGCAAATCAAACTAATCAATAAGAAAGGTTGTATTATTGAGAATTTGAGAAACATTCGAAATCGCATGATTCGTATGCTTGTGTTTGTGTTGTTTGGTGATCTTTCTATCAAGTTCTATTAGTTCAAAGATTTTTGGACGAGAAAAAGAATGGAAACCAACGGTTCCCAAACCATAGCCTAGGCAAATCAAACCAATCAATAAGAAAGGTTGTGTTATTGAGAATTTGAGAAACATTCGAAATAGCATGATTCGTGTGCTTGTGTTTTTGTTGGTTGGTGATGTTTCTATCAAGTTCTATTAGTTCAAAGATTTTTGGACGAGAAAAAGAATGGAAACCAACGATTCCCAAACCATAGCCTAGGCAAATCAAACCAATCAATAAGAAAGGTTGTGTTATTGAGAATTTGAGAACATTCGGAATCGCATGATTCGTATGCATGTGTTTGTGTTGTTTGGTGATCTTTCTATCAAGTTCTATTAGCTCAAAGATTTATGGACTAGAAAAAGAATGGAAACCAACACTTGCCAAACCATAGCTTAGGCAAATCAAACCAATCAATAAGAAAGGTTGTATTATTGAGAATTTGAGAAACATTCGAAATCGCATGATTCGTATGCTTGTGTTTGTGTAATTTGGTGATCTTTCTATCAAGTTCTATTAGTTCAAAGATTTTTGGACGAGAAAAGAATGGAAACCAACGATTCCCAAACCATAGTCTAGGCAAATCAAACCAATCAATAAGAAAGGTCGTGTTATTAAGAATTTGAGAAGCATTCGAAATCGCATGATTCGTATGCTTGTGTTTGTGTTGTTTGGTGATCTTTCTATCAAGTTCTATTAGTTTAAAGATTTATGGACTAGAAAAAGAATGGGAACCAACACTTGCCAAACCATATCTTAGGCAAATCAAACCAATCAATAAGAAAGGTTGTATTATTGAGAATTTGAGAAACATTCGAAATCGCATGATTCGTATGCTTGTGTTTGTGTTGTTTGGTGATCTTTCTATCAAGTTCTATTAGTTCAAAGATTTTTGGACGAGAAAAAGAATGGAAACCAACGGTTCCCAAACCATAGCCTAGGCAAATCAAACCAATCAATAAGAAAGGTTGTGTTATTGAGAATTTGAGAAACATTCGAAATAGCATGATTCGTGTGCTTGTGTTTTTGTTGGTTGGTGATGTTTCTATCAAGTTCTATTAGTTCAAAGATTTTTGGACGAGAAAAAGAATGGAAACCAACGATTCCCAAACCATAGCCTAGGCAAATCAAACCAATCAATAAGAAAGGTTGTGTTATTGAGAATTTGAGAACATTCGGAATCGCATGATTCGTATGCATGTGTTTGTGTTGTTTGGTGATCTTTCTATCAAGTTCTATTAGCTCAAAGATTTATGGACTAGAAAAAGAATGGAAACCAACACTTGCCAAACAATAGCTTAGGCAAATCAAACCAATCAATAAGAAAGGTTGTATTATTGAGAATTTGAGAAACATTCGAAATCGCATGATTCGTATGCTTGTGTTTGTGTAATTTGGTGATCTTTCTATCAAGTTCTATTAGTTCAAAGATTTTTGGACGAGAAAAGAATGGAAACCAACGATTCCCAAACCATAGTCTAGGCAAATCAAACCAATCAATAAGAAAGGTCGTGTTATTAAGAATTTGAGAAGCATTCGAAATCGCATGATTCGTATGCTTGTGTTTGTGTTGTTTGGTGATCTTTCTATCAAGTTCTATTAGTTTAAAGATTTATGGACTAGAAAAAGAATGGGAACCAACACTTGCCAAACCATATCTTAGGCAAATCAAACCAATCAATAAGAAAGGTTGTATTATTGAGAATTTGAGAAACATTCGAAATCGCATGATTCGTATGCTTGTGTTTGTGTTGTTTGGTGATCTTTCTATCAAGTTCTATTAGTTCAAAGATTACTGGAAGAGAAAAAGAATGGAAACCAACGGTTCCCAAACCATAGCCTAGGCAAATCAAACCAATCAATAAGAAAGGTTGTGTTATTGAGAATTTGAGAAACATTCGGAATAGCATGATTCGTATGCTTGTGTTGGTGTTGTTTGGTGATCTTTCTATCAAGTTCTATTGGTTCAAAGATTTTTGGACGAGAAAAAGAATGGAAACACACACTTGGCAAACCATAGCCTATGCAAATCAAACCAATCAATAAGAAAGGTTGTATTACTGAGAATTTGAGAAATATTCGAAATCGCATGATTCGTATGCTTGTGTTTGTGTTGTTTGGTGATCTTTCTATCAAGTTCCATTAGTTCAAAGATTTTTGGACGAGAAAAAGAATGGAAACCAACGTTTCCCAAACCATAGCCTAGGCAAATCAAACCAATCAATAAGAAAGGTTGTATTGTTGAGAATTTAAGAAACATTCGAAATCGCATGATTCGTGTGCTTGTGTTTTTGTTGGTTGGTGATGTTTCTATCAAGTTCTATTAGTTCAAAGATTTTTGGACGAGAAAAAGAATGGAAACCAACGATTCCCAAACCATAGCCTAGGCAAATCAAACCAATCAATAAGAAAGGTTGTGTTATTGAGAATTTGAGAACATTCGGAATCGCATGATTCGTATGCATGTGTTTATGTTGTTTGGTGATCTTTCTATCAAGTTCTATTAGCTCAAAGATTTATGGACTAGAAAAAGAATGGAAACCAAAACTTGCCAAACCATAGCTTAGGCAAATCAAACCAATCAATAAGAAAGGTTGTATTATTGAGAATTTGAGAAACATTCGAAATCGCATGATTCGTATGCTTGTGTTTGTGTAATTTGGTGATCTTTCTATCAAGTTCTATTAGTTCAAAGATTTTTGGACGAGAAAAGAATGGAAACCAACGATTCCCAAACCATAGCCTAGGCAAATCAAACCAATCAATAAGAAAGGTCGTGTTATTAAGAATTTGAGAAGCATTCGAAATCGCATGATTCGTATGCTTGTGTTTGTGTTGTTTGGTGATCTTTCTATCAAGTTCTATTAGTTTAAAGATTTATGGACTAGAAAAAGAATGGGAACCAACACTTGCCAAACCATATCTTAGGCAAATCAAACCAATCAATAAGAAAGGTTGTATTATTGAGAATTTGAGAAACATTCGAAATCGCATGATTCGTATGCTTGTGTTTGTGTTGTTTGGTGATCTTTCTATCAAGTTCTATTAGTTCAAAGATTACTGGACGAGAAAAAGAACGGAAACCAACGGTTCCCAAACCATAGCCTAGGCAAATCAAACCAATCAATAAGAAAGGTTGTGTTATTGAGAATTTGAGAAACATTCGGAATAGCATGATTCGTATGCTTGTGTTGGTGTTGTTTGGTGATCTTTCTATCAAGTTCTATTGGTTCAAAGATTTTTGGACGAGAAAAAGAATGGAAACACACACTTGGCAAACCATAGCCTATGCAAATCAAACCAATCAATAAGAAAGGTTGTATTACTGAGAATTTGAGAAATATTCGAAATCGCATGATTCGTATGCTTGTGTTTGTGTTGTTTGGTGATCTTTCTATCAAGTTCCATTAGTTCAAAGATTTTTGGACGAGAAAAAGAATGGAAACCAACGTTTCCCAAACCATAGCCTAGGCAAATCAAACCAATCAATAAGAAAGGTTGTATTGTTGAGAATTTAAGAAACATTCGAAATCGCATGATTCGTGTGCTTGTGTTTTTGTTGGTTGGTGATGTTTCTATCAAGTTCTATTAGTTCAAAGATTTTTGGACGAGAAAAAGAATGGAAACCAACGATTCCCAAACCATAGCCTAGGCAAATCAAACCAATCAATAAGAAAGGTTGTGTTATTGAGAATTTGAGAACATTCGGAATCGCATGATTCGTATGCATGTGTTTATGTTGTTTGGTGATCTTTCTATCAAGTTCTATTAGCTCAAAGATTTATGGACTAGAAAAAGAATGGAAACCAAAACTTGCCAAACCATAGCTTAGGCAAATCAAACCAATCAATAAGAAAGGTTGTATTATTGAGAATTTGAGAAACATTCGAAATCGCATGATTCGTATGCTTGTGTTTGTGTAATTTGGTGATCTTTCTATCAAGTTCTATTAGTTCAAAGATTTTTGGACGAGAAAAGAATGGAAACCAACGATTCCCAAACCATAGCCTAGGCAAATCAAACCAATCAATAAGAAAGGTCGTGTTATTAAGAATTTGAGAAGCATTCGAAATCGCATGATTCGTATGCTTGTGTTTGTGTTGTTTGGTGATCTTTCTATCAAGTTCTATTAGTTTAAAGATTTATGGACTAGAAAAAGAATGGGAACCAACACTTGCCAAACCATATCTTAGGCAAATCAAACCAATCAATAAGAAAGGTTGTATTATTGAGAATTTGAGAAACATTCGAAATCGCATGATTCGTATGCTTGTGTTTGTGTTGTTTGGTGATCTTTCTATCAAGTTCTATTAGTTCAAAGATTACTGGACGAGAAAAAGAACGGAAACCAACGGTTCCCAAACCATAGCCTAGGCAAATCAAACCAATCAATAAGAAAGGTTGTGTTATTGAGAATTTGAGAAACATTCGGAATAGCATGATTCGTATGCTTGTGTTGGTGTTGTTTGGTGATCTTTCTATCAAGTTCTATTGGTTCAAAGATTTTTGGACGAGAAAAAGAATGGAAACACACACTTGCCAAACCATAGCCTATGCAAATCAAACCAATCAATAAGAAAGGTTGTATTACTGAGAATTTGAGAAATATTCGAAATCGCATGATTCGTATGCTTGTGTTTGTGTTGTTTGGTGATCTTTCTATCAAGTTCCATTAGTTCAAAGATTTTTGGACGAGAAAAAGAATGGAAACCAACGTTTCCCAAACCATAGCCTAGGCAAATCAAACCAATCAATAAGAAAGGTTGTATTGTTGAGAATTTAAGAAACATTCGAAATCGCATGATTCGTGTGCTTGTGTTTTTGTTGGTTGGTGATGTTTCTATCAAGTTCTATTAGTTCAAAGATTTTTGGACGAGAAAAAGAATGGAAACCAACGATTCCCAAACCATAGCCTAGGCAAATCAAACCAATCAATAAGAAAGGTTGTGTTATTGAGAATTTGAGAACATTCGGAATCGCATGATTCGTATGCATGTGTTTGTGTTGTTTGGTGATCTTTCTATCAAGTTCTATTAGCTCAAAGGTTTATGGACTAGAAAAAGAATGGAAACCAACACTTGCCAAACCATAGCTTAGGCAAATCAAACCAATCAATAAGAAAGGTTGTATTATTGAGAATTTGAGAAACATTCGAAATCGCATGATTCGTATGCTTGTGTTTGTGTAATTTGGTGATCTTTCTATCAAGTTCTATTAGTTCAAAGATTTTTGGACGAGAAAAGAATGGAAACCAACGATTCCCAAACCATAGCCTAGGCAAATCAAACCAATCAATAAGAAAGGTCGTGTTATTAAGAATTTGAGAAGCATTCGAAATCGCATGATTCGTATGCTTGTGTTTGTGTTGTTTGGTGATCTTTCTATCAAGTTCTATTAGTTTAAAGATTTATGGACTAGAAAAAGAATGGGAACCAACACTTGCCAAACCATATCTTAGGCAAATCAAACCAATCAATAAGAAAGGTTGTATTATTGAGAATTTGAGAAACATTCGAAATCGCATGAGTCGTATGCTTGTGTTTGTGTTGTTTGGTGATCTTTCTATCAAGTTCTATTAGTTCAAAGATTACTGGACGAGAAACAGAATGGAAACCAACGGTTCCCAAACAATAGCCTAGGCAAATCAAACCAATCAATAAGAAAGGTTGTGTTATTGAGAATTTGAGAAACATTCGGAATAGCATGATTCGTATGCTTGTGTTGGTGTTGTTTGGTGATCTTTCTATCAAGTTCTATTGGTTCAAAGATTTTTGGACGAGAAAAAGAATGGAAACACACACTTGCCAAACCATAGCCTATGCAAATCAAACCAATCAATAAGAAAGGTTGTATTACTGAGAATTTGAGAAATATTCGAAATCGCATGATTCGTATGCTTGTGTTTGTGTTGTTTGGTGATCTTTCTATCAAGTTCCATTAGTTCAAAGATTTTTGGACGAGAAAAAGAATGGAAACCAACGTTTCCCAAACCATAGCCTAGGCAAATCAAACTAATCAATAAGAAAGGTTGTATTGTTGAGAATTTAAGAAACATTCGAAATCGCATGATTCGTGTGCTTGTGTTTTTGTTGGTTGGTGATCTTTCTATCAAGTTCTATTAGTTCAAAGATTTTTGGACGAGAAAAAGAATGGAAACCAACGATTCCCAAACCATAGCCTAGGCAAATCAAACCAATCCATAAGAAAGGTTGTGTTATTGAGAATTTGAGAACATTCGGAATCGCATGATTCGTATGCATGTGTTTGTGTTGTTTGGTGATCTTTCTATCAAGTTCTATTAGCTCAAAGATTTATGGACTAGAAAAAGAATGGAAACCAATACTTGCCAAACCATAGCTTAGGCAAATCAAACCAATCAATAAGAAAGGTTGTATTATTGAGAATTTGAGAAACATTCGAAATCGCATGATTCGTATGCTTGTGTTTGTGTAATTTGGTGATCTTTCTATCAAGTTCTATTAGTTCAAAGATTTTTGGACGAGAAAAGAATGGAAACCAACGATTCCCAAACCATAGCCTAGGCAAATCAAACCAATCAATAAGAAAGGTCGTGTTATTAAGAATTTGAGAAGCATTCGAAATCGCATGATTCGTATGCTTGTGTTTGTGTTGTTTGGTGATCTTTCTATCAAGTTCTATTAGTTTAAAGATTTATGGACTAGAAAAAGAATGGGAACCAACACTTGCCAAACCATATCTTAGGCAAATCAAACCAATCAATAAGAAAGGTTGTATTATTGAGAATTTGAGAAACATTCGAAATCGCATGATTCGTATGCTTGTGTTTGTGTTGTTTGGTGATCTTTCTATCAAGTTCTATTACTTCAAATATTTTTGGACGAGAAAAAGAATGGAAACCAACGGTTCCCAAACCATAGCCTAGGCAAATCAAACCAATCAATTAGAAAGGTTGTGTTATTGAGAATTTGAGAAACATTCGGAATAGCATGATTCGTATGCTTGTGTTGGTGTTGTTTGGTGATCTTTCTATCAAGTTCTATTGGTTCAAAGATTTTTGGACGAGAAAAAGAATGGAAACACACACTTGCCAAACCATAGCCTAGGCAAATCAAGCCAATCAATAAGAAAGGTTGTATTACTGAGAATTTGAGAAATATTCGAAATCGCATGATTCGTATGCTTGTGTTTGTGTTGTTTGGTGATCCTTCTATCAAGTTCCATTAGTTCAAAGATTTTTGGACGAGAAAAAGAATGGAAACCGACGGTTCCCAAACCATAGCCTAGGCAAATCAAACCAATCAATAAGAAAGGTTGTATTGTTGAGAATTTTTGAAACATTCGAAATCGCATGATTCGTGTGCTTGTGTTTTTGTTGGTTGGTGATCTTTCTGTCAAGTTCTATTAGTTCAAAGATTTTTGGACGAGAAAAAGAATGGAAACCAACGATTCCCAAACCATAGCCTAGTCAAATCAAACCAATCAATAAGAAAGGTTGTGTTATTGAGAATTTGAGAACATTCGGAATCGCATGATTCGTATGATTGTGTTTGTGTTGTTTGGTGATCTTTCTATCAAGTTCTATTAGTTTAAAGATTTATGGACTAGAAAAAGAATGGGAACCAACACTTGCCAAACCATATCTTAGGCAAATCAAACCAATCAATAAGAAAGGTTGTATTATTGAGAATTTGAGAAACATTCGAAATCGCATGATTCGTATGCTTGTGTTTGTGTTGTTTGGTGATCTTTCTATCAAGTTCTATTAGTTCAAATATTTTTGGACGAGAAAAAGAATGGAAACCAACGGTTCCCAAACCATAGCCTAGGCAAATCAAACCAATCAATAAGAAAGGTTGTGTTATTGAGAATTTGAGAAACATTCGGAATAGCATGATTCGTATGCTTGTGTTGGTGTTGTTTGGTGATCTTTCTATCAAGTTCTATTGGTTCAAAGATTTTTGGACGAGAAAAAGAATGGAAACACACACTTGCCAAACCATAGCCTATGCAAATCAAACCAATCAATAAGAAAGGTTGTATTACTGAGAATTTGAGAAATATTCGAAATCGCATGATTCGTATGCTTGTGTTTGTGTTGTTTAGTGATCTTTCTATCAAGTTCTATTAGTTCAAAGATTTATGGACTAGAAAAAGAATGGAAACCAACACTTGCCAAACCATAGCTTAGGCAAATCAAACCAATCAATAAGAAAGGTTGTGTTATTGAGAATTTGAGAACATTCGGAATCGCATGATTCGTATGCATGTGTTTGTGTTGTTTGGTGATCTTTCTATCAAGTTCTATTAGGTCAAAGATTTATGGACTAGAAAAAGAATGGAAACCAACACTTGCCAAACCATAGCTTAGGCAAATCAAACCAATCAATAAGAAAGGTTGTATTATTGGGAATTTGAGAAACATTCGAAATCGCATGATTCGTATGCTTGTGTTTGTGTAATTTGGTGATCTTTCTATCAAGTTCTATTAGTTCAAAGATTTTTGGACGAGAAAAGAATGGAAACCAACGATTCCCAAACCATAGCCTAGGCAAATCAAACCAATCAATAAGAAAGGTCATGTTATTAAGAATTTGAGAAGCATTCGAAATCGCATGATTCGTATGCTTGTGTTTGTGTTGTTTGGTGATCTTTCTATCAAGTTCTATTAGTTTAAAGATTTATGGACTAGAAAAAGAATGGAAACCAACACTTGCCAAACCATAGCTTAGGCAAATCAAACCAATCAATAAGAAAGGTTGTATTATTCAGAATTTGAGAAACATTCGAAATCGCATGATTCGTATGCTTGTGTTTGTGTAATTTGGTGATCTTTCTATCAAGTTCTATTAGTTCAAAGATTTTTGGATGAGAAAAGAATGGAAACCAACGATTCCCAAACCATAGTCTAGGCAAATCAAACCAATCAATAAGAAAGGTCGTGTTATTAAGAATTTGAGAAGCATTCGAAATCGCATGATTCGTATGCTTGTGTTTGTGTTGTTTGGTGATCTTTCTATCAAGTTCTATTAGTTTAAAGATTTATGGACTAGAAAAAGAATGGGAACCAACACTTGCCAAACCATAGCTTAGGCAAATCAAACCAATCAATAAGAAAGGTTGTATTATTGAGAATTTGAGAAACATTCGAAATCGCATGATTCGTATGCTTGTGTTTGTGTTGTTTGGTGATCTTTCTATCAAGTTCTATTAGTTCAAAGATTTTTGGACGAGAAAAAGAATGGAAACACACACTTGCCAAACCATAGCCTATGCAAATCAAACCAATCAATAAGAAAGGTTGTATTACTGAGAATTTGAGAAATATTCGAAATCGCATGATTCGTATGCTTGTGTTTGTGTTGTTTGGTGATCTTTCTATCAAGTTCCATTAGTTCAAAGATTTTAGGACGAGAAAAAGAATGGAAACCAACGGTTCCCAAACCATAGCCTAGGCAAATCAAACCAATCAATAAGAAAGGTTGTATTGTTGAGAATTTAAGAAACATTCGAAATCGCATGATTCGTGTGCTTGTGTTTTTGTTGGTTGGTGATCTTTCTATCAAGTTCTATTAGTTCAAAGATTTTTGGACGAGGAAAAGAATGGAAACCAACGATTCCCAAACCATAGCCTAGGCAAATCAAACCAATCAATAAGAAAGGTTGTGTTATTGAGAATTTGAGAACATTCGGAATCGCATGATTCGTATGCTTGTGTTTGTGTTGTTTGGTGATCTTTCTATCAAGTTCCATTAGTTCAAAGATTTTTGGACGAGAAAAAGAATGGAAACCAACGGTTCCCGAACCATAGCCTAGGCAAATCAAACCAATCAATAAGAAAGGTTGTATTGTTGAGAATTTGAGAAATATTCGAAATCGCATGATTCGTATGCTTGTGTTTGTGTTGTTTGGTGATCTTTCTATCAAGTTCCATTAGTTCAAAGATTTTTCGACGAGAAAAAGAATGGAAACCAACGGTTCCCAAACCATAGCCTAGGCAAATCAAACCAATCAATACGAAAGGTTGTGTTATTGAGAATTTGAGAAACATTCGGAATAGCATGATTCGTATGCTTGTGTTGGTGTTGTTTGGTGATCTTTCTATCATGTTCTATTGGTTCAAAGATTTTTGGACGAGAAAAAGAATGGAAACACACACTTGCCAAACCATAGCCTATGCAAATCAAACCAATCAATAAGAAAGGTTGTATTACTGAGAATTTGAGAAATATTCGAAATCGCATGATTCGTATGCTTGTGTTTGTGTTGTTTGGTGATCTTTCTATCAAGTTCCATTAGTTCAAAGATTTTTGGACGAGAAAAAGAATGGAAACCAACGTTTCCCAAACCATAGCCTAGGCAAATCAAACCAATCAATAAGAAAGGTTGTATTGTTGAGAATTTAAGAAACATTCGAAATCGCATGATTCGTGTGCTTGTGTTTTTGTTGGTTGGTGATCTTTCTATCAAGTTCTATTAGTTCAAAGATTTTTGGACGAGAAAAAGAATGGAAACCAACGATTCCCAAACCATAGCCTAGGCAAATCAAACCAATCAATAAGAAAGGTTGTGTTATTGAGAATTTGAGAACATTCGGAATCGCATGATTCGTATGCATGTGTTTGTGTTGTTTGGTGATCTTTCTATCAAGTTCTATTAGCTCAAAGATTTATGGACTAGAAAAAGAATGGAAACCAATACTTGCCAAACCATAGCTTAGGCAAATCAAACCAATCAATAAGAAAGGTTGTATTATTGAGAATTTGAGAAACATTCGAAATCGCATGATTCGTATGCTTGTGTTTGTGTAATTTGGTGATCTTTCTATCAAGTTCTATTAGTTCAAAGATTTTTGGACGAGAAAAGAATGGAAACCAACGATTCCCAAACCATAGCCTAGGCAAATCAAACCAATCAATAAGAAAGGTCGTGTTATTAAGAATTTGAGAAGCATTCGAAATCGCATGATTCGTATGCTTGTGTTTGTGTTGTTTGGTGATCTTTCTATCAAGTTCTATTAGTTTAAAGATTTATGGATTAGAAAAAGAATGGGAACCAACACTTGCCAAACCATATCTTAGGCAAATCAAACCAATCAATAAGAAAGGTTGTATTATTGAGAATTTGAGAAACATTCGAAATCGCATGATTCGTATGCTTGTGTTTGTGTTGTTTGGTGATCTTTCTATCAAGTTCTATTACTTCAAAGATTTTTGGACGAGAAAAAGAATGGAAACCAACGGTTCCCAAACCATAGCCTAGGCAAATCAAACCAATCAATTAGAAAGGTTGTGTTATTGAGAATTTGAGAAACATTCGGAATAGCATGATTCGTATGCTTGTGTTGGTGTTGTTTGGTGATCTTTCTATCAAGTTCTATTGGTTCAAAGATTTTTGGACGAGAAAAAGAATGGAAACACACACTTGCCAAACCATAGCCTAGGCAAATCAAGCCAATCAATAAGAAAGGTTGTATTACTGAGAATTTGAGAAATATTCGAAATCGCATGATTCGTATGCTTGTGTTTGTGTTGTTTGGTGATCCTTCTATCAAGTTCCATTAGTTCAAAGATTTTTGGACGAGAAAAAGAATGGAAACCGACGGTTCCCAAACCATAGCCTAGGCAAATCAAACCAATCAATAAGAAAGGTTGTATTGTTGAGAATTTATGAAACATTCGAAATCGCATGATTCGTGTGCTTGTGTTTTTGTTGGTTGGTGATCTTTCTGTCAAGTTCTATTAGTTCAAAGATTTTTGGACGAGAAAAAGAATGGAAACCAACGATTCCCAAACCATAGCCTAGTCAAATCAAACCAATCAATAAGAAAGGTTGTGTTATTGAGAATTTGAGAACATTCGGAATCGCATGATTCGTATGATTGTGTTTGTGTTGTTTGGTGATCTTTCTATCAAGTTCTATTAGTTTAAAGATTTATGGACTAGAAAAAGAATGGGAACCAACACTTGCCAAACCATATCTTAGGCAAATCAAACCAATCAATAAGAAAGGTTGTATTATTGAGAATTTGAGAAACATTCGAAATCGCATGATTCGTATGCTTGTGTTTGTGTTGTTTGGTGATCTTTCTATCAAGTTCTATTAGTTCAAAGATTTTTGGACGAGAAAAAGAATGGAAACCAACGGTTCCCAAACCATAGCCTAGGCAAATCAAACAAATCAATAAGAAAGGTTGTGTTATTGAGAATTTGAGAAACATTCGGAATAGCATGATTCGTATGCTTGTGTTGGTGTTGTTTGGTGATCTTTCTATCAAGTTCTATTGGTTCAAAGATTTTTGGACGAGAAAAAGAATGGAAACACACACTTGCCAAACCATAGCCTATGCAAATCAAACCAATCAATAAGAAAGGTTGTATTACTGAGAATTTGAGAAATATTCGAAATCGCATGATTCGTATGCTTGTGTTTGTGTTGTTTAGTGATCTTTCTATCAAGTTCTATTAGTTCAAAGATTTATGGACTAGAAAAAGAATGGAAACCAACACTTGCCAAACCATAGCTTAGGCAAATCAAACCAATCAATAAGAAAGGTTGTGTTATTGAGAATTTGAGAACATTCGGAATCGCATGATTCGTATGCATGTGTTTGTGTTGTTTGGTGATCTTTCTATCAAGTTCTATTAGGTCAAAGATTTATGGACTAGAAAAAGAATGGAAACCAACACTTGCCAAACCATAGCTTAGGCAAATCAAACCAATCAATAAGAAAGGTTGTATTATTGGGAATTTGAGAAACATTCGAAATCGCATGATTCGTATGCTTGTGTTTGTGTAATTTGGTGATCTTTCTATCAAGTTCTATTAGTTCAAAGATTTTTGGACGAGAAAAGAATGGAAACCAACGATTCCCAAACCATAGCCTAGGCAAATCAAACCAATCAATAAGAAAGGTCGTGTTATTAAGAATTTGAGAAGCATTCGAAATCGCATGATTCGTATGCTTGTGTTTGTGTTGTTTGGTGATCTTTCTATCAAGTTCTATTAGTTTAAAGATTTATGGACTAGAAAAAGAATGGAAACCAACACTTGCCAAACCATAGCTTAGGCAAATCAAACCAATCAATAAGAAAGGTTGTATTATTCAGAATTTGAGAAACATTCGAAATCGCATGATTCGTATGCTTGTGTTTGTGTAATTTGGTGATCTTTCTATCAAGTTCTATTAGTTCAAAGATTTTTGGATGAGAAAAGAATGGAAACCAACGATTCCCAAACCATAGTCTAGGCAAATCAAACCAATCAATAAGAAAGGTCGTGTTATTAAGAATTTGAGAAGCATTCGAAATCGCATGATTCGTATGCTTGTGTTTGTGTTGTTTGGTGATCTTTCTATCAAGTTCTATTAGTTTAAAGATTTATGGACTAGAAAAAGAATGGGAACCAACACTTGCCAAACCATAGCTTAGGCAAATCAAACCAATCAATAAGAAAGGTTGTATTATTGAGAATTTGAGAAACATTCGAAATCGCATGATTCGTATGCTTGTGTTTGTGTTGTTTGGTGATCTTTCTATCAAGTTCTATTAGTTCAAAGATTTTTGGACGAGAAAAAGAATGGAAACACACACTTGCCAAACCATAGCCTATGCAAATCAAACCAATCAATAAGAAAGGTTGTATTACTGAGAATTTGAGAAATATTCGAAATCGCATGATTCGTATGCTTGTGTTTGTGTTGTTTGGTGATCTTTCTATCAAGTTCCATTAGTTCAAAGATTTTTGGATGAGAAAAAGAATGGAAACCAACGGTTCCCAAACCATAGCCTAGGCAAATCAAACCAATCAATAAGTAAGGTTGTATTGTTGAGAATTTAAGAAACATTCGAAATCGCATGATTCGTGTGCTTGTGTTTTTGTTGGTTGGTGATCTTTCTATCAAGTTCTATTAGTTCAAAGATTTTTGGACGAGGAAAATAATGGAAACCAACGATTCCCAAACCATAGCCTAGGCAAATCAAACCAATCAATAAGAAAGGTTGTGTTATTGAGAATTTGAGAACATTCGGAATCGCATGATTCGTATGCTTGTGTTTGTGTTGTTTGGTGATCTTTCTATCAAGTTCCATTAGTTCAAAGATTTTTGGACGAGAAAAAGAATGGAAACCAACGGTTCCCGAACCATAGCCTAGGCAAATCAAACCAATCAATAAGAAAGGTTGTATTGTTGAGAATTTGAGAAATATTCGAAATCGCATGATTCGTATGCTTGTGTTTGTGTTGTTTGGTGATCTTTCTATCAAGTTCCATTAGTTCAAAGATTTTTCGACGAGAAAAAGAATGGAAACCAACGGTTCCCAAACCATAGCCTAGGCAAATCAAACCAATCAATACGAAAGGTTGTGTTATTGAGAATTTGAGAAACATTCGGAATAGCATGATTCGTATGCTTGTGTTGGTGTTGTTTGGTGATCTTTCTATCATGTTCTATTGGTTCAAAGATTTTTGGACGAGAAAAAGAATGGAAACACCCACTTGCCAAACCATAGCCTATGCAAATCAAACCAATCAATAAGAAAGGTTGTATTACTGAGAATTTGAGAAATATTCGAAATCGCATGATTCGTATGCTTGTGTTTGTGTTGTTTGGTGATCTTTCTATCAAGTTCCATTAGTTCAAAGATTTTTGGACGAGAAAAAGAATGGAAACCAACGTTTCCCAAACAATAGCCTAGGCAAATCAAACCAATCAATAAGAAAGGTTGTATTGTTGAGAATTTAAGAAACATTCGAAATCGCATGATTCGTGTGCTTGTGTTTTTGTTGGTTGGTGATCTTTCTATCAAGTTCTATTAGTTCAAAGATTTTTGGACGAGAAAAAGAATGGAAACCAACGATTCCCAAACCATAGCCTAGGCAAATCAAACCAATCAATAAGAAAGGTTGTGTTATTTAGAATTTGAGAACATTCGGAATCGCATGATTCGTATGCATGTGTTTGTGTTGTTTGGTGATCTTTCTATCAAGTTCTATTAGCTCAAAGATTTATGGACTACAAAAAGAATGGAAACCAACACTTACCAAACCATAGCTTAGGCAAATCAAACCAATCAATAAGAAAGGTTGTATTATTGAGAATTTGAGAAACATTCGAAATCGCATGATTCGTATGCTTGTGTTTGTGTAATTTGGTGATCTTTCTATCAAGTTCTATTAGTTCAAAGATTTTTGGACGAGAAAAGAATGGAAACCAACGATTCCCAAACCATAGCCTAGGCAAATCAAACCAATCAATAAGAAAGGTCGTGTTATTAAGAATTTGAGAAGCATTCGAAATCGCATGATTCGTATGCTTGTGTTTGTGTTGTTTGGTGATCTTTCTATCAAGTTCTATTAGTTTAAAGATTTATGGACTAGAAAAAGAATGGGAACCAACACTTGCCAAACCATATCTTAGGCAAATCAAACCAATCAATAAGAAAGGTTGTATTATTGAGAATTTGAGAAACATTCGAAATCGCATGATTCGTATGCTTGTGTTTGTGTTGTTTGGTGATCTTTCTATCAAGTTCTATTACTTCAAAGATTTTTGGACGAGAAAAAGAATGGAAACCAACGGTTCCCAAACCATAGCCTAGGCAAATCAAACCAATCAATTAGAAAGGTTGTGTTATTGAGAATTTGAGAAACATTCGGAATAGCATGATTCGTATGCTTGTGTTGGTGTTGTTTGGTGATCTTTCTATCAAGTTCTATTGGTTCAAAGATTTTTGGACGAGAAAAAGAATGGAAACACACACTTGCCAAACCATAGCCTAGGCAAATCAAACCAATCAATAAAAAAGGTTGTATTACTGAGAATTTGAGAAATATTCGAAATCGCATGATTCGTATGCTTGTGTTTGTGTTGTTTGGTGATCCTTCTATCAAGTTCCATTAGTTCAAAGATTTTTGGACGAGAAAAAGAATGGAAACCGACGGTTCCCAAACCATAGCCTAGGCAAATCAAACCAATCAATAAAAAAGGTTGTATTGTTGAGAATTTATGAAACATTCGAAATCGCATGATTCGTGTGCTTGTGTTTTTTTTGGTTGGTGATCTTTCTATCAAGTTCTATTAGTTCAAAGATTTTTGGACGAGAAAAAGAATGGAAACCAACGATTCCCAAACCATAGCCTAGTCAAATCAAACCAATCAATAAGAAAGGTTGTGTTATTGAGAATTTGAGAACATTCGGAATCGCATGATTCGTATGATTGTGTTTGTGTTGTTTGGTGATCTTTCTATCAAGTTCTATTAGTTTAAAGATTTATGTACTAGAAAAAGAATGGGAACCAACACTTGCCAAACCATATCTTAGGCAAATCAAACCAATCAATAAGAAAGGTTGTATTATTGAGAATTTGAGAAACATTCGAAATCGCATGATTCGTATGCTTGTGTTTGTGTTGTTTGGTGATCTTTCTATCAAGTTCTATTAGTTCAAAGATTTTTGGACGAGAAAAAGAATGGAAACCAACGGTTCCCAAACCATAGCCTAGGCAAATCAAACCAATCAATAAGAAAGGTTGTGTTATTGAGAATTTGAGAAACATTCGGAATAGCATGATTCGTATGCTTGTGTTGGTGTTGTTTGGTGATCTTTCTATCAAGTTCTATTGGTTCAAAGATTTTTGGACGAGAAAAAGAATGGAAACACACACTTGCCAAACCATAGCCTATGCAAATCAAACCAATCAATAAGAAAGGTTGTATTACTGAGAATTTGAGAAATATTCGAAATCGCATGATTCGTATGCTTGTGTTTGTGTTGTTTAGTGATCTTTCTATCAAGTTCTATTAGTTCAAAGATTTATGGACTAGAAAAAGAATGGAAACCAACACTTGCCAAACCATAGCTTAGGCAAATCAAACCAATCAATAAGAAAGGTTGTGTTATTGAGAATTTGAGAACATTCGGAATCGCATGATTCGTATGCATATGTTTGTGTTGTTTGGTGATCTTTCTATCAAGTTCTATTAGCTCAAAGATTTATGGACTAGAAAAAGAATGGAAACCAACACTTGCCAAACCATAGCTTATGCAAATCAAACCAATCAATAAGAAAGGTTGTATTATTGAGAATTTGAGAAACATTCGAAATCGCATGATTCGTATGCTTGTGTTTGTGTTGTTTGGTGATCTTTCTATCAAGTTCTATTAGTTCAAAGATTTTTGGACGAGAAAAAGAATGGAAACCAACGGTTCCCAAACCATAGCCTAGGCAAATCAAACCAATCAATAAGAAAGGTTGTGTTATTGAGAATTTGAGAAACATTCGGAATAGCATGATTCGTATGCTTGTGTTGGTGTTGTTTGGTGATCTTTCTATCATGTTCTATTGGTTCAAAGATTTTTGGACGAGAAAAAGAATGGAAACACACACTTGCCAAACCATAGCCTATGCAAATCAAACCAATCAATAAGAAAGGTTGTATTACTGAGAATTTGAGAAATATTCGAAATCGCATGATTCGTATGCTTGTGTTTGTGTTGTTTAGTGATCTTTCTATCAAGTTCTATTAGTTCAAAGATTTATGGACTAGAAAAAGAATGGAAACCAACACTTGCCAAACCATAGCTTAGGCAAATCAAACCAATCAATAAGAAAGGTTGTGTTATTGAGAATTTGAGAACATTCGGAATCGCATGATTCGTATGCATATGTTTGTGTTGTTTGGTGATCTTTCTATCAAGTTCTATTAGCTCAAAGATTTATGGACTAGAAAAAGAATGGAAACCAACACTTGCCAAACCATAGCTTAGGCAAATCAAACCAATCAATAAGAAAGGTTGTATTATTGGGAATTTGAGAAACATTCGAAATCGCATGATTCGTATGCTTGTGTTTGTGTAATTTGGTGATCTTTCTATCAAGTTCTATTAGTTCAAAGATTTTTGGACGAGAAAAGAATGGAAACCAACGATTCCCAAACCATAGCCTAGGCAAATCAAACCAATCAATAAGAAAGGTCGTGTTATTAAGAATTTGAGAAGCATTCGAAATCGCATGATTCGTATGCTTGTGTTTGTGTTGTTTGGTGATCTTTCTATCAAGTTCTATTAGTTTAAAGATTTATGGACTAGGAAAAGAATGGAAACCAACACTTTCCAAACCATAGCTTAGGCAAATCAAACCAATCAATAAGAAAGGTTGTATTATTCAGAATTTGAGAAACATTCGAAATCGCATGATTCGTATGCTTGTGTTTGTGTAATTTGGTGATCTTTCTATCAAGTTCTATTAGTTCAAAGATTTTTGGATGAGAAAAGAATGGAAACCAACGATTCCCAAACCATAGTCTAGGCAAATCAAACCAATCAATAAGAAAGGTCGTGTTATTAAGAATTTGAGAACCATTCGAAATCGCATGATTCGTATGCTTGTGTTTGTGTTGTTTGGTGATCTTTCTATCAAGTTCTATTAGTTTAAAGATTTATGGACTAGAAAAAGAATGGGAACCAACACTTGCCAAACCATAGCTTAGGCAAATCAAACCAATCAATAAGAAAGGTTGTATTATTGAGAATTTGAGAAACATTCGAAATCGCATGATTCGTATGCTTGTGTTTGTGTTGTTTGGTGATCTTTCTATCAAGTTCTATTAGTTCAAAGATTTTTGGACGAGAAAAAGAATGGAAACACACACTTGCCAAACCATAGCCTATGCAAATCAAACCAATCAATAAGAAAGGTTGTATTACTGAGAATTTGAGAAATATTCGAAATCGCATGATTCGTATGCTTGTGTTTGTGTTGTTTGGTGATCTTTCTATCAAGTTCCATTAGTTCAAAGATTTTAGGACGAGAAAAAGAATGGAAACCAACGGTTCCCAAACCATAGCCTAGGCAAATCAAACCAATCAATAAGAAAGGTTGTATTGTTGAGAATTTAAGAAACATTCGAAATCGCATGATTCGTGTGCTTGTGTTTTTGTTGGTTGGTGATCTTTCTATCAAGTTCTATTAGTTCAAAGATTTTTGGACGAGAAAAAGAATGGAAACCAACGATTCCCAAACCATAGCCTAGGCAAATCAAACCAATCAATAAGAAAGGTTGTGTTATTGAGAATTTGAGAACATTCGGAATCGCATGATTCGTATGCTTGTGTTTGTGTTGTTTGGTGATCTTTCTATCTAGTTCCATTAGTTCAAAGATTCTTGGACGAGAAAAAGAATGGAAACCAACGGTTCCCGAACCATAGCCTAGGCAAATCAAACCAATCAATAAGAAAGGTTGTATTGTTGAGAATTTGAGAAATATTCGAAATCGCATGATTCGTATGCTTGTGTTTGTGTTGTTTGGTGATCTTTCTATCAAGTTCCATTAGTTCAAAGATTTTTCGACGAGAAAAAGAATGGAAACCAACGGTTCCCAAACCATAGCCTAGGCAAATCAAACCAATCAATACGAAAGGTTGTGTTATTGAGAATTTGAGAAACATTCGGAATAGCATGATTCGTATGCTTGTGTTTGTGTTGTTTGGTGATCTTTCTATCAAGTTCTATTAGTTAAAGATTTTTGGACGAGAAAAAGAATGGGAACCAACGATTCCCAAACCATAGCCTAGGCAAATCAAACCAATCAATAAGAAAGGTTGTGTTATTGAGAATTTGAGAAACATTCGAAATCGCATGATTTGTATGCTTGTGTTTGTGTTGTTTGGTGATCTTTCTATCAAGTTCTATTAGTTCAAAGATTTTTCGACGAGAAAAAGAATGGAAACCGGCGGTTCTCAAATCATAGCCTAGGCAAATCAAACCTATCAATAAGAAAGGTTGTGTTATTGAGAATTTGAGAACATTCGGAATAGCATGATTCGTATGCTTGTGTTTGTGTTATTTGGTGATCTTTCTATCAAGTTCTATTAGCTCAAAGATTTTTGGACGAGAAAAAGAATGGAAACCAACACTTGCCAAACCATAGCTTAGGCAAATCAAACCAATCAATAAGAAAGGTTGTATTATTGAGAATTTGAGTAACATTCGAAATCGCATGATTCGTATGCTTGTGTTTGTGTAATTTGGTGATCTTTCTATCAAGTTCTATTAGTTCAAAGATTTTTGGACGAGAAAAGAATGAAAACCAACGATTCCCAAACCATAGCCTAGGCAAATCAAACCAATCAATAAGAAAGGTCGTGTTATTAAGAATTTGAGAAGCATTCGAAATCGCATGATTCGTATGCTTGTGTTTGTGTTGTTTGGTGATCTTTCTATCAAGTTCTATTGGTTCAAAGATTTTTGGACGAGAAAAAGAATGGAAACACACACTTGCCAAACCATAGCCTAGGCAAATCAAACCAATCAATAAGAAAGGTTGTGTTATTGAGAATTTGAGAAACATTCGGAATAACATGATTCGTATGCTTGTGTTGGTGTTGTTTGGTGATCTTTCTATCAAGTTCTATTGGTTCAAAGATTTTTGGACGAGAAAAAGAATGGAAACACACACTTGCCAAACCATAGCCTATGCAAATCAAACCAATCAATAAGAAAGGTTGTATTACTGAGAATTTGAGAAATATTCGAAATCGCATGATTCGTATGCTTGTGTTTGTGTTGTTTGGTGATCTTTCTATCAAGTTCCATTAGTTCAAAGATTTTTGGGCGAGAAAAAGAATGGAAACCAACGTTTCCCAAACCATAGCCTAGGCAAATCAAACCAATCAATAAGAAAGGTTGTATTGTTGAGAATTTAAGAAACATTCGAAATCGCATGATTCGTGTGCTTGTGTTTTTGTTGGTTGGTGATGTTTCTATCAAGTTCTATTAGTTCAAAGATTTTTGGACGAGAAAAAGAATGGAAACCAACGATTCCCAAACCATAGCCTACGCAAATCAAACCAATCAATAAGAAAGGTTGTGTTATTGAGAATTTGAGAACATTCGGAATCGCATGATTCGTATGCATGTGTTTGTGTTGTTTGGTGATCTTTCTATCAAGTTCTATTAGCTCAAAGATTTATGGACTAGAAAAAGAATGGAAACCAACACTTGCCAAACCATAGCTTAGGCAAATCAAACCAATCAATAAGAAAGGTTGTATTATTGAGAATTTGAGAAACATTCGAAATCGCATGATTCGTATGCTTGTGTTTGTGTAATTTGGTGATCTTTCTATCAAGTTCTATTAGTTCAAAGATTTTTGGACGAGAAAAGAATGGAAACCAACGATTCCCAAACCATAGCCTAGGCAAATCAAACCAATCAATAAGAAAGGTCGTGTTATTAAGAATTTGAGAAGCATTCGAAATAGCATGATTCGTATGCTTGTGTTTGTGTTGTTTGGTGATCTTTCTATCAAGTTCTATTGGTTCAAAGATTTTTGGACGAGAAAAAGAATGGAAACACACACTTGCCAAACCATAGCCTATGCAAATCAAACCAATCAATAAGAAAGGTTGTATTACTGAGAATTTGAGAAACCTTCGAAATCGCATGATTCGTATGCTTGTGTTTGTGTTGTTTGGTGATCTCTCTATCAAGTTCAATTAGTTCAAAGATTTTTGGACGAGAAAAAAAATGGAAACCAACGGTTCCCAAACCATAGCCTAGGCAAATCAAACCAATGAATAAGAAAGCTTGTATTACTGAGAATTTGAGAAACATTCGAAATCGCATGATTCGTATGCTTGTGTTTGTGTTGTTTTGTGATCTTTTTATCAAGTTCAATTATTTCAAAGATTTTTGGACGAGAAAAAGAATGGAAACCAACGGTTCCCAAACCATAGCCTAGGCAAATCAAACCAATCAATAAGAAAGGTTGTGTTATTGAGAATTTGAGAAACATTCGGAATAGCATGATTCGTATGCTTGTGTTGGTGTTGTTTGGTGATCTTTCTATCAAGTTCTATTGGTTCAAAGATTTTTGGACGAGAAAAAGAATGGAAACACACACTTGCCAAACCATAGCCTATGCAAATCAAACCAATCAATAAGAAAGGTTGTATTACTGAGAATTTGAGAAATATTCGAAATCGCATGATTCGTATGCTTGTGTTTGTGTTGTTTGGTGATCTTACTATCAAGTTCCATTAGTTCAAAGATTTTTGGACGAGAAAAAGAATGGAAACCAACGGTTCCCAAACCATAGCCTAGGCAAATCAAACCAATCAATAAGAAAGGTTGTATTGTTGAGAATTTAAGAAACATTCGAAATCGCATGATTCGTGTGCTTGTGTTTTTGTTGGTTGGTGATCTTTCTATCAAGTTCTATTAGTTCAAAGATTTTTGGACGAGAAAAAGAATGGAAACCAACGATTCCCAAACCATAGCCTAGGCAAATCAAACCAATCAATAAGAAAGGTTGTGTTATTGAGAATTTGAGAACATTCGGAATCGCATGATTCGTATGCTTGTATTTGTGTTGTTTGGTGATCTTTCTATCAAGTTCTATTAGCTCAAAGATTTATCGACTAGAAAAAGAATGGAAACCAACACTTGCCAAACCATACCTTAGGCAAATCAAACCAATCAATAAGAAAGGTTGTATTATTGAGAATTTGAGAAACATTCGAAATCGCATGATTCGTATGCTTGTGTTTGTGTTGTTTGGTGATCTTTCTATCAAGTTCTATTAGTTCAAAGATTTTTCGACGAGAAAAAGAATAGAAACCGACGGTTCCCAAATCATAGCCTAGGCAAATCAAACCTATCAATAAGAAAGGTTGTGTTATTGAGAATTTGAGAAACATTCGAAATCGCATGATTCGTATGCTTGTGTTGTTGTTGTTTGGTGATCTTTCTATCAAGTTCTATTAGTTCAAAGATTTTTAGACGAGAAAAAGAATGGAAATCAACGGTTCCTAAACCATAGCCTAGGCAAATCAAACCAATGAATAAGAAAGTTTGTATTACTGAGAATTTGAGAAACATTCGAAATCGCATGAGTCGTATGCTTTTGTTTGTGTTGTTTGGTGATCTCTCTATCAAGTTCAATTAGTTCAAAGTTTTTTGGACGAGAAAAAAAATGGAAACCAACGGTTCCCAAACCATAGCCTAGGCAAATCAAACCAATCAATAAGAAAGGTTGTGTTATTGAGAATTTGAGAAACATTCGGCATCGCATGATTCGTGTAGTTGTGTTTTTGTTGTTTGGTGATCTTTCTCTCAAGTTCTATTAGTTCAAAGATTTTTTGACGAGAAAAAGAATGGAAACCAATCGGTTCCCAAACCATAGCCTAGGCAAATCAAACCAATCAATAAGAAAGGTTGTGTTATTGAGGATTTGAGAAACATTTGGAATCGCATGATTCGTATGCTTGTGTTTGTGTTGTTTGGTGATCTTTCTATCAAGTTTAATTAGTTCAAAGATTTATGGAATAGAAAAAGAACGGAAACCAACACTTGCCAAACCATAGCCTAGGCAAATCAAACCAATCAATAAGAAAGGTTGTGTTATTGAGAATTTGAAAAGCATTCGGAATCACATGATTCGGAAGCTTGTGTTTCTGTTGTTTGGTGATCTTTCTATCAAGTTCTATTAGTTCAAAGATTTTTGGACGAGAAAAATAATGGAAACACACACTTGCCAAACCATAGCCTAGGCAAATCAAACCAATCAATAAGAAAGGTTGTATTATCGAGAATTTGAGAAACATTCGAAATCGCATGATTCGTATGCTTGTATTTGTGTTATTTGGTGATCTTTCTATCAAGTTCAATTAGTTCAAAGATTTTTGGACGAGAAAAAGAATGGAAACCAACGGTTCCCAAACCATAGCCTAGGCAAATCAAACCAATCAATAAGAAAGGTTTTGTTATTGAGAATTTGAGAACATTCGGAATCGCATGATTCGTATGCTTGTGTTTGTGTTGTTTGGTGATCTTTCTATCAAGTTCTATTAGTTCAAAGATTTATGGACTAGAAAAAGAATGGAAACCAACACTTGCCCAACCATAGCCTAGGCAAATCAAACCAATCAATAAGAAAGGTTGCATTGTTGAGAATTTGAGAAACATTCGAAATCGTATGATTCGTATGCTTTTATTTTTGTTGTTTGGTGATCTTTCTATCAAGTTCTATTAGTTCAAAGATTTTTCGACGAGAAAAAGAATGGAAACCAACGGTTCCCAAACCATAGCCTAGGCAAATCAAACCAATCAATAAGAAAGGTTGTGTTATTGAGAATTTGAGAAACATTCGGAATAGCATGATTCGTATGCTTGTGTTGGTGTTGTTTGGTGATCTTTCTATCAAGTTCTATTGGTTCAAAGATTTTTGGACGAGAAAACGAATGGAAACACACACTTGCCAAACCATGGCCTATGCAAATCAAACCAATCAATAAGAAAGGTTGTATTACTGAGAATTTGAGAAATATTCGAAATCGCATGATTCGTATGCTTGTGTTTGTGTTGTTTGGTGATCTTTCTATCAAGTTCCATTAGTTCAAAGATTTTTGGACGAGAAAAAGAATGGAAACCAACAGTTCCCAAACCATAGCCTAGGCAAATCAAACCAATCAATAAGAAAGGTTGTATTGTTGAGAATTTAAGAAACATTCGAAATCGCATGATTCGTGTGCTTGTGTTTTTGTTGGTTGGTGATCTTTCTATCAAGTTCTATTAGTTCAAAGATTTTTGGACGAGAAAAAGAATGGAAACCAACGATTCCCAAACCATAGCCTAGGCAAATCAAACCAATCAATAAGAAAGGTTGTGTTATTGAGAATTTGAGAAACATTCGGAATCGCATGATTCGTGTGGTTGTGTTTTTGTTGTTTGGTGATCTTTCTATCAAGTTCTATTACTTCAAAGATTTTTCGACGAGAAAAAGAATGGAAACCAATGGTTCCCAAAACATAGCCTAGGCTAATCAAACCAATCAATAAGAAAGGTTTTGTTATTGAGAATTTGAGAACATTTGGAATCGCATGATTCGTATGCTTGTGTTTGTGTTGTTTGGTGATCTTTCTATCAAGTTCTATTAGTTCAAAGATTTATGGACTAGAAAAAGAATGGAAACCAACACTTGCCCAACCATAGCCTAGGCAAATCAAACCAATCAATAAGAAAGGTTGCATTGTTGAGAATTTGAGAAACATTCGAAATCGTATGATTCGTATGCTTTTATTTTTGTTGTTTGGTGATCTTTCTATCAAGTTCTATTAGATCAAAGATTTTTCGACGAGAAAAAGAATGGAAACCAACGGTTCCCAAACCATAGCCTAGGCAAATCAAACCAATCAATAAGAAAGGTTGTGTTATTGAGAATTTGAGAAACATTCGAAATCGCATGATTCGTATGCTTGTGTTTGTGTTGTTTTGTGAACTTTCTATCAAGTTCTATTACTTCAAAGATTTTTGGACGAGAAAAAGAATGGAAACCAACGATTCCCAAACCATAGCCTAGGCAAATCAAACCAATCAATAAGAAAGGTTGTGTTATTGAGAATTTGAGAAACATTCGGAATCGCATGATTCGTGTGGTTGTGTTTTTGTTGTTTGGTGATCTTTCTATCAAGTTCTATTACTTCAAAGATTTTTCGACGAGAAAAAGAATGGAAACCAATGGTTCCCAAAACATAGCCTAGGCTAATCAAACCAATCAATAAGAAAGGTTGTGTTATTGAGAATTTGAGAAACATTCGAAATCGCATGATTCGTATGCTTGTGTTTGTGTTGTTTGGTGATCTTTCTATCAAGTTCTATTAGTTCAAAGATTTTTCGACGAGAAAAAGAATAGAAACCGACGGTTCCCAAATCATAGCCTAGGCAAATCAAACCTATCAATAAGAAAGGTTGTGTTATTGAGAATTTGAGAAACATTCGAAATCGCATGATTCGTATGCTTGTGTTGGTGTTGTTTTGATACGGGGTTAGCCGTGTGGATGCCCGATCTTCGACGTTCACGACTCAACAAGGAAAACACAAGGAAACAATGGTCAGAATTGAATGGTACGAAACTGGAAATGATGAACTCGACTCAACAAGAGGAAAAACGACACAACAAAGAAGCAAACTGAAATGAAGAAACGAAAAGGGAAATTGATAGAAACGACGAGAAGGATAACCCTTCGAGACAACTATTAAACCCCTGGTATGTATTTCAACCAGAATCCTAATAGAATGGACGAAGAACCAACCTTGTACAATCCTACACAACAAGGCGACACCTTGAAGCACAGGAAGGGGGCTCGTGATCGTTGATAAGCACCAAGCTTCGTAGAGGATTGACACAAATCAAACAAACCAAGCTGCGATTCACACACTCAATGAAGCAAAGCTTCAAACTCTCTCTTTTCAAGAGAAAACGATTTCTATATTCTGAATTGTCTAAGTGTTCCAAACCATCAAAACAATACTTATATGTCTCACTTCTGGAAATAAAAGAAATAATTAAAAAGGTCTAATTAATTCTAAGATAGATAGGCCCAAAACAGCATAATAGGCCCAAAATGAAACAAACACTCTTGGGTGCCTAAAATAGGCGTCGGTGCCCAAACGAGGCACACTCGCAGCGCCGGTGCCCAAACGAGGCACACCCGCAGCGCCGGTGCCCAATCGCGGCACTCATGCGACGTCGCTTGTGCCTTGGCTCTCTTCATGGGTGGCGCCCACACTTGCTAGGCACACAGCCTTGGCACATGGCTCCATGCTCGCTCTCGCCTCCTTAGCACAAATGAAACACACAAAGGCATGCATTCCACTTTGTAGCTTCTTAGCTCGGGATCTAGTGATCGATTTCTATATTCTGAATTGTCTAAGTGTTCCAAACCATCAAAACAATACTTATATGTCTCACTTCTGGAAATAAAAGAAATAATTAAAAAGGTCTAATTAATTCTAAGATAGATAGGTCCAAAACAGCATAATAGGCCCAAAATGAAACAAACACTCTTGGGTGCCTAAAATAGGCGTCGGTGCCCAAACGAGGCACACCCGCAGCGCCGGTGCCCAATCGCGGCACTCATGCGACGTCGCTTGTGCCTTGGCTCTCTTCATGGGTGGCGCCCACACTTTGATACGGGGTTAGCCGTGTGGATGCCCGATCTTCGACGTTCACGACTCAACAAGGAAAACACAAGGAAACAATGGTCAGAATTGAATGGAACGAAACTGGAAATGATGAACTCGACTCAACAAGAGGAAAAACGACACAACAAAGAAGCAAACTGAAATGAAGAAACGAAAAGGGAAATTGATAGAAACGACGAGAAGGATAACCCTTCGAGACAACTATTAAACCCCTGGTATGTATTTCAACCAGAATCCTAATAGAATGGACGAAGAACCAACCTTGTACAATCCTACACAACAAGGCGACACCTTGAAGCACAGGAAGGGGGCTCGTGATCGTTGATAAGCACCAAGCTTCGTAGAGGATTGACACAAATCAAACAAACCAAGCTGCGATTCACACACTCAATGAAGCAAAGCTTCAAACTCTCTCTTTTCAAGAGAAAACGATTTCTATATTCTGAATTGTCTAAGTGTTCCAAACCATCAAAACAATACTTATATGTCTCACTTCTGGAAATAAAAGAAATAATTAAAAAGGTCTAATTAATTCTAAGATAGATAGGCCCAAAAACAGCATAATAGGCCCAAAATGAAACAAACACTCTTGGGTGCCTAAAATAGGCGTCGGTGCCCAAACGAGGCACACTCGCAGCGCCGGTGCCCAAACGAGGCACACCCGCAGCGCCGGTGCCCAATCGCGGCACTCATGCGACGTCGCTTGTGCCTTGGCTCTCTTCATGGGTGGCGCCCACACTTGCTAGGCACACAGCCTTGGCACATGGCTCCATGCTCGCTCTCGCCTCCTTAGCACAAATGAAACACACAAAGGCATGCATTCCACTTTGTAGCTTCTTAGCTCGGGATCTAGTGATTGGCCCCTCAAAGAGTGTTGGGGCGCTTGGAGGAGGCTGACTGGATGATCCTTCATCAACCTCCCCTTCTTGGAAAGGATTCGACCCCGAATCCAAGTCTTCATCAAGAGCAAGGTATGGCGTGAGATCAGCGACGTTGAAAGTTGCGCTTACACCACAATCACCGGGCAGCTCCAGCTTGTATGCATTGTCCCCGATCCTCTTAAGCACCTTGAAAGGTCCATCTCCTCGAGGGGACAGCTTGTTCTTCCTTTGCTCCGGGAATCTCTCTTTCCTCAAATGAACCCACACCAAGTCTCCGGGCTGGAAAACAACGTGGCGCCTCCCATGGTTCGCTCTCCTTGCATTGTACTCGGCCTTTTGCTCCAACTTCAGTTTGGTGCGAGCATGCAATTCCCTAATAAACTCCACATGTTTTCCTGCGTCAAAGTGCTCATTTTCCCTCATTGGCAATGGGGTAAGATCTAGTGGGGTGAGAGGGTTAGTACCATAAACACATTCAAATGGAGTCAATTTAGTAGAAGAATGAACAATCCTGTTATATGGAAACTCCACATGAGGTAAGGCCTCTTCCCACATCTTCAAGTTCTTCCTAATTATGGCCCTAAGAATCGTAGCTAGTGTCCTATTGGTGACCTCGGTTTGCCATCAGTTTGAGGGTGACTAGAGGTAGAAAACAGCAACTTAGTTCCTAGTTTACTCCATAAGGTTCTCCAAAAGAGGCTAAGGAACTTAGTATCTCGGTCACTAACTATGGTTTTAGGAACCCCATGCAATCTGACTATCTCCCTAAAGAATAATCCAGCCACATTAGTAGCATCGTCGGTCTTATGACATGCTATAAAATGTGCCATCTTACTAAACCTATCCACTACAACCATGATTGAATCCCTCCCCTTCTTAGTCCTAGGCAACCCAACTATAAAGTCCATAGAAAGGTCCTCCCAAGGGGCTGTAGGCGTGGGCAATGGTGTGTAAAGTCCATGTGGCATAAGTCTAGATTTAGCCCTAAGACAGTCCATGCATCTTTTAACTACATTCTCAACATCCCTAAGCATGTGTGGCCAATAGAAATGAGTCCTAAGAGTGTGATAAGTTTTGTCCCTCCCAAAATGCCCCATTAGGCCGCCCCTATGGGCTTCCTCAACAAGCAGCAAACGCAATGAACAACGAGGTATGCAAACTTTATCAACTAGAAAAAGAAAGCCATCATGCAAATAGTATTTCTCAGCACAATTCTTTTCAAGACAAGCCTTAAACGCATCACCAAAATCAAGATCAGTTTCATATAACTCACGAATATAAGTAAATCCTAATACTCTAGAATCTAATGAAACAAGCAAAGTGTGGCGTCTAGACAAGGCATCAGCTACAACATTATCTTTTCCTCTTTTAAACTTAATCACATAAGGGAATGTTTCAATGAATTCCATCCATCTACCATGCCTCCTATCCATTTTATCTTGACTTTTAAAGTGTTTCAAGGATTCATGGTCAGTTTTAAGCACAAATTCCCTAGGCCAAAGATAATGCTGCCATGTTTTAAGCACTCGATACAAAGCATACAACTCTTTATCATAGGTCGAGTAGTTTAAACATGCACCTTTTAATTTCTCAGAAAAGAAGGCGATAGGTTTACCTTCTTGCATAAGCACGCCCCCTATGCCGACTCCACTTGCATCACACTCCACCTCAAACGGTCGTGTGAAGTCAGGCAACACCAATAGCGGGGCTTGCGTCAACTTCAGCTTGAGAGTCTCGAAGGCTCTCTCCTGGGCACGCCCCCACTTGAACTCACTTCTCTTCTTTGTAATTTCTGTCAATGGGGCTGCAATGGTGCTAAAATCCTTGACAAACCTCCTATAGAAGCTCGCCAGCCCATGGAAACTCCGCACCTGGCCAATAGTAGTTGGCGTGGGCCACTCGTTTATGGCCTTGATCTTGGCCTCATCCACTTGCAATCCCTGCGAGCTAACCACAAAACCAAGAAAGGTAACAGTAGTAGTACATAACTCACACTTTTTCAAATTCGCAAACAAGTGTTCAAGACGCAAGGTATTAAGCACATCTCTCAAATGACACTCATGCTCCTCTAGGGACTTACTATACACTAATATGTCATCAAAATAGACCACTACAAATTTCCCTATATAATGTCGCAATACATGGTTCATGAGACGCATGAATGTACTAGGGGCGTTCGTGAGCCCGAATGGCATAACGAGCCATTCATAGAGACCAAACTTGGTCTTGAAGGCTGTTTTCCACTCGTCCCCCTCCCTCATACGAATCTGGTGGTATCCACTTTTTAAATCAATTTTTGAGAAAATGGTGGATCCATGCAGTTCGTCTAGCATATCATCAAGACGAGGAATGGGGTGCCTATACTTTACCGTGATGTTATTAATGGCCCTGCAATCGACACACATTCTCCATGTGTTGTCTTTCTTGGGTACTAATAACACCGGTACAACACAAGGGCTCATACTCTCCCTAATGTATCCCTTATCCAAGAGCTCTTGGACTTGGGATTGGACCTCTTGGGTCTCCTGGGGGTTCATACGGTAAGCTGGCCTGTTTGGCAAAGACGCCCCGGGAATGAGATCAATTTGATGCTCGATTCCTCTAATTGGGGGTAGGCCAGCCGGTATCTCGTCGGGGAATACGTCCTTGTACTCCTCGATGAGCCCCAAAATGCGTGGGGGCAGTGAAGCTCGAAGCTCTTCACTTAACAAGCTCAGCTCCTTGCATAAGAGCATAAGCGTTGTTTCCCCATCCAAAAACTCGTCTTCCAGCTCCCTCTTGGAAGCCAAAAGAGCGGAGGGAGGTGTAGGGCTGAGAGGTTGGCTCGTCTTACCCCGAGCTTTCTCTTCCTTCCCATTCTCTCCCTCAAGGTCAGAACATACCTTCTTACCTTGACGCTTCCGATCCCACTCCTCCGAGACCTGCGTAGGCGTCATGGGCTTAAGGACTATGGTCTGGCCGTTGTGGGTTAAGGTGTTTCGGTTGGTGAATCCATCGTGCACAACCTTCCTGTCGTATTGCCATGGACGACCTAATAGAATATGACAAGCCTGCATAGGTACTACATCACAAAGAACATTATCCTCATAACGTCCTAGTTTAATAGAAACCTTTACTTGCCTTTGCACTTTCAATTCACCACAGTCATTCATCCAATGCAACTTATAGGGTCTAGGGTGATGAGTCATAGGTAATTGCAGTTTGTTAACCATCTCTAAGCTAGCAATGTTACAACAACTACCACTATCTATGATCATGTTACAAACCTTCCCTTTAATCAAGCACCTAGTATGAAACAAGTTCTCTCTTTGATTATCATCGCAAGCTTGTGGTTTAATATGCAATGTCCTCCTAGCAATAAGAGATTCACCAGATTCATACTCAATTTCATCTTCAACATTATCATTTTCATGCAAATCATCATTAGGCTCGTTTTCATGCTCACTTTCAGATTCATATTCACCTAAATGATTGATTAAAAGTGTTTTCTTGTTAGGGCAATCTCTTGCATAATGTCCTCTACCCTGGCACTTAAAGCACACAATATCTCTAGTCCTAGACGAAGAGTTAGAGGTAGGATTACTCCCCTTTGGAGCTGCTGAAACCCCACTAGAATTGCCCTTGTTGTATGGTGAAGGCGTGGAGCTTGTGGGCTGTTTGGCTCGTCCAGCTTGGTCTCCTTGACCGCCGTCTGCATTGCTCCTCTCCTTTGGTGCGAGGCCTCCTTCCCATACGATCCGCCTTGCTGGCCACGGCTCCCCCTCCATGATTGGGGCTGAGTGTTCGCGTTCCTTCCTCCCGAGTACCTAGACTTGAATTTCCTTTCTACTTTCAAAGCTAGATGGAAAAGGTCAGTCATAGTAGTGTAGGGATATAAATCAATCTCATTAGCCAAATAAGGATGCAAGATACGAAGATACCTGGCCATGGTGGTCTCTTCATCCTCAACCACATCAGCCCTTACCATCGCCACTTGCATGGCATTGTAGCACTCCTCGGCACTCATGGAACCTTGTTTTAAATTTTCCAGCCGCTGTCTTAGCTCCCGGGCGTAATGTTGAGGTATGAAACGCCCTCTCATCAACGCCTTCATTTGATCCCAGCTGGCTATGGGTGCGTCCAGATTGCGCCTCCTTTCTTTCACCAAGTTATCCCACCATATGAGGGCATAACCGGAGAACTCAAGGACAGCGAGCTGCACCTTCTTGGTCTCGGCAAAGTTGTGGCAGTTCCACACTTGCTCGATCTTGGTCTCCCATTCCATATAGACATCCGGATCACACTTGCCTTCGAAAGCAGGGATCCTCACCTTTATCTTGCCAACTCCGTCTTGCTCCTGCTCACGAGGTCTCATGGGACGCCTATCTCGAACTTCTCGGCGCTCCCTACCTCCCCTTCTTGAGAGGCGCTCCCAATTATCCTCCTCCTCGCCCTCATACTCATCATCATAAAGGTCCATATCACTTGGTGATCCTCTTTGGTCCTGAAATCCTTGAAAGCTATTAGCACGATTATGCTCATCCCGAAGGGGAGTGAGCTGGGAACCAAAAGGCACTCTTCTAGGAAGATTGCCCGAGGAATTACGCAATGGATTAGAGTTATGAGGCACTTCCCTGGTTTGGTTTTGGAAACCATGTTGCTGTGATGTGGACGCCAAGTTAGGGTCCGTGTTGTGGGCGTTTTGGTCCTGGCCATCGCCTAGGCAAATCAAACCAATCAATAAGAAAGGTCGTGTTATTAAGAATTTGAGAAGCATTCGAAATCGCATGATTCGTATGCTTGTGTTTGTGTTGTTTGGTGATCTTTCTATCAAGTTCTATTAGTTTAAAGACTTATGGACTAGAAAAAGAATGGGAACCAACACTTGCCAAACCATAGCTTAGGCAAATCAAACCAATCAATAAGAAAGGTTGTATTATTGATAATTTGAGAAACATTCGAAATCGCATGATTCGTATGCTTGTGTTTGTGTTGTTTGGTGATCTTTCTATCAAGTTCTATTAGTTCAAAGATTTTTGGACGAGAAAAAGAATGGAAACCAATGATTCCCAAACCATAGCCTAGGCTAATCAAACCAATCAATAAGAAAGGTTGTGTTATTGAGAATTTGAGAAACATTAGAAATCGCATGATTCGTATGCTTGTGTTTGTGTTGTTTGGTGATCTTTCTATCAAGTTCTATTAGTTTAAAGATTTATGGACTAGAAAAAGAATGGGAACCAACACTTGCCAAACCATAGCTTAGGCAAATCAAACCAATCAATAAGAAAGGTTGTATTATTGAGAATTTGAGAAGCATTCGAAATCGCATGATTCGTATGCTTGTGTTTGTGTTGTTTGGTGATCTTTCTATCAAGTTCTATTAGTTCAAAGATTTTTGGACGAGAAAAAGAATGGAAACCAACGATTCCCAAACCATAGCCTAGGCAAATCAAACCAATCAATAAGAAAGGTCGTGTTATTAAGAATTTGAGAAGCATTCGAAATCGCATGATTCGTATGCTTGTGTTTGTGTTGTTTGGTGATCTTTCTATCAAGTTCTATTAGTTTAAAGATTTATGGACTAGAAAAAGAATGGGAACCAACACTTGCCAAACCATAGCTTAGGCAAATCAAACCAATCAATAAGAAAGGTTGTATTATTGAGAATTTGAGAAACATTCGAAATCGCATGATTCGTATGCTTGTGTTTGTGTTGTTTGGTGATCTTTCTATCAAGTTCTATTAGTTCAAAGATTTTTGGACGAGAAAAAGAATGGAAACCAACGATTCCCAAACCATAGCCTAGGCTAATCAAACCAATCAATAAGAAAGGTTGTGTTATTGAGAATTTGAGAAACATTCGAAATCGCATGATTCGTATGCTTGTGTTTGTGTTGTTTGGTGATCTTTCTATCAAGTTCTATTAGTTTAAAGATTTATGGACTAGAAAAAGAATGGGAACCAACACTTGCCAAACCATAGCTTAGGCAAATCAAACCAATCAATAAGAAAGGTTGTATTATTGAGAATTTGAGAAGCATTCGAAATCGCATGATTCGTATGCTTGTGTTTGTGTTGTTTGGTGATCTTTCTATCAAGTTCTATTAGTTTAAAGATTTATGGACTAGAAAAAGAATGGGAACCAACACTTGCCAAACCATAGCTTAGGCAAATCAAACCAATCAATAAGAAAGGTTGTATTATTGAGAATTTGAGAAACATTCGAAATCGCATGATTCGTATGCTTGTGTTTGTGTTGTTTGGTGATCTTTCTATCATGTTCTATTAGTTCAAAGATTTTTGGACGAGAAAAAGAATGGAAACCAACGGTTCCCAAACCATAGCCTAGGCAAATCAAACCAATCAATAAGAAAGGTTGTGTTATTGAGAATTAGAGAAACATTCGGAATAGCATGATTCGTATGCGTGTGTTGGTGTTGTTTGGTGATCTTTCTATCAAGTTCTATTGGTTCAAAGATTTTTGGACGAGAAAAAGAATGGAAACACACACTTGCCAAACCATAGCCTAGGCAAATCAAACCAATCAATAAGAAAGGTTGTATTACTGAGAATTTGAGAAATATTCGAAATCGCATGATTCGTATGCTTGTGTTTGTGTTGTTTGGTGATCTTTCTATCAAGTTCCATTAGATCAAAGATTTTTGGACGAGAAAAAGAATGGAAACCAACGGTTCCCAAACCATAGCCTAGGCAAATCAAACCAATCAATAAGAAAGGTTGTATTGTTGAGAATTTAAGAAACATTCGAAATCGCATGATTCGTGTGCTTGTGTTTTTGTTGGTTGGTGATCTTTCTATCAAGTTCTATTAGTTCAAAGATTTTTGGACGAGAAAAAGAATGGAAACCAACGATTCCCAAACCATAGCCTAGGCAAATCAAACCAATCAATAAGAAAGGTTGTGTTATTGAGAATTTGAGAACATTAGGAATCGCATGATTCGTATGCTTGTGTTTGTGTTGTTTGGTGATCTTTCTATCAAGTTCTATTAGTTTAAAGATTTATGGACCAGAAAAAGAATGGGAACCAACACTTGCCAAACCATAGCTTAGGCAAATCAAACCAATCAATAAGAAAGGTTGTATTATTGAGAATTTGAGAAACATTCGAAATCGCATGATTCGTATGCTTGTGTTTGTGTTGTTTGGTGATCTTTCTATCAAGTTCTAATAGTTCAAAGATTTTTGGACGAGAAAAAGAATGGAAACCAACGGTTCCCAAACCATAGCCTAGGCAAATCAAACCAATCAATAAGAAAGGTTGTGTTATTGAGAATTTGAGAAACATTCGGAATAGCATGATTCGTATGCTTGTGTTGGTGTTGTTTGGTGATCTTTCTATCAAGTTCTATTGGTTCAAAGATTTTTGGACGAGAAAAAGAATGGAAACACACACTTGCCAAACCATAGCCTATGCAAATCAAACCAATCAATAAGAAAGGTTGTATTACTGAGAATTTGAGAAATATTCGAAATCGCATGATTCGTATGCTTGTGTTTGTGTTGTTTGGTGATCTTTCTATCAAGTTCAATTAGTTCAAAGATTTTTGGACGAGAAAAAGAATGGAAACCAACGGTTCCCAAACCATAGCCTAGGCAAATCAAACCAATCAATAAGAAAGGTTGTATTGTTGAGAATTTAAGAAACATTCGAAATCGCATGATTCGTGTGCTTGTGTTTTTGTTGGTTGGTGATCTTTCTATCAAGTTCTATTAGTTCAAAGATTTTTGGACGAGAAAAAGAATGGAAACCAACGATTCTCAAACCATAGTCTAGGCAAATCAAACCAATCAATAAGAAAGGTCGTGTTATTGAAAATTTGAGAACATTCGGAATCGCATGATTCGTATGCTTGTGTTTGTGTTGTTTGGTGATCTTTCTATCAAGTTCCATTAGTTCAAAGATTTTTGGACGAGAAAAAGAATGGAAACCAACGGTTCCCAAACCATAGCCTAGGCAAATCAAACCAATCAATAAGAAAGGTTGTATTGTTGAGAATTTAAGAAACATTCGAAATCGCATGATTCGTGTGCTTGTGTTTTTGTTGGTTGGTGATCTTTCTATCAAGTTCTATTAGTTCAAAGATTTTTGGACGAGAAAAAGAATGGAAACCAACGATTCCCAAACCATAGCCTAGGCAAATCAAACCAATCAATAAGAAAGGTTGTGTTATTGAGAATTTGAGAACATTCGGAATCGCATGATTCGTATGCTTGTGTTTGTGTTGTTTGGTGATCTTTCTATCAAGTTCTATTAGCTCAAAGATTTATGGACTAGAAAAAGAATGGAAACCAACACTTTCCAAACCATAGCTTAGGCAAATCAAACCAATCAATAAGAAAGGTTGTATTATTGAGAATTTGAGAAACATTCGAAATCGCATGATTCGTATGCTTGTGTTTGTGTAATTTGGTGATCTTTCTATCAAGTTCTATTAGTTCAGAGATTTTTGGACGAGAAAAAGAATGGAAACCAACGATTCCCAAACCATAGCCTAGGCAAATCAAACCAATCAATAAGAAAGGTCGTGTTATTAAGAATTTGAGAAGCATTCGAAATCGCATGATTCGTATGCTTGTGTTTGTGTTGTTTGGTGATCTTTCTATCAAGTTCTATTAGTTTAAAGATTTATGGACTAGAAAAAGAATGGGAACCAACACTTGCCAAACCATAGCTTAGGCAAATCAAACCAATCAATAAGAAAGGTTGTATTATTGAGAATTTGAGAATCATTCGAAATCGCACGATTCGTATGCTTGTGTTTGTGTTGTTTGGTGATCTTTCTATCAAGTTCTATTAGTTTAAAGATTTATGGACTAGAAAAAGAATGGGAACCAACACTTGCCAAACCATAGCGTAGGCAAATCAAACCAATCAATAAGAAAGGTTGTATTATTGAGAATTTGAGAAACATTCGAAATCGCATGATTCGTATGCTTGTGTTTGTGTTGTTTGGTGATCTTTCTATCAAGTTCTATTAGTTCAAAGATTTTTGGACGAGAAAAAGAATGGAAACCAACGGTTCCCAATCCATAGCCTAGGCAAATCAAACCAATCAATAAGAAAGGTTGTGTTATTGAGAATTTGAGAAACATTCGGAATAGCATGATTTGTATGCTTGTGTTGGTGTTGTTTGGTGATCTTTCTATCAAGTTCTATTGGTTCAAAGATTTTTGGACGAGAAAACGAATGGAAACACACACTTGCCAAACCATGGCCTATGCAAATCAAACCAATCAATAAGAAAGGTTGTATTACTGAGAATTT
Organism: Polygonum maritimum; assembly: GCA_963924305.1. Taxonomy (NCBI): domain Eukaryota; kingdom Viridiplantae; phylum Streptophyta; class Magnoliopsida; order Caryophyllales; family Polygonaceae; genus Polygonum; species Polygonum maritimum. Next base: position 22,319,860 of record OZ002735.1, read on the forward strand.
GAGAAATATTCGAAATCGCATGATTCGTATGCTTGTGTTTGTGTTGTTTGGTGATCTTTCTATCAAGTTCCATTAGTTCAAAGATTTTTGGACGAGAAAAAGAATGGAAACCAACAGTTCCCAAACCATAGCCTAGGCAAATCAAACCAATCAATAAGAAAGGTTGTATTGTTGAGAATATAAGAAACATTCGAAATCGCATGATTCGTGTGCTTGTGTTTTTGTTGGTTGGTGATCTTTCTATCAAGTTCTATTAGTTCAAAGATTTTTGGACGAGAAAAAGAATGGAAACCAACGATTCCCAAACCATAGCCTAGGCAAATCAAACCAATCAATAAGAAAGGTTGTGTTATTGAGAATTTGAGAACATTCGGAATCGCATGATTCGTATGCTTGTGTTTGTGTTGTTTGGTGATCTTTCTATCAAGTTCCATTAGTTCAAAGATTTTTGGACGAGAAAAAGAATGGAAACCAACGGTTCCCAAACCATAGCCTAGGCAAATCAAACCAATCAATAAGAAAGGTTGTATTGTTGAGAATTTAAGAAACATTCGAAATCGCATGATTCGTGTGCTTGTGTTTTTGTTGGTTGGTGATCTTTCTATCAAGTTCTATTAGTTCAAAGATTTTTGGACGAGAAAAAGAATGGAAACCAACGATTCCCAAACCATAGCCTAGGCAAATCAAACCAATCAATAAGAAAGGTTGTGTTATTGAGAATTTGAGAACATTCGGAATCGCATGATTCGTATGCTTGTGTTTGTGTTGTTTGGTGATCTTTCTATCAAGTTCTATTAGCTCAAAGATTTATGGACTAGAAAAAGAATGGAAACCAACACCTGCCAAACCATAGCTTAGGCAAATCAAACCAATCAATAAGAAAGGTTGTATTATTCAGAATTGGAGAAACATTCGAAATCGCATGATTCGTATGCTTGTGTTTGTGTAATTTGGTGATCTTTCTATCAAGTTCTATTAGTTCAAAGATTATTGGACGAGAAAAGAATGGAAACCAACGATTCCCAAACCATAGCCTAGGCAAATCAAACCAATCAATAAGAAAGGTCGTGTTATTGAGAATTTGAGAACATTCGGAATCGCATGATTCGTATACTTGTGTTTGTGTTGTTTGGTGATCTTTCTATCAAGTTCCATTAGTTCAAAGATTTTTGGATGAGAAAAAGAATGGAAACCAACGGTTCCCAAACCATAGCCTAGGCAAATCAAACCAATCAATAAGAAAGGTTGTATTGTTGAGAATTTGAGAAACATTCGAAATCGCATGATTCTTGTGCTTGTGTTTGTGTTGTTTGGTGATCTTTCTATCAAGTTCTATTAGTTCAAAGATTTTTGGACGAGAAAAAGAATGGGAACCAACGGTTCCCAAACCATAGCTTAGGCAAATCAAACCAATCAATAAGAAAGGTTGTGTTATTGAGAATTTGAGAAACATTCGGAATAGCATGATTCGTATGCTTGTGTTGGTGTTGTTTGGTGATCTTTCTATCAAGTTCTATTGGTTCAAAGATTTTTGGACGAGAAAACGAATGGAAACACACACTTGCCAAACCATGGCCTATACAAATCAAACCAATCAATAAGAAAGGTTGTATTACTGAGAATTTGAGAAATATTCGAAATCGCATGATTCGTATGCTTGTGTTTGTGTTGTTTGGTGATCTTTCTATCAAGTTCCATTAGTTCAAAGATTTTTGGACGAGAAAAAGAATGGAAACCAACGGTTCCCAAACCATAGCCTAGGCAAATCAAACCAATCAATAAGAAAGGTTGTGTTATTGAGAATTAGAGAAACATTCGGAATAGCATGATTCGTATGCGTGTGTTGGTGTTGTTTGGTGATCTTTCTATCAAGTTCTATTGGTTCAAAGATTTTTGGACGAGAAAAAGAATGGAAACACACACTTGCCAAACCATAGCCTAGGCAAATCAAACCAATCAATAAGAAAGGTTGTATTACTGAGAATTTGAGAAATATTCGAAATCGCATGATTCGTATGCTTGTGTTTGTGTTGTTTGGTGATCTTTCTATCAAGTTCCATTAGATCAAAGATTTTTGGACGAGAAAAAGAATGGAAACCAACGGTTCCCAAACCATAGCCTAGGCAAATCAAACCAATCAATAAGAAAGGTTGTATTGTTGAGAATTTAAGAAACATTCGAAATCGCATGATTCGTGTGCTTGTGTTTTTGTTGGTTGGTGATCTTTCTATCAAGTTCTATTAGTTCAAAGATTTTTGGACGAGAAAAAGAATGGAAACCAACGATTCCCAAACCATAGCCTAGGCAAATCAAACCAATCAATAAGAAAGGTTGTGTTATTGAGAATTTGAGAACATTCGGAATCGCATGATTCGTATGCTTGTGTTTGTGTTGTTTGGTGATCTTTCTATCAAGTTCCATTAGTTCAAAGATTTTTGGACGAGAAAAAGAATGGAAACCAACGGTTCCCAAACCATAGCCTAGGCAAATCAAACCAATCAATAAGAAAGGTTGTATTGTTGAGAATTTAAGAAACATTCGAAATCGCATGATTCGTGTGCTTGTGTTTTTGTTGGTTGGTGATCTTTCTATCAAGTTCTATTAGTTCAAAGATTTTTGGACGAGAAAAAGAATGGAAACCAACGATTCCCAAACCATAGCCTAGGCAAATCAAACCAATCAATAAGAAAGGTTGTGTTATTGAGAATTTGAGAACATTCGGAATCGCATGATTCGTATGCTTGTGTTTGTGTTGTTTGGTGATCTTTCTATCAAGTTCTATTAGCTCAAAGATTTATGGACTAGAAAAAGAATGGAAACCAACACCTGCCAAACCATAGCTTAGGCAAATCAAACCAATCAATAAGAAAGGTTGTATTATTCAGAATTGGAGAAACATTCGAAATCGCATGATTCGTATGCTTGTGTTTGTGTAATTTGGTGATCTTTCTATCAAGTTCTATTAGTTCAAAGATTATTGGACGAGAAAAGAATGGAAACCAACGATTCCCAAACCATAGCCTAGGCAAATCAAACCAATCAATAAGAAAGGTCGTGTTATTGAGAATTTGAGAACATTCGGAATCGCATGATTCGTATACTTGTGTTTGTGTTGTTTGGTGATCTTTCTATCAAGTTCCATTAGTTCAAAGATTTTTGGATGAGAAAAAGAATGGAAACCAACGGTTCCCAAACCATAGCCTAGGCAAATCAAACCAATCAATAAGAAAGGTTGTATTGTTGAGAATTTGAGAAACATTCGAAATCGCATGATTCTTGTGCTTGTGTTTGTGTTGTTTGGTGATCTTTCTATCAAGTTCTATTAGTTCAAAGATTTTTGGACGAGAAAAAGAATGGGAACCAACGGTTCCCAAACCATAGCTTAGGCAAATCAAACCAATCAATAAGAAAGGTTGTGTTATTGAGAATTTGAGAAACATTCGGAATAGCATGATTCGTATGCTTGTGTTGGTGTTGTTTGGTGATCTTTCTATCAAGTTCTATTGGTTCAAAGATTTTTGGACGAGAAAACGAATGGAAACACACACTTGCCAAACCATGGCCTATACAAATCAAACCAATCAATAAGAAAGGTTGTATTACTGAGAATTTGAGAAATATTCGAAATCGCATGATTCGTATGCTTGTGTTTGTGTTGTTTGGTGATCTTTCTATCAAGTTCCATTAGTTCAAAGATTTTTGGACGAGAAAAAGAATGGAAACCAACGGTTCCCAAACCATAGCCTAGGCAAATCAAACCAATCAATAAGAAAGGTTGTGTTATTGAGAATTAGAGAAACATTCGGAATAGCATGATTCGTATGCGTGTGTTGGTGTTGTTTGGTGATCTTTCTATCAAGTTCTATTGGTTCAAAGATTTTTGGACGAGAAAAAGAATGGAAACACACACTTGCCAAACCATAGCCTAGGCAAATCAAACCAATCAATAAGAAAGGTTGTATTACTGAGAATTTGAGAAATATTCGAAATCGCATGATTCGTATGCTTGTGTTTGTGTTGTTTGGTGATCTTTCTATCAAGTTCCATTAGATCAAAGATTTTTGGACGAGAAAAAGAATGGAAACCAACGGTTCCCAAACCATAGCCTAGGCAAATCAAACCAATCAATAAGAAAGGTTGTATTGTTGAGAATTTAAGAAACATTCGAAATCGCATGATTCGTGTGCTTGTGTTTTTGTTGGTTGGTGATCTTTCTATCAAGTTCTATTAGTTCAAAGATTTTTGGACGAGAAAAAGAATGGAAACCAACGATTCCCAAACCATAGCCTAGGCAAATCAAACCAATCAATAAGAAAGGTTGTGTTATTGAGAATTTGAGAACATTAGGAATCGCATGATTCGTATGCTTGTGTTTGTGTTGTTTGGTGATCTTTCTATCAAGTTCTATTAGTTTAAAGATTTATGGACCAGAAAAAGAATGGGAACCAACACTTGCCAAACCATAGCTTAGGCAAATCAAACCAATCAATAAGAAAGGTTGTATTATTGAGAATTTGAGAAACATTCGAAATCGCATGATTCGTATGCTTGTGTTTGTGTTGTTTGGTGATCTTTCTATCAAGTTCTATTAGTTCAAAGATTTTTGGACGAGAAAAAGAATGGAAACCAACGGTTCCCAAACCATAGCCTAGGCAAATCAAACCAATCAATAAGAAAGGTTGTGTTATTGAGAATTTGAGAAACATTCGGAATAGCATGATTCGTATGCTTGTGTTGGTGTTGTTTGGTGATCTTTCTATCAAGTTCTATTGGTTCAAAGATTTTTGGACGAGAAAAAGAATGGAAACACACACTTGCCAAACCATAGCCTATGCAAATCAAACCAATCAATAAGAAAGGTTGTATTACTGAGAATTTGAGAAATATTCGAAATCGCATGATTCGTATGCTTGTGTTTGTGTTGTTTGGTGATCTTTCTATCAAGTTCAATTAGTTCAAAGATTTTTGGACGAGAAAAAGAATGGAAACCAACGGTTCCCAAACCATAGCCTAGGCAAATCAAACCAATCAATAAGAAAGGTTGTATTGTTGAGAATTTAAGAAACATTCGAAATCGCATGATTCGTGTGCTTGTGTTTTTGTTGGTTGGTGATCTTTCTATCAAGTTCTATTAGTTCAAAGATTTTTGGACGAGAAAAAGAATGGAAACCAACGATTCCCAAACCATAGTCTAGGCAAATCAAACCAATCAATAAGAAAGGTCGTGTTATTGAAAATTTGAGAACATTCGGAATCGCATGATTCGTATGCTTGTGTTTGTGTTGTTTGGTGATCTTTCTATCAAGTTCCATTAGTTCAAAGATTTTTGGACGAGAAAAAGAATGGAAACCAACGGTTCCCAAACCATAGCCTAGGCAAATCAAACCAATCAATAAGAAAGGTTGTATTGTTGAGAATTTAAGAAACATTCGAAATCGCATGATTCGTGTGCTTGTGTTTTTGTTGGTTGGTCATCTTTCTATCAAGTTCTATTAGTTCAAAGATTTTTGGACGAGAAAAAGAATGGAAACCAACGATTCCCAAACCATAGCCTAGGCAAATCAAACCAATCAATAAGAAAGGTTGTGTTATTGAGAATTTGAGAACATTCGGAATCGCATGATTCGTATGCTTGTGTTTGTGTTGTTTGGTGATCTTTCTATCAAGTTCTATTAGCTCAAAGATTTATGGACTAGAAAAAGAATGGAAACCAACACTTTCCAAACCATAGCTTAGGCAAATCAAACCAATCAATAAGAAAGGTTGTATTATTGAGAATTTGAGAAACATTCGAAATCGCATGATTCGTATGCTTGTGTTTGTGTAATTTGGTGATCTTTCTATCAAGTTCTATTAGTTCAGAGATTTTTGGACGAGAAAAAGAATGGAAACCAACGATTCCCAAACCATAGCCTAGGCAAATCAAACCAATCAATAAGAAAGGTCGTGTTATTAAGAATTTGAGAAGCATTCGAAATCGCATGATTCGTATGCTTGTGTTTGTGTTGTTTGGTGATCTTTCTATCAAGTTCTATTAGTTTAAAGATTTATGGACTAGAAAAAGAATGGGAACCAACACTTGCCAAACCATAGCTTAGGCAAATCAAACCAATCAATAAGAAAGGTTGTATTATTGAGAATTTGAGAATCATTCGAAATCGCACGATTCGTATGCTTGTGTTTGTGTTGTTTGGTGATCTTTCTATCAAGTTCTATTAGTTTAAAGATTTATGGACTAGAAAAAGAATGGAAACCAACACTTGCCAAACCATAGCGTAGGCAAATCAAACCAATCAATAAGAAAGGTTGTATTATTGAGAATTTGAGAAACATTCCAAATCGCATGATTCGTATGCTTGTGTTTGTGTTGTTTGGTGATCTTTCTATCAAGTTCTATTAGTTCAAAGATTTTTGGACGAGAAAAAGAATGGAAACCAACGGTTCCCAATCCATAGCCTAGGCAAATCAAACCAATCAATAAGAAAGGTTGTGTTATTGAGAATTTGAGAAACATTCGGAATAGCATGATTCGTATGCTTGTGTTGGTGTTGTTTGGTGATCTTTCTATCAAGTTCTATTGGTTCAAAGATTTTTGGACGAGAAAACGAATGGAAACACACACTTGCCAAACCATGGCCTATGCAAATCAAACCAATCAATAAGAAAGGTTGTATTACTGAGAATTTGAGAAATATTCGAAATCGCATGATTCGTATGCTTGTGTTTGTGTTGTTTGGTGATCTTTCTATCAAGTTCCATTAGTTCAAAGATTTTTGGACGAGAAAAAGAATGGAAACCAACAGTTCCCAAACCATAGCCTAGGCAAATCAAACCAATCAATAAGAAAGGTTGTATTGTTGAGAATTTAAGAAACATTCGAAATCGCATGATTCGTGTGCTTGTGTTTTTGTTGGTTGGTGATCTTTCTATCAAGTTCTATTAGTTCAAAGATTTTTGGACGAGAAAAAGAATGGAAACCAACGATTCCCAAACCATAGCCTAGGCAAATCAAACCAATCAATAAGAAAGGTTGTGTTATTGAGAATTTGAGAACATTCGGAATCGCATGATTCGTATGCTTGTGTTTGTGTTGTTTGGTGATCTTTCTATCAAGTTCCATTAGTTCAAAGATTTTTGGACGAGAAAAAGAATGGAAACCAACGGTTCCCAAACCATAGCCTAGGCAAATCAAACCAATCAATAAGAAAGGTTGTATTGTTGAGAATTTAAGAAACATTCGAAATCGCATGATTCGTGTGCTTGTGTTTTTGTTGGTTGGTGATCTTTCTATCAAGTTCTATTAGTTCAAAGATTTTTGGACGAGAAAAAGAATGGAAACCAACGATTCCCAAACCATAGCCTAGGCAAATCAAACCAATCAATAACAAAGGTTGTGTTATTGAGAATTTGAGAACATTCGGAATCGCATGATTCGTATGCTTGTGTTTGTGTTGTTTGGTGATCTTTCTATCAAGTTCTATTAGCTCAAAGATTTATGGACTAGAAAAAGAATGGAAACCAACACCTGCCAAACCATAGCTTAGGCAAATCAAACCAATCAATAAGAAAGGTTGTATTATTCAGAATTGGAGAAACATTCGAAATCGCATGATTCGTATGCTTGTGTTTGTGTAATTTGGTGATCTTTCTATCAAGTTCTATTAGTTCAAAGATTATTGGACGAGAAAAGAATGGAAACCAACGATTCCCAAACCATAGCCTAGGCAAATCAAACCAATCAATAAGAAAGGTCGTGTTATTGAGAATTTGAGAACATTCGGAATCGCATGATTCGTATACTTGTGTTTGTGTTGTTTGGTGATCTTTCTATCAAGTTCCATTAGTTCAAAGATTTTTGGATGAGAAAAAGAATGGAAACCAACGGTTCCCAAACCATAGCCTAGGCAAATCAAACCAATCAATAAGAAAGGTTGTATTGTTGAGAATTTGAGAAACATTCGAAATCGCATGATTCTTGTGCTTGTGTTTGTGTTGTTTGGTGATCTTTCTATCAAGTTCTATTAGTTCAAAGATTTTTGGACGAGAAAAAGAATGGGAACCAACGGTTCCCAAACCATAGCTTAGGCAAATCAAACCAATCAATAAGAAAGGTTGTGTTATTGAGAATTTGAGAAACATTCGGAATAGCATGATTCGTATGCTTGTGTTGGTGTTGTTTGGTGATCTTTCTATCAAGTTCTATTGGTTCAAAGATTTTTGGACGAGAAAACGAATGGAAACACACACTTGCCAAACCATGGCCTATACAAATCAAACCAATCAATAAGAAAGGTTGTATTACTGAGAATTTGAGAAATATTCGAAATCGCATGATTCGTATGCTTGTGTTTGTGTTGTTTGGTGATCTTTCTATCAAGTTCCATTAGTTCAAAGATTTTTGGACGAGAAAAAGAATGGAAACCAACGGTTCCCAAACCATAGCCTAGGGAAATCAAACCAATCAATAAGAAAGGTTGTATTGTTGAGAATTTAAGAAACATTCGAAATCGCATGATTCGTGTGCTTGTGTTTTTGTTGGTTGGTGATCTTTCTATCAAGTTCTATTAGTTCAAAGATTTTTGGACGAGAAAAAGAATGGAAACCAACGATTCCCAAACCATAGCCTAGGCAAATCAAACCAATCAATAAGAAAGGTTGTGTTATTGAGAATTTGAGAACATTCGGAATCGCATGATTCGTATGCTTGTGTTTGTGTTGTTTGGTGATCTTTCTATCAAGTTCCATTAGTTCAAAGATTTTTGGACGAGAAAAAGAATGGAAACCAACGGTTCCCAATCCATAGCCTAGGCAAATCAAACCAATCAATAAGAAAGGTTGTATTGTTGAGAATTTAAGAAACATTCGAAATCGCATGATTCGTGTGCTTGTGTTTTTGTTGGTTGGTGATCTTTCTATCAAGTTCTATTAGTTCAAAGATTTTTGGACGAGAAAAAGAATGGAAACCAACGATTCCCAAACCATAGCCTAGGCAAATCAAACCAATCAATAAGAAAGGTTGTGTTATTGAGAATTTGAGAACATTCGGAATCGCATGATTCGTATGCTTGTGTTTGTGTTGTTTGGTGATCTTTCTATCAAGTTCCATTAGTTCAAAGATTTTTGGACGAGAAAAAGAATGGAAACCAACGGTTCCCAAACCATAGCCTAGGCAAATCAAACCAATCAATAAGAAAGGTTGTATTGTTGAGAATTTAAGAAACATTCGAAATCGCATGATTCGTGTGCTTGTGTTTTTGTTGGTTGGTGATCTTTCTATCAAGTTCTATTAGTTCAAAGATTTTTGGACGAGAAAAAGAATGGAAACCAACGATTCCCAAACCATAGCCTAGGCAAATCAAACCAATCAATAAGAAAGGTTGTGTTATTGAGAATTTGAGAACATTCGGAATCGCATGATTCGTATGCTTGTGTTTGTGTTGTTTGGTGATCTTTCTATCAAGTTCTATTAGCTCAAAGATTTATGGACTAGAAAAAGAATGGAAACCAACACTTGCCAAACCATAGCTTAGGCAAATCAAACCAATCAATAAGAAAGGTTGTATTATTCAGAATTTGAGAAACATTCGAAATTGCATGATTCGTATGCTTGTGTTTGTGTAATTTGGTCATCTTTCTATCAAGTTCTATTAGTTCAAAGATTTTTGGACGAGAAAATAATGGAAACCAACGATTCCCAAACCATAGCCTAGGCAAATCAAACCAATCAATAAGAAAGGTCGTGTTATTGAGAATTTGAGAACATTCGGAATCGCATGATTCGTATACTTGTGTTTGTGTTGTTTGGTGATCTTTCTTTCAAGTTCCATTAGTTCAAAGATTTTTGGATGAGAAAAAGAATGGAAACCAACGGTTCCCAAACCATAGCCTAGGCAAATCAAACCAATCAATAAGAAAGGTTGTATTGTTGAGAATTTAAGAAACATTCGAAATCGCATGATTCGTGTGCTTGTGTTTTTGTTGGTTGGTGATCTTTCTATCAAGTTCTATTAGTTCAAAGATTTTTGGACGAGAAAAAGAATGGAAACCAACGATTCCCAAACCATAGCCTAGGCAAATCAAACCAATCAATAAGAAAGGTTGTGTTATTGAGAATTTGAGAACATTCCGAATCGCATGATTCGTATGCTTGTGTTTGTGTTGTTTGGTGATCTTTCTATCAAGTTCCATTAGTTCAAAGATTTTTGGACGAGAAAAAGAATGGAAACCAACGGTTCCCAAACCATAGCCTAGGCAAATCAAACCAATCAATAAGAAAGGTTGTATTGTTGAGAATTTAAGAAACATTCGAAATCGCATGATTCGTGTGCTTGTGTTTTCGTTGGTTGGTGATCTTTCTATCAAGTTCTATTAGTTCAAAGATTTTTGGACGAGAAAAAGAATGGAAACCAACGATTCCCAAACCATAGCCTAGGCAAATCAAACCAATCAATAAGAAAGGTTGTGTTATTGAGAATTTGAGAACATTCGGAATCGCATGATTCGTATGCTTGTGTTTGTGTTGTTTGGTGATCTTTCTATCAAGTTCTATTAGTTCAAAGATTTTTGGACGAGAAAAAGAATGGAAACCAACGGTTCCCAAACCATAGCCTAGGCAAATCAAACCAATCAATAAGAAAGGTTGTATTGTTGAGAATTTGAGAAATATTCGAAATCGCATGATTCGTATGCTTGTGTTTGTGTTGTTTGGTGATCTTTCTATCAAGTTCCATTAGTTCAAAGATTTTTCGACGAGAAAAAGAATGGAAACCAACGGTTCCCAAACCATAGCCTAGGCAAATCAAACCAATCAATAAGAAAGGTTGTGTTATTGAGAATTTGAGAAACATTCGGAATAGCATGATTCGTATGCTTGTGTTTGTGTTGTTTGGTGATCTTTCTATCAAGTTCTATTAGTTCAAAGATTTTTGGACGAGAAAAAGAATGGGAACCAACGATTCCCAAACCATAGCCTAGGCAAATCAAACCAATCAATAAGAAAGGTTGTGTTATTGAGAATTTGAGAAACATTCGAAATCGCATGATTCGTATGCTTGTGTTTGTGTTGTTTGGTGATCTTTCTATCAAGTTCTATAAGTTCAAAGATTTTTCGATGAGAAAAAGAATGGAAACCGACGGTTCTCAAATCATAGCATAGGCAAATCAAACCTATCAATAAGAAAGGTTGTGTTATTGAGAATTTGAGAACATTCGGAATAGCATGATTCGTATGCTTGTGTTTGTGTTGTTTGGTGATCTTTCTATCAAGTTCTATTAGCTCAAAGATTTTTGGACGAGAAAAAGAATGGAAACCAACACTTGCCAAACCATAGCTTAGGCAAATCAAACCAATCAATAAGAAAGGTTGTATTATTGAGAATTTGAGAAACATTCGAAATCGCATGATTCGTATGCTTGTGTTTGTGTAATTTGGTGATCTTTCTATCAAGTTCTATTAGTTCAAAGATTTTTGGACGAGAAAAGAATGGAAACCAACAATTCCCAAACCATAGCCTAGGCAAATCAAACCAATCAATAAGAAAGGTCGTGTTATTAAGAATTTGAGAAGCATTCGAAATCGCATGATTCGTATGCTTGTGTTTGTGTTGTTTGGTGATCTTTCTATCAAGTTCTATTAGTTTAAAGATTTATGGACTAGAAAAAGAATGGGAACCAACACTTGCCAAACCATAGCTTAGGCAAATCAAACCAATCAATAAGAAAGGTTGTATTATTGAGAATTTGAGAAACATTCGAAATCGCATGATTCGTATGCTTGTGTTTGTGTTATTTGGTGATCGTTCTATCAAGTTCTATTAGTTCAAAGATTTTTGGACGAGAAAAAGAATGGAAACCAACGATTCCCAAACCATAGCCTAGGCTAATCAAACCAATCAATAAGAAAGGTTGTGTTATTGAGAATTTGAGAAACATTCGAAATCGCATGATTCGTATGCTTGTGTTTGTGTTGTTCGGTGATCTTTCTATCAAGTTCTATTAGTTTAAAGATTTATGGACTAGAAAAAGTATGGGAACCAACACTTGCCAAACCATAGCTTAGGCAAATCAAACCAATCAATAAGAAAGGTTGTATTATTGAGAATTTGAGAAGCATTCGAAATCGCATGATTCGTATGCTTGTGTTTGTGTTGTTTGGTGATCTTTCTATCAAGTTCTATTAGTTCAAAGATTTTTGGACCAGAAAAAGAATGGAAACCAACGATTCCCAAACCATAGCCTAGGCAAATCAAACCAATCAATAAGAAAGGTCGTGTTATTGAGAATTTGAGAACATTCGGAATCGCATGATTCGTATGCTTGTGTTTGTGTTGTTTGGTGATCTTTCTATCAAGTTCCATTAGTTCAAAGATTTTTGGACGAGAAAAAGAATGGAAACCAACGGTTCCCAAACCATAGCCTAGGCAAATCAAACCAATCAATAAGAAAGGTTGTATTGTTGAGAATTTAAGAAACATTCGAAATCGCATGATTCGTGTGCTTGTGTTTTTGTTGGTTGGTGATCTTTCTATCAAGTTCTATTAGTTCAAAGATTTTTGGACGAGAAAAAGAATGGAAACCAACGATTCCCAAACCATAGCCTAGGCAAATCAAACCAATCAATAAGAAAGGTTGTGTTATTGAGAATTTGAGAACATTCGGAATCGCATGATTCGTATGCTTGTGTTTGTGTTGTTTGGTGATCTTTCTATCAAGTTCTATTAGCTCAAAGATTTATGGACTAGAAAAAGAATGGAAACCAACACTTGCCAAACCATAGCTTAGGCAAATCAAACCAATCAATAAGAAAGGTTGTATTATTCAGAATTTGAGAAACATTCGAAATTGCATGATTCGTATGCTTGTGTTTGTGTAATTTGGTCATCTTTCTATCAAGTTCTATTAGTTCAAAGATTTTTGGACGAGAAAATAATGGAAACCAACGATTCCCAAACCATAGCCTAGGCAAATCAAACCAATCAATAAGAAAGGTCGTGTTATTGAGAATTTGAGAACATTCGGAATCGCATGATTCGTATACTTGTGTTTGTGTTGTTTGGTGATCTGTCTTTCAAGTTCCATTAGTTCAAAGATTTTTGGATGAGAAAAAGAATGGAAACCAACGGTTCCCAAACCATAGCCTAGGCAAATCAAACCAATCAATAAGAAAGGTTGTATTGTTGAGAATTTGAGAAACATTCGAAATCGCATGATTCGTATGCTTGTGTTTGTGTTGTTTGGTGATCTTTCTATCAAGTTCTATTAGTTCAAAGATTTTTGGACGAGAAAAAGAATGGAAACCAACGATTCCCAAACCATAGCCTAGGCAAATCAAACCAATCAATAAGAAAGGTTGTGTTATTGAGAATTTGAGAAACATTCGGAATAGCATGATTCGTATGCTTGTGTTGGTGTTGTTCGGTGATCTTTCTATCAAGTTCTATTAGTTTAAAGATTTATGGACTAGAAAAAGTATGGGAACCAACACTTGCCAAACCATAGCTTAGGCAAATCAAACCAATCAATAAGAAAGGTTGTATTATTGAGAATTTGAGAAGCATTCGAAATCGCATGATTCGTATGCTTGTGTTTGTGTTGTTTGGTGATCTTTCTATCAAGTTCTATTAGTTCAAAGATTTTTGGACGAGAAAAAGAATGGAGACCAACGATTCCCAAACCATAGCCTAGGCAAATCAAACCAATCAATAAGAAAGGTCGTGTTATTAGGAATTTGAGAAGCATTCGAAATCGCATGATTCGTATGCTTGTGTTTGTGTTGTTTGGTGATCTTTCTATCAAGTTCTATTAGTTTAAAGATTTATGGACTAGAAAAAGAATGGGAACCAACACTTGCCAAACCATAGCTTAGGCAAATCAAACCAATCAATAAGAAAGGTTGTATTATTGAGAATTTGAGAAACATTCGAAATCGCATGATTCGTATGCTTGTGTTTGTGTTGTTTGGTGATCTTTCTATCAAGTTCTATTAGTTCAAAGATTTTTGGACGAGAAAAAGAATGGAAACCAACGATTCCCAAACCATAGCCTAGGCTAATCAAACCAATCAATAAGAAAGGTCGTGTTATTGAGAATTTGAGAAACATTCGAAATCGCATGATTCGTATGCTTGTGTTTGTGTTGTTTGGTGATCTTTCTATCAAGTTCTATTAGTTTAAAGATTTATGGACTAGAAAAAGAATGGGAACCAACACTTGCCAAACCATAGCTTAGGCAAATCAAACCAATCAATAAGAAAGGTTGTATTATTGAGAATTTGAGAAGCATTCGAAATCGCATGATTCTTATGCTTGTGTTTGTGTTGTTTGGTGATCTTTCTATCAAGTTCTATTAGTTTAAAGATTTATGGACTAGAAAAAGAATGGGAACCAACACTTGCCAAACCATAGCTTAGGCAAATCAAACCAATCAATAAGAAAGGTTGTATTATTGAGAATTTGAGAAACATTCGAAATCGCACGATTCGTATGCTTGTGTTTGTGTTGTTTGGTGATCTCTCTATCAAGTTCTATTAGTTCAAAGATTTTTGGACGAGAAAAAGAATGGAAACCAACGATTCCCAAACCATAGCCTAGGCAAATCAAACCAATCAATAAGAAAGGTCGTGTTATTAAGAATTTGAGAAGCATTCGAAATCGCATGATTCGTATGCTTCTGTTTGTGTTGTTTGGTGATCTTTCTATCAAGTTCTATTATTTTAAAGATTTATGGACTAGAAAAAGAATGGGAACCAACACTTGCCAAACTATAGCTTAGGCAAATCAAACCAATCAATAAGAAAGGTTGTATTATTGAGAATTTGAGAAACATTCGAAATCGCATGATTCGTATGCTTGTGTTTGTGTTGTTTGGTGATCTTTCTATCAAGTTCTATTAGTTTAAAGATTTATGGACTAGAAAAAGAATGGGAACCAACACTTGCCAAACCATAGCGTAGGCAAATCAAACCAATCAATAAGAAAGGTTGTATTATTGAGAATTTGAGAAACATTCGAAACCGCATGATTCGTATGCTTGTGTTTGTGTTGTTTGGTGATCTTTCTATCAAGTTCTATTAGTTCAAAGATTTTTGGACGAGAAAAAGAATGGAAACCAACGATTCCCAAACCATAGCCTAGGCAAATCAAACCAATCAATAAGAAAGGTCGTGTTATTAAGAATTTGAGAAGCATTCGAAATCGCATGATTCGTATGCTTCTGTTTGTGTTGTTTGGTGATCTTTCTATCAAGTTCTATTATTTTAAAGATTTATGGACTAGAAAAAGAATGGGAACCAACACTTGCCAAACCATAGCTTAGGCAAATCAAACCAATCAATAAGAAAGGTTGTATTATTGAGAATTTGAGAAACATTCGAAATCGCATGATTCGTATGCTTGTGTTTGTGTTGTTTGGTGATCTTTCTATCAAGTTCTATTAGTTTAAAGATTTATGAAATAGAAAAAGAATGGGAACCAACACTTGCCAAACCATAGCGTAGGCAAATCAAACCAATCAATAAGAAAGGTTGTATTATTGAGAATTTGAGAAGCATTCGAAATCGCATGATTCGTATGCTTGTGTTTGTGTTGTTTGGTGATCTTTCTATCAAGTTCTATTAGTTCAAAGATTTTTGGACGAGAAAAAGAATGGAAACCAACGATTCCCAAACCATAGCCTAGGCAAATCAAACCAATCAATAAGAAAGGTTGTGTTATTGAGAATTTGAGAACATTCGGAATCGCATGATTCGTATGCTTGTGTTTGTGTTGTTTGGTGATCTTTCTATCAAGTTCCATTAGTTCAAAGATTTTTGGACGAGAAAAAGAATGGAAACCAACGGTTCCCAAACCATAGCCTAGGCAAATCAAACCAATCAATAAGAAAGGTTGTATTGTTGAGAATTTGAGAAATATTCGAAATCGCATGATTCGTATGCTTGTGTTTGTGTTGTTTGGTGATCTTTCTATCAAGTTCCATTAGTTCAAAGATTTTTCGACGAGAAAAAGAATGGAAACCAACGGTTCCCAAACCATAGCCTAGGCAAATCAAACCAATCAATAAGAAAGGTTGTGTTATTGAGAATTTGAGAAACATTCGGAATAGCATGATTCGTATGCTTGTGTTTGTGTTGTTTGGTGATCTTTCTATCAAGTTCTATTAGTTCAAAGATTTTTGGATGAGAAAAAGAATGGGAACCAACGATTCCCAAACCATAGCCTAGGCAAATCAAACCAATCAATAAGAAAGGTTGTGTTATTGAGAATTTGAGAAACATTCGAAATCGCATGATTCGTATGCTTGTGTTTGTGTTGTTTGGTGATCTTTCTATCAAGTTCTATTAGTTCAAAGATTTTTCGACGAGAAAAAGAATGGAAACCGACGGTTCTCAAATCATAGCCTAGGCAAATCAAACCTATCAATAAGAAAGGTTGTGTTATTGAGAATTTGAGAACATTCGGAATAGCATGATTCGTATGCTTGTGTTTGTGTTGTTTGGTGATCTTTCTATCAAGTTCTATTAGCTCAAAGATTTTTGGACGAGAAAAAGAATGGAAACCAACACTTGCCAAACCATAGCTTAGGCAAATCAAACCAATCAATAAGAAAGGTTGTATTATTGAGAATTTGAGAAACATTCGAAATCGCATGATTCGTATGCTTGTGTTTGTGTAATTTGGTGATCTTTCTATCAAGTTCTATTAGTTCAAAGATTTTTGGACGAGAAAAGAATGGAAACCAACAATTCCCAAACCATAGCCTAGGCAAATCAAACCAATCAATAAGAAAGGTCGTGTTATTAAGAATTTGAGAAGCATTCGAAATCGCATGATTCGTATGCTTGTGTTTGTGTTGTTTGGTGATCTTTCTATCAAGTTCTATTAGTTTAAAGACTTATGGACTAGAAAAAGAATGGGAACCAACACTTGCCAAACCATAGCTTAGGCAAATCAAACCAATCAATAAGAAAGGTTGTATTATTGAGAATTTGAGAAACATTCGAAATCGCATGATTCGTATGCTTGTGTTTGTGTTATTTGGTGATCGTTCTATCAAGTTCTATTAGTTCAAAGATTTTTGGACGAGAAAAAGAATGGAAACCAACGATTCCCAAACCATAGCCTAGGCTAATCAAACCAATCAATAAGAAAGGTTGTGTTATTGAGAATTTGAGAAACATTCGAAATCGCATGATTTGTATGCTTGTGTTTGTGTTGTTTGGTGATCTTTCTATCAAGTTCTATTAGTTTAAAGATTTATGGACTAGAAAAAGTATGGGAACCAACACTTGCCAAACCATAGCTTAGGCAAATCAAACCAATCAATAAGAAAGGTTGTATTATTGAGAATTTGAGAAGCATTCGAAATCGCATGATTCGTATGCTTGTGTTTGTGTTGTTTGGTGATCTTTCTATCAAGTTCTATTAGTTCAAAGATTTTTGGACGAGAAAAAGAATGGAAACCAACGATTCCCAAACCATAGCCTAGGCAAATCAAACCAATCAATAAGAAAGGTCGTGTTATTAGGAATTTGAGAAGCATTCGAAATCGCATGATTCGTATGCTTGTGTTTGTGTTGTTTGGTGATCTTTCTATCAAGTTCTATTAGTTTAATGATTTATGGACTAGAAAAAGAATGGGAACCAACACTTGCCAAACCATAGCTTAGGCAAATCAAACCAATCAATAAGAAAGGTTGTATTATTGAGAATTTGAGAAACATTCGAAATCGCATGATTCGTATGCTTGTGTTTGTGTTGTTTGGTGATCTTTCTATCAAGTTCTATTAGTTCAAAGATTTTTGGACGAGAAAAAGAATGGAAACCAACGATTCCCAAACCATAGCCTAGGATAATCAAACCAATCAATAAGAAAGGTCGTGTTATTGAGAATTTGAGAAACATTCGAAATCGCATGATTCGTATGCTTGTGTTTGTGTTGTTTGGTGATCTTTCTATCAAGTTCTATTAGTTTAAAGATTTATGGACTAGAAAAAGAATGGGAACCAACACTTGCCAAACCATAGCTTAGGCAAATCAAACCAATCAATAAGAAAGGTTGTATTATTGAGAATTTGAGAAGCATTCGAAATCGCATGATTCGTATGCTTGTGTTTGTGTTGTTTGGTGATCTTTCTATCAAGTTCTATTAGTTTAAAGATTTATGGACTAGAAAAAGAATGGGAACCAACACTTGCCAAACCATAGCTTAGGCAAATCAAACCAATCAATAAGAAAGGTTGTATTATTGAGAATTTGAGAAACATTCGAAATCGCACGATTCGTATGCTTGTGTTTGTGTTGTTTGGTGATCTCTCTATCAAGTTCTATTAGTTCAAAGATTTTTGGACTAGAAAAAGAATGGAAACCAACGATTCCCAAACCATAGCCTAGGCAAATCAAACCAATCAATAAGAAAGGTCGTGTTATTAAGAATTTGAGAAGCATTCGAAATCGCATGATTCGTATGCTTCTGTTTGTGTTGTTTGGTGATCTTTCTATCATGTTCTATTATTTTAAAGATTTATGGACTAGAAAAAGAATGGGAACCAACACTTGCCAAACCATAGCTTAGGCAAATCAAACCAATCAATAAGAAAGGTTGTATTATTGAGAATTTGAGAAACATTCGAAATCGCATGATTCGTATGCTTGTGGTTGTGTTGTTTTGTTATCTTTCTATCAAGTTCTATTAGTTCAAAGATTTTTGGATGAGAAAAAGAATGGAAACCAACGATTCCCAAACCATAGCCTAGGCAAATCAAACCAATCAATAAGAAAGGTTGTATTATTGAGAATTTGAGAAACATTCGAAATCGCATGATTCGTATGCTTGTGTTTGTGTTGTTTGGTGATCTCTCTATCAAGTTCTATTAGTTCAGAGATTTTTGGACGAGAAAAAGAATGGAAACCAACGATTCCCAAACCATAGCCTAGGCAAATCAAACCAATCAATAAGAAAGGTCGTGTTATTAAGAATTTGAGAAGCATTCGAAATCGCATGATTCGTATGCTTCTGTTTGTGTTGTTTGGTGATCTTTCTATCAAGTTCTATCATTTTAAAGATTTATGGACTAGAAAAAGAATGGGAACCAACACTTGCCAAACCATAGCTTAGGCAAATCAAACCAATCAATAAGAAAGGTTGTATTATTGAGAATTTGAGAAACATTCGAAATCGCATGATTCGTATGCTTGTGTTTGTGTTGTTTGGTGATCTTTCTATCAAGTTCTATTAGTTTAAAGATTTATGAAATAGAAAAAGAATGGGAACCAACACTTGCCAAACCATAGCGTAGGCAAATCAAACCAATCAATAAGAAAGGTTGTATTATTGAGAATTTGAGAAACATTCGAAATCGCATGATTCGTATGCTTGTGTTTGTGTTGTTTGGTGATCTTTCTATCAAGTTCTATTAGTTCAAAGATTTTTGGACGAGAAAAAGAATGGAAACCAACGATTCCCAAACCATAGCCTAGGCAAATCAAACCAATCAATAAGAAAGGTTGTGTTATTGAGAATTTGAGAACATTCGGAATCGCATGATTCGTATGCTTGTGTTTGTGTTGTTTGGTGATCTTTCTATCAAGTTCCATTAGTTCAAAGATTTTTGGACGAGAAAAAGAATGGAAACCAACGGTTCCGAAACCATAGCCTAGGCAAATCAAACCAATCAATAAGAAAGGTTGTATTGTTGAGAATTTGAGAAATATTCGAAATCGCATGATTCGTATGCTTGTGTTTGTGTTGTTTGGTGATCTTTCTATCAAGTTCCATTAGTTCAAAGATTTTTCGACGAGAAAAAGAATGGAAACCAACGGTTCCCAAACCATAGCCTAGGCAAATCAAACCAATCAATAAGAAAGGTTGTGTTATTGAGAATTTGAGAAACATTCGGAATAACATGATTCGTATGCTTGTGTTTGTGTTGTTTGGTGATCTTTCTATCAAGTTCTATTAGTTCAAAGATTTTTGGACGAGAAAAAGAATGGGAACCAACGATTCCCAAACCATAGCCTAGGCAAATCAAACCAATCAATAAGAAAGGTTGTGTTATTGAGAATTTGAGAAACATTCGAAATCGCATGATTCGTATGCTTGTGTTTGTGTTGTTTGGTGATCTTTCTATCAAGTTCTATTAGTTCAAAGATTTTTCGACGAGAAAAAGAATGGAAACCGACGGTTCTCAAATCATAGCCTAGGCAAATCAAACCTATCAATAAGAAAGGTTGTGTTATTGAGAATTTGAGAACATTCGGAATAGCATGATTCGTATGCTTGTGTTTGTGTTGTTTGGTGATCTTTCTATCAGGTTCTATTAGCTCAAAGATTTTTGGACGAGAAAAAGAATGGAAACCAACACTTGCCAAACCATAGCTTAGGCAAATCAAACCAATCAATAAGAAAGGTTGTATTATTGAGAATTTGAGAAACATTCGAAATCGCATGATTCGTATGCTTGTGTTTGTGTAATTTGGTGATCTTTCTATCAAGTTCTATTAGTTCAAAGATTTTTGGACGAGAAAAGAATGGAAACCAACGATTCCCAAACCATAGCCTAGGCAAATCAAACCAATCAATAAGAAAGTTCGTGTTATTAAGAATTTGAGAAGCATTCGAAATCGCATGATTCGTATGCTTGTGTTTGTGTTGTTTGGTGATCTTTCTATCAAGTTCTATTAGTTTAAAGATTTATGGACTAGAAAAAGAATGGGAACCAACACTTGCCAAACCATAGCTTAGGCAAATCAAACCAATCAATAAGAAAGGTTGTATTATTGAGAATTTGAGAAACATTCAAAATCGCATGATTCGTATGCTTGTGTTTGTGTTATTTGGTGATCTTTCTATCAAGTTCTATTAGTTCAAAGATTTTTGGACGAGAAAAAGAATGGAAACCAACGATTCCCAAACCATAGCCTAGGCTAATCAAACCAATCAATAAGAAAGGTTGTGTTATTGAGAATTTGAGAAACATTCGAAATCGCATGATTCGTATGCTTGTGTTTGTGTTGTTTGGTGATCTTTCTATCAAGTTCTATTAGTTTAAAGATTTATGGACTAGAAAAAGAATGGGAACCAACGCTTGCCAAACCATAGCTTAGGCAAATCAAACTAATCAATAAGAAAGGTTGTATTATTGAGAATTTGAGAAGCATTCGAAATCGCATGATTCGTATGCTTGTGTTTGTGTTGTTTGGTGATCTTTCTATCAAGTTCTATTAGTTCAAAGATTTTTGGACGAGAAAAAAATGGAAACCAACGATTCCCAAACCATAGCCTAGGCAAATCAAACCAATCAATAAGAAAGGTCGTGTTATTAGGAATTTGAGAAGCATTCGAAATCGCATGATTCGTATGCTTGTGTTTGTGTTGTTTGGTGATCTTTCTATCAAGTTCTATTAGTTTAAAGATTTATGGACTAGAAAAAGAATGGGAACCAACACTTGCCAAACCATAGCTTAGGCAAATCAAACCAATCAATAAGAAAGGTTGTATTATTGAGAATTTGAGAAACATTCGAAATCGCATGATTCGTATGCTTGTGTTTGTGTTGTTTGGTGATCTTTCTATCAAGTTCTATTAGTTCAAAGATTTTTGGACGAGAAAAAGAATGGAAACCAACGATTCCCAAACCATAGCCTAGGATAATCAAACCAATCAATAAGAAAGGTTGTGTTATTGAGAATTTGAGAAACATTCGAAATCGCATGATTCGTATGCTTGTGTTTGTGTTGTTTGGTGATCTTTCTATCAAGTTCTATTAGTTTAAAGATTTATGGACTAGAAAAAGAATGGGAACCAACACTTGCCAAACCATAGCTTAGGCAAATCAAACCAATCAATAAGAAAGGTTGTATTATTGAGAATTTGAGAAGCATTCGAAATCGCATGATTCGTATGCTTGTGTTTGTGTTGTTTGGTGATCTTTCTATCAAGTTCTATTAGTTTAAAGATTTATGGACTAGAAAAAGAATGGGAACCAACACTTGCCAAACCATAGCTTAGGCAAATCAAACCAATCAATAAGAAAGGTTGTATTATTGAGAATTTGAGAAACATTCGAAATCGCACGATTCGTATGCTTGTGTTTGTGTTGTTTGGTGATCTCTCTATCAAGTTCTATTAGTTCAGAGATTTTTGGACTAGAAAAAGAATGGAAACCAACGATTCCCAAACCATAGCCTAGGCAAATCAAACCAATCAATAAGAAAGGTCGTGTTATTAAGAATTTGAGAAGCATTCGAAATCGCATGATTCGTATGCTTCTGTTTGTGTTGTTTGGTGATCTTTCTATCATGTTCTATTATTTTAAAGATTTATGGACTAGAAAAAGAATGGGAACCAACACTTGCCAAACCATAGCTTAGGCAAATCAAACCAATCAATAAGAAAGGTTGTATTATTGAGAATTTGAGAAACATTCGAAATCGCATGATTCGTATGCTTGTGGTTGTGTTGTTTTGTTATCTTTCTATCAAGTTCTATTAGTTCAAAGATTTTTGGACGAGAAAAAGAATGGAAACCAACGATTCCCAAACCATAGCCTAGGCAAATCAAACCAATCAATAAGAAAGGTTGTATTATTGAGAATTTGAGAAACATTCGAAATCGCATGATTCGTATGCTTGTGTTTGTGTTGTTTGGTGATCTCTCTATCAAGTTCTATTAGTTCAGAGATTTTTGGACGAGAAAAAGAATGGAAACCAACGATTCCCAAACCATAGCCTAGGCAAATCAAACCAATCAATAAGAAAGGTCGTGTTATTAAGAATTTGAGAAGCATTCGAAATCGCATGATTCGTATGCTTCTGTTTGTGTTGTTTGGTGATCTTTCTATCAAGTTCTATTATTTTAAAGATTTATGGACTAGAAAAAGAATGGGAACCAACACTTGCCAAACCATAGCTTAGGCAAATCAAACCAATCAATAAGAAAGGTTGTATTATTGAGAATTTGAGAAACATTCGAAATCGCATGATTCGTATGCTTGTGTTTGTGTTGTTTGGTGATCTTTCTATCAAGTTCTATTAGTTTAAAGATTTATGGACTAGAAAAAGAATGGGAACCAACACTTGCCAAACCATAGCCTAGGCAAATCAAACCAATCAATAAGAAAGGTTGTGTTATTGAGAATTTGAGAACATTCGGAATCGCATGATTCGTATGCTTGTGTTTGTGTTGTTTGGTGATCTTTCTATCAAGTTCCATTAGTTCAAAGATTTTTGGACGAGAAAAAGAATGGAAACCAACGGTTCCCAAACCATAGCCTAGGCAAATCAAACCAATCAATAAGAAAGGTTGTATTGTTGAGAATTTGAGAAATATTCGAAATCGAATGATTCGTATGCTTGTGTTTGTGTTGTTTGGTGATCTTTCTATCAAGTTCCATTAGTTCAAAGATTTTTGGACGAGAAAAAGAATGGAAACCAACGGTTCCCAAACCATAGCCTAGGCAAATCAAACCAATCAATAAGAAAGGTTGTATTGTTGAGAATTTGAGAAATATTCGAAATCGCATGATTCGTATGCTTGTGTTTGTGTTGTTTGGTGATCTTTCTATCAAGTTCCATTAGTTCAAAGATTTTTCGACGAGAAAAAGAATGGAAACCAACGGTTCCCAAACCATAGCCTAGGCAAATCAAACCAATCAATAAGAAAGGTTGTGTTATTGAGAATTTGAGAAACATTCGGAATAGCATGATTCGTATGCTTGTGTTTGTGTTGTTTGGTGATCTTTCTATCAAGTTCTATTAGTTCAAAGATTTTTGGACGAGAAAAAGAATGGGAACCAACGATTCCCAAACCATAGCCTAGGCAAATCAAACCAATCAATAAGAAAGGTTGTGTTATTGAGAATTTGAGAAACATTCGAAATCGCATGATTCGTATGCTTGTGTTTGTGTTGTTTGGTGATCTTTCTATCAAGTTCTATTAGTTCAAAGATTTTTCGACGAGAAAAAGAATGGAAACCGACGGTTCTCAAATCACAGCCTAGGCAAATCAAACCTATCAATAAGAAAGGTTGTGTTATTGAGAATTTGAGAACATTCGGAATAGCATGATTCGTATGCTTGTGTTTGTGTTGTTTGGTGATCTTTCTATCAAGTTCTATTAGCTCAAAGATTTTTGGTCGAGAAAAAGAATGGAAACCAACACTTGCCAAACCATAGCTTAGGCAAATCAAACCAATCAATAAGAAAGGTTGTATTATTGAGAATTTGAGAAACATTCGAAATCGCATGATTCGTATGCTTGTGTTTGTGTAATTTGGTGATCTTTCTATCAAGTTCTATTAGTTCAAAGATTTTTGGACGAGAAAAGAATGGAAACCAACGATTCCCAAACCATAGCCTAGGCAAATCAAACCAATCAATAAGAAAGTTCGTGTTATTAAGAATTTGAGAAGCATTCGAAATCGCATGATTCGTATGCTTGTGTTTGTGTTGTTTGGTGATCTTTCTATCAAGTTCTATTAGTTTAAAGATTTATGGACTAGAAAAAGAATGGGAACCAACACTTGCCAAACCATAGCTTAGGCAAATCAAACCAATCAATAAGAAAGGTTGTATTATTGAGAATTTGAGAAACATTCAAAATCGCATGATTCGTATGCTTGTGTTTGTGTTATTTGGTGATCTTTCTATCAAGTTCTATTAGTTCAAAGATTTTTGGACGAGAAAAAGAATGGAAACCAACGATTCCCAAACCATAGCCTAGGCTAATCAAACCAATCAATAAGAAAGGTTGTGTTATTGAGAATTTGAGAAACATTCGAAATCGCATGATTCGTATGCTTGTGTTTGTGTTGTTTGGTGATCTTTCTATCAAGTTCTATTAGTTTAAAGATTTATGGACTAGAAAAAGAATGGGAACCAACGCTTGCCAAACCATAGCTTAGGCAAATCAAACTAATCAATAAGAAAGGTTGTATTATTGAGAATTTGAGAAGCATTCGAAATCGCATGATTCGTATGCTTGTGTTTGTGTTGTTTGGTGATCTTTCTATCAAGTTCTATTAGTTCAAAGATTTTTGGACGAGAAAAAAATGGAAACCAACGATTCCCAAACCATAGCCTAGGCAAATCAAACCAATCAATAAGAAAGGTCGTGTTATTAGGAATTTGAGAAGCATTCGAAATCGCATGATTCGTATGCTTGTGTTTGTGTTGTTTGGTGATCTTTCTATCAAGTTCTATTAGTTTAAAGATTTATGGACTAGAAAAAGAATGGGAACCAACACTTGCCAAACCATAGCTTAGGCAAATCAAACCAATCAATAAGAAAGGTTGTATTATTGAGAATTTGAGAAACATTCGAAATCGCATGATTCGTATGCTTGTGTTTGTGTTGTTTGGTGATCTTTCTATCAAGTTCTATAAGTTCAAAGATTTTTGGACGAGAAAAAGAATGGAAACCAACGATTCCCAAACCATAGCCTAGGATAATCAAACCAATCAATAAGAAAGGTTGTGTTATTGAGAATTTGAGAAACATTCGAAATCGCATGATTCGTATGCTTGTGTTTGTGTTGTTTGGTGATCTTTCTATCAAGTTCTATTAGTTTAAAGATTTATGGACTAGAAAAAGAATGGGAACCAACACTTGCCAAACCATAGCTTAGGCAAATCAAACCAATCAATAAGAAAGGTTGTATTATTGAGAATTTGAGAAGCATTCGAAATCGCATGATTCGTATGCTTGTGTTTGTGTTGTTTGGTGATCTTTCTATCAAGTTCTATTAGTTTAAAGATTTATGGACTAGAAAAAGAATGGGAACCAACACTTGCCAAACCATAGCTTAGGCAAATCAAACCAATCAATAAGAAAGGTTGTATTATTGAGAATTTGAGAAACATTCGAAATCGCACGATTCGTATGCTTGTGTTTGTGTTGTTTGGTGATCTCTCTATCAAGTTCTATTAGTTCAGAGATTTTTGGACTAGAAAAAGAATGGAAACCAACGATTCCCAAACCATAGCCTAGGCAAATCAAACCAATCAATAAGAAAGGTCGTGTTATTAAGAATTTGAGAAGCATTCGAAATCGCATGATTCGTATGCTTCTGTTTGTGTTGTTTGGTGATCTTTCTATCATGTTCTATTATTTTAAAGATTTATGGACTAGAAAAAGAATGGGAACCAACACTTGCCAAACCATAGCTTAGGCAAATCAAACCAATCAATAAGAAAGGTTGTATTATTGAGAATTTGAGAAACATTCGAAATCGCATGATTCGTATGCTTGTGGTTGTGTTGTTTTGTTATCTTTCTATCAAGTTCTATTAGTTCAAAGATTTTTGGACGAGAAAAAGAATGGAAACCAACGATTCCCAAACCATAGCCTAGGCAAATCAAACCAATCAATAAGAAAGGTTGTATTATTGAGAATTTGAGAAACATTCGAAATCGCATGATTCGTATGCTTGTGTTTGTGTTGTTTGGTGATCTCTCTATCAAGTTCTATTAGTTCAGAGATTTTTGGACGAGAAAAAGAATGGAAACCAACGATTCCCAAACCATAGCCTAGGCAAATCAAACCAATCAATAAGAAAGGTCGTGTTATTAAGAATTTGAGAAGCATTCGAAATCGCATGATTCGTATGCTTCTGTTTGTGTTGTTTGGTGATCTTTCTATCAAGTTCTATTATTTTAAAGATTTATGGACTAGAAAAAGAATGGGAACCAACACTTGCCAAACCATAGCTTAGGCAAATCAAACCAATCAATAAGAAAGGTTGTATTATTGAGAATTTGAGAAACATTCGAAATCGCATGATTCGTATGCTTGTGTTTGTGTTGTTTGGTGATCTTTCTATCAAGTTCTATTAGTTTAAAGATTTATGGACTAGAAAAAGAATGGGAACCAACACTTGCCAAACCATAGCGTAGGCAAATCAAACCAATCAATAAGAAAGGTTGTATTATTGAGAATTTGAGAAACATTCGAAATCGCATGATTCGTATGCTTGTGTTTGTGTTGTTTGGTGATCTTTCTATCAAGTTCTATTAGTTCAAAGATTTTTGGACGAGAAAAAGAATGGAAACCAACGATTCCCAAACCATAGCCTAGGCAAATCAAACCAATCAATAAGAAAGGTTGTGTTATTGAGAATTTGAGAACATTCGGAATCGCATGATTCGTATGCTTGTGTTTGTGTTGTTTGGTGATCTTTCTATCAAGTTCCATTAGTTCAAAGATTTTTGGACGAGAAAAAGAATGGAAACCAACGGTTCCCAAACCATAGCATAGGCAAATCAAACCAATCAATAAGAAAGGTTGTATTGTTGAGAATTTGAGAAATATTCGAAATCGAATGATTCGTATGCTTGTGTTTGTGTTGTTTGGTGATCTTTCTATCAAGTTCCATTAGTTCAAAGATTTTTGGACGAGAAAAAGAATGGAAACCAACGGTTCCCAAACCATAGCCTAGGCAAATCAAACCAATCAATAAGAAAGGTTGTATTGTTGAGAATTTGAGAAATATTCGAAATCGCATGATTCGTATGCTTGTGTTTGTGTTGTTTGGTGATCTTTCTATCAAGTTCCATTAGTTCAAAGATTTTTCGACGAGAAAAAGAATGGAAACCAACGGTTCCCAAACCATAGCCTAGGCAAATCAAACCAATCAATAAGAAAGGTTGTGTTATTGAGAATTTGAGAAACATTCGGAATAGCATGATTCGTATGCTTGTGTTTGTGTTGTTTGGTGATCTTTCTATCAAGTTCTATTAGTTCAAAGATTTTTGGACGAGAAAAAGAATGGGAACCAACGATTCCCAAACCATAGCCTAGGCAAATCAAACCAATCAATAAGAAAGGTTGTGTTATTGAGAATTTGAGAAACATTCGAAATCGCATGATTCGTATGCTTGTGTTTGTGTTGTTTGGTGATCTTTCTATCAAGTTCTATTAGTTCAAAGATTTTTCGACGAGAAAAAGAATGGAAACCGACGGTTCTCAAATCATAGCCTAGGCAAATCAAACCTATCAATAAGAAAGGTTGTGTTATTGAGAATTTGAGAACATTCGGAATAGCATGATTCGTATGCTTGTGTTTGTGTTGTTTGGTGATCTTTCTATCAATTTCTATTAGCTCAAAGATTTTTGGACGAGAAAAAGAATGGAAACCAACGATTCCCAAACCATAGCCTAGGCAAATCAAACCAATCAATAAGAAAGGTTGTATTATTGAGAATTTGAGAAACATTCGAAATCGCATGATTCGTATGCTTGTGTTTGTGTTGTTTGGTGATCTCTCTATCAAGTTCTATTAGTTCAGAGATTTTTGGACGAGAAAAAGAATGGAAACCAACGATTCCCAAACCATAGCCTAGGCAAATCAAACCAATCAATAAGAAAGGTCGTGTTATTAAGAATTTGAGAAGCATTCGAAATCGCATGATTCGTATGCTTCTGTTTGTGTTGTTTGGTGATCTTTCTATCAAGTTCTATTATTTTAAAGATTTATGGACTAGAAAAAGAATGGGAACCAACACTTGCCAAACCATAGCTTAGGCAAATCAAACCAATCAATAAGAAAGGTTGTATTATTGAGAATTTGAGAAACATTCGAAATCGCATGATTCGTATGCTTGTGTTTGTGTTGTTTGGTGATCTTTCTATCAAGTTCTATTAGTTTAAAGATTTATGGACTAGAAAAAGAATGGGAACCAACACTTGCCAAACCATAGCGTAGGCAAATCAAACCAATCAATAAGAAAGGTTGTATTATTGAGAATTTGAGAAACATTCGAAATCGCATGATTCGTATGCTTGTGTTTGTGTTGTTTGGTGATCTTTCTATCAAGTTCTATTAGTTCAAAGATTTTTGGACGAGAAAAAGAATGGAAACCAACGATTCCCAAACCATAGCCTAGGCAAATCAAACCAATCAATAAGAAAGGTTGTGTTATTGAGAATTTGAGAACATTCGGAATCGCATGATTCGTATGCTTGTGTTTGTGTTGTTTGGTGATCTTTCTATCAAGTTCCATTAGTTCAAAGATTTTTGGACGAGAAAAAGAATGGAAACCAACGGTTCCCAAACCATAGCATAGGCAAATCAAACCAATCAATAAGAAAGGTTGTATTGTTGAGAATTTGAGAAATATTCGAAATCGAATGATTCGTATGCTTGTGTTTGTGTTGTTTGGTGATCTTTCTATCAAGTTCCATTAGTTCAAAGATTTTTGGACGAGAAAAAGAATGGAAACCAACGGTTCCCAAACCATAGCCTAGGCAAATCAAACCAATCAATAAGAAAGGTTGTATTGTTGAGAATTTGAGAAATATTCGAAATCGCATGATTCGTATGCTTGTGTTTGTGTTGTTTGGTGATCTTTCTATCAAGTTCCATTAGTTCAAAGATTTTTCGACGAGAAAAAGAATGGAAACCAACGGTTCCCAAACCATAGCCTAGGCAAATCAAACCAATCAATAAGAAAGGTTGTGTTATTGAGAATTTGAGAAACATTCGGAATAGCATGATTCGTATGCTTGTGTTTGTGTTGTTTGGTGATCTTTCTATCAAGTTCTATTAGTTCAAAGATTTTTGGACGAGAAAAAGAATGGGAACCAACGATTCCCAAACCATAGCCTAGGCAAATCAAACCAATCAATAAGAAAGGTTGTGTTATTGAGAATTTGAGAAACATTCGAAATCGCATGATTCGTATGCTTGTGTTTGTGTTGTTTGGTGATCTTTCTATCAAGTTCTATTAGTTCAAAGATTTTTCGACGAGAAAAAGAATGGAAACCGACGGTTCTCAAATCATAGCCTAGGCAAATCAAACCTATCAATAAGAAAGGTTGTGTTATTGAGAATTTGAGAACATTCGGAATAGCATGATTCGTATGCTTGTGTTTGTGTTGTTTGGTGATCTTTCTATCAATTTCTATTAGCTCAAAGATTTTTGGACGAGAAAAAGAATGGAAACCAACACTTGCCAAACCATAGCTTAGGCAAATCAAACCAATCAATAAGAAAGGTTGTATTATTGAGAATTTGAGAAACATTCGAAATCGCATGATTCGTATGCTTGTGTTTGTGTAATTTGGTGATCTTTCTATCAAGTTCTATTAGTTCAAAGATTTTTGGACGAGAAAAGAATGGAAACCAACGATTCCCAAACCATAGCCTAGGCAAATCAAACCAATCAATAAGAAAGTTCGTGTTATTAAGAATTTGAGAAGCATTCGAAATCGCACGATTCGTATGCTTGTGTTTGTGTTGTTTGGTGATCTCTCTATCAAGTTCTATTAGTTCAGAGATTTTTGGACTAGAAAAAGAATGGAAACCAACGATTCCCAAACCATAGCCTAGGCAAATCAAACCAATCAATAAGAAAGGTCGTGTTATTAAGAATTTGAGAAGCATTCGAAATCGCATGATTCGTATGCTTCTGTTTGTGTTGTTTGGTGATCTTTCTATCATGTTCTATTATTTTAAAGATTTATGGACTAGAAAAAGAATGGGAACCAACACTTGCCAAACCATAGCTTAGGCAAATCAAACCAATCAATAAGAAAGGTTGTATTATTGAGAATTTGAGAAACATTCGAAATCGCATGATTCGTATGCTTGTGGTTGTGTTGTTTTGTTATCTTTCTATCAAGTTCTATTAGTTCAAAGATTTTTGGACGAGAAAAAGAATGGAAACCAACGATTCCCAAACCATAGCCTAGGCAAATCAAACCAATCAATAAGAAAGGTTGTATTATTGAGAATTTGAGAAACATTCGAAATCGCATGATTCGTATGCTTGTGTTTGTGTTGTTTGGTGATCTCTCTATCAAGTTCTATTAGTTCAGAGATTTTTGGACGAGAAAAAGAATGGAAACCAACGATTCCCAAACCATAGCCTAGGCAAATCAAACCAATCAATAAGAAAGGTCGTGTTATTAAGAATTTGAGAAGCATTCGAAATCGCATGATTCGTATGCTTCTGTTTGTGTTGTTTGGTGATCTTTCTATCAAGTTCTATTATTTTAAAGATTTATGGACTAGAAAAAGAATGGGAACCAACACTTGCCAAACCATAGCTTAGGCAAATCAAACCAATCAATAAGAAAGGTTGTATTATTGAGAATTTGAGAAACATTCGAAATCGCATGATTCGTATGCTTGTGTTTGTGTTGTTTGGTGATCTTTCTATCAAGTTCTATTAGTTTAAAGATTTATGGACTAGAAAAAGAATGGGAACCAACACTTGCCAAACCATAGCGTAGGCAAATCAAACCAATCAATAAGAAAGGTTGTATTATTGAGAATTTGAGAAACATTCGAAATCGCATGATTCGTATGCTTGTGTTTGTGTTGTTTGGTGATCTTTCTATCAAGTTCTATTAGTTCAAAGATTTTTGGACGAGAAAAAGAATGGAAACCAACGATTCCCAAACCATAGCCTAGGCAAATCAAACCAATCAATAAGAAAGGTTGTGTTATTGAGAATTTGAGAACATTCGGAATCGCATGATTCGTATGCTTGTGTTTGTGTTGTTTGGTGATCTTTCTATCAAGTTCCATTAGTTCAAAGATTTTTGGACGAGAAAAAGAATGGAAACCAACGGTTCCCAAACCATAGCATAGGCAAATCAAACCAATCAATAAGAAAGGTTGTATTGTTGAGAATTTGAGAAATATTCGAAATCGAATGATTCGTATGCTTGTGTTTGTGTTGTTTGGTGATCTTTCTATCAAGTTCCATTAGTTCAAAGATTTTTGGACGAGAAAAAGAATGGAAACCAACGGTTCCCAAACCATAGCCTAGGCAAATCAAACCAATCAATAAGAAAGGTTGTATTGTTGAGAATTTGAGAAATATTCGAAATCGCATGATTCGTATGCTTGTGTTTGTGTTGTTTGGTGATCTTTCTATCAAGTTCCATTAGTTCAAAGATTTTTCGACGAGAAAAAGAATGGAAACCAACGGTTCCCAAACCATAGCCTAGGCAAATCAAACCAATCAATAAGAAAGGTTGTGTTATTGAGAATTTGAGAAACATTCGGAATAGCATGATTCGTATGCTTGTGTTTGTGTTGTTTGGTGATCTTTCTATCAAGTTCTATTAGTTCAAAGATTTTTGGACGAGAAAAAGAATGGGAACCAACGATTCCCAAACCATAGCCTAGGCAAATCAAACCAATCAATAAGAAAGGTTGTGTTATTGAGAATTTGAGAAACATTCGAAATCGCATGATTCGTATGCTTGTGTTTGTGTTGTTTGGTGATCTTTCTATCAAGTTCTATTAGTTCAAAGATTTTTCGACGAGAAAAAGAATGGAAACCGACGGTTCTCAAATCATAGCCTAGGCAAATCAAACCTATCAATAAGAAAGGTTGTGTTATTGAGAATTTGAGAACATTCGGAATAGCATGATTCGTATGCTTGTGTTTGTGTTGTTTGGTGATCTTTCTATCAATTTCTATTAGCTCAAAGATTTTTGGACGAGAAAAAGAATGGAAACCAACACTTGCCAAACCATAGCTTAGGCAAATCAAACCAATCAATAAGAAAGGTTGTATTATTGAGAATTTGAGAAACATTCGAAATCGCATGATTCGTATGCTTGTGTTTGTGTAATTTGGTGATCTTTCTATCAAGTTCTATTAGTTCAAAGATTTTTGGACGAGAAAAGAATGGAAACCAACGATTCCCAAACCATAGCCTAGGCAAATCAAACCAATCAATAAGAAAGTTCGTGTTATTAAGAATTTGAGAAGCATTCGAAATCGCATGATTCGTATGCTTGTGTTTGTGTTGTTTGGTGATCTTTCTATCAAGTTCTATTAGTTTAAAGATTTATGGACTAGAAAAAGAATGGGAACCAACACTTGCCAAACCATAGATTAGGCAAATCAAACCAATCAATAAGAAAGGTTGTATTATTGAGAATTTGAGAAACATTCGAAATCGCATGATTCGTATGCTTGTGTTTGTGTAATTTGGTGATCTTTCTATCAAGTTCTATTAGTTCAAAGATTTTTGGACGAGAAAAAGAATGGAAACCAACGATTCCCAAACCATAGCCTAGGCAAATCAAACCAATCAATAAGAAAGGTCGTGTTATTAAGAATTTGAGAAGCATTCGAAATCGCATGATTCGTATGCTTGTGTTTGTGTTGTTTGGTGATCTTTCTATCAAGTTCTATTATTTTAAAGATTTATGGACTAGAAAAAGAATGGGAACCAACACTTGCCAAACCATTGCTTAGGCAAATCAAACCAATCAATAAGAAAGGTTGTATTATTGAGAATTTGAGAAACATTCGAAATCGCATGATTCGTATGCTTGTGTTTGTGTTGTTTGGTGATCTTTCTATCAAGTTCTATTAGTTTAAAGATTTATGGACTAGAAAAAGAATGGGAACCAACACTTGCCAAACCATAGCGTAGGCAAATCAAACCAATCAATAAGAAAGGTTGTATTATTGAGAATTTGAGAAACATTCGAAATCGCATGATTCGTATGCTTGTGTTTGTGTTGTTTGGTGATCTTTCTATCAAGTTCTATTAGTTCAAAGATTTTTGGACGAGAAAAAGAATGGAAACCAACGATTCCCAAACCATAGCCTAGGCAAATCAAACCAATCAATAAGAAAGGTCGTGTTATTAAGAATTTGAGAAGCATTCGAAATCGCATGATTTGTATGCTTCTGTTTGTGTTGTTTGGTGATCTTTCTATCAAGTTCTATTATTTTAAAGATTTATGGACTAGAAAAAGAATGGGAACCAACACTTGCCAAACCATAGCTTAGGCAAATCAAACCAATCAATAAGAAAGGTTGTATTATTGAGAATTTGAGAAACATTCGAAATCGCATGATTCGTATGCTTGTGTTTGTGTTGTTTGGTGATCTTTCTATCAAGTTCTATTAGTTTAAAGATTTATGGACTAGAAAAAGAATGGGAACCAACACTTGCCAAACCATAGCGTAGGCAAATCAAACCAATCAATAAGAAAGGTTGTATTATTGAGAATTTGAGAAACATTCGAAATCGCATGATTCGTATGCTTGTGTTTGTGTTGTTTGGTGATCTTTCTATCAAGTTCTATTAGTTCAAAGATTTTTGGACGAGAAAAAGAATGGAAACCAACGATTCCCAAACCATAGCCTAGGCAAATCAAACCAATCAATAAGAAAGGTTGTGTTATTGAGAATTTGAGAACATTCGGAATCGCATGATTCGTATGCTTGTGTTTGTGTTGTTTGGTGATCTTTCTATCAAGTTCCATTAGTTCAAAGATTTTTGGACGAGAAAAAGAATGGAAACCAACGGTTCCCAAACCATAGCCTAGGCAAATCAAACCAATCAATAAGAAAGGTTGTATTGTTGAGAATTTGAGAAATATTCGAAATCGAATGATTCGTATGCTTGTGTTTGTGTTGTTTGGTGATCTTTCTATCAAGTTCCATTAGTTCAAAGATTTTTGGATGAGAAAAAGAATGGAAACCAACGGTTCCCAAACCATAGCCTAGGCAAATCAAACCAATCAATAAGAAAGGTTGTATTGTTGAGAATTTGAGAAATATTCGAAATCGCATGATTCGTATGCTTGTGTTTGTGTTGTTTGGTGATCTTTCTATCAAGTTCCATTAGTTCAAAGATTTTTCGACGAGAAAAAGAATGGAAACCAACGGTTCCCAAACCATAGCCTAGGCAAATCAAACCAATCAATAAGAAAGGTTGTGTTATTGAGAATTTGAGAAACATTCGGAATAGCATGATTCGTATGCTTGTGTTTGTGTTGTTTGGTGATCTTTCTATCAAGTTCTATTAGTTCAAAGATTTTTGGACGAGAAAAAGAATGGGAACCAACGATTCCCAAAACATAGCCTAGGCAAATCAAACCAATCAATAAGAAAGGTTGTGTTATTGAGAATTTGAGAAACATTCGAAATCGCATGATTCGTATGCTTGTGTTTGTGTTGTTTGGTGATCTTTCTATCAAGTTCTATTAGTTCAAAGATTTTTCGACGAGAAAAAGAATGGAAACCGACGGGACTCAAATCATAGCCTAGGCAAATCAAACCTATCAATAAGAAAGGTTGTGTTATTGAGAATTTGAGAACATTCGGAATAGCATGATTCGTATGCTTGTGTTTGTGTTGTTTGGTGATCTTTCTATCAAGTTCTATTAGCTCAAAGATTCTTGGACGAGAAAAAGAATGGAAACCAACACTTGCCAAACCATAGCTTAGGCAAATCAAATCAATCAATAAGAAAGGTTGTATTATTGAGAATTTGAGAAACATTCGAAATCGCATGATTCGTATGCTTGTGTTTGTGTAATTTAATGATCTTTCTATCAAGTTCTATTAGTTCAAAGATTTTTGGACGAGAAAAGAATGGAAACCAACGATTCCCAAACCATAGCCTAGGCAAATCAAACCAATCAATAAGAAAGTTCGTGTTATTAAGAATTTGAGAAGCATTCGAAATCGCATGATTCGTATGCTTGTGTTTGTGTTGTTTGGTGATCTTTCTATCAAGTTCTATTAGTTTAAAGATTTATGGACTAGAAAAAGAATGGGAACCAACACTTGCCAAACCATAGCTTAGGCAAATCAAACCAATCAATAAGAAAGGTTGTATTATTGAGAATTTGAGAAACATTCGAAATCGCATGATTCGTATGCTTGTGTTTGTGTAATTTGGTGATCTTTCTATCAAGTTCTATTAGTTCAAAGATTTTTGGACGAGAAAAAGAATGGAAACCAACGATTCCCAAACCATAGCCTAGGCAAATCAAACCAATCAATAAGAAAGGTCGTGTTATTAAGAATTTGAGAAGCATTCGAAATCGCATGATTCGTATGCTTCTGTTTGTGTTGTTTGGTGATCTTTCTATCAAGTTCTATTATTTTAAAGATTTATGGACTAGAAAAAGAATGGGAACCAACACTTGCCAAACCATAGGTTAGGCAAATCAAACCAATCAATAAGAAAGGTTGTATTATTGAGAATTTGAGAAACATTCGAAATCGCATGATTCGTATGCTTGTGTTTGTGTTGTTTGGTGATCTTTCTATCAAGTTCTATTAGTTTAAAGATTTATGGACTAGAAAAAGAATGGGAACCAACACTTGCCAAACCATAGCGTAGGCAAATCAAACCAATCAATAAGAAAGGTTGTATTATTGAGAATTTGAGAAACATTCGAAATCGCATGATTCGTATGCTTGTGTTTGTGTTGTTCGGTGATCTTTCTATCAAGTTCTATTAGTTCAAAGATTTTTGGACGAGAAAAAGAATGGAAACCAACGATTCCCAAACCATAGCCTAGGCAAATCAAACCAATCAATAAGAAAGGTCGTGTTATTAAGAATTTGAGAAGCATTCGAAATCGCATGATTCGTATGCTTCTGTTTGTGTTGTTTGGTGATCTTTCTATCAAGTTCTATTATTTTAAAGATTTATGGACTAGAAAAAGAATGGGAACCAACACTTGCCAAACCATAGCTTAGGCAAATCAAACCAATCAATAAGAAAGGTTGTATTATTGAGAATTTGAGAAACATTCGAAATCGCATGATTCGTATGCTTGTGTTTGTGTTGTTTGGTGATCTTTCTATCAAGTTCTATTAGTTTAAAGATTTATGGACTAGAAAAAGAATGGGAACCAACACTTGCCAAACCATAGCGTAGGCAAATCAAACCAATCAATAAGAAAGGTTGTATTATTGAGAATTTGAGAAACATTCGAAATCGCATGATTCGTATGCTTGTGTTTGTGTTGTTTGGTGATCTTTCTATCAAGTTCTATTAGTTCAAAGATTTTTGGACGAGAAAAAGAATGGAAACCAACGATTCCCAAACCATAGCCTAGGCAAATCAAACCAATCAATAAGAAAGGTTGTGTTATTGAGAATTTGAGAACATTCGGAATCGCATGATTCGTATGCTTGTGTTTGTGTTGTTTGGTGATCTTTCTATCAAGTTCCATTAGTTCAAAGATTTTTGGACGAGAAAAAGAATGGAAACCAACGGTTCCCAAACCATAGCCTAGGCAAATCAAACCAATCAATAAGAAAGGTTGTATTGTTGAGAATTTGAGAAATATTCGAAATCGCATGATTCGTATGCTTGTGTTTGTGTTGTTTGGTGATCTTTCTATCAAGTTCCATTAGTTCAAAGATTTTTCGACGAGAAAAAGAATGGAAACCAACGGTTCCCAAACCATAGCCTAGGCAAATCAAACCAATCAATAAGAAAGGTTGTGTTATTGAGAATTTGAGAAACATTCGGAATAGCATGATTCGTATGCTTGTGTTTGTGTTGTTTGGTGATCTTTCTATCAAGTTCTATTAGTTCAAAGATTTTTGGACGAGAAAAAGAATGGGAACCAACGATTCCCAAACCATAGCCTAGGCAAATCAAACCAATCAATAAGAAAGGTTGTGTTATTGAGAATTTGAGAAACATTCGAAATCGCATGATTCGTATGCTTGTGTTTGTGTTGTTTGGTGATCTTTCTATCAAGTTCTATTAGTTCAAAGATTTTTCGACGAGAAAAAGAATGGAAACCGACGGTTCTCAAATCATAGCCTAGGCAAATCAAACCTATCAATAAGAAAGGTTGTGTTATTGAGAATTTGAGAACATTCGGAATAGCATGATTCGTATGCTTGTGTTTGTGTTGTTTGGTGATCTTTCTATCAAGTTCTATTAGCTCAAAGATTTTTGGACGAGAAAAAGAATGTAAACCAACACTTGCCAAACCATAGCTTAGGCAAATCAAACCAATCAATAAGAAAGGTTGTATTATTGAGAATTTGAGAAACATTCGAAATCGCATGATTCGTATGCTTGTGTTTGTGTAATTTGGTGATCTTTCTATCAAGTTCTATTAGTTCAAAGATTTTTGGACGAGAAAAGAATGGAAACCAACGATTCCCAAACCATAGCCTAGGCAAATCAAACCAATCAATAAGAAAGTTCGTGTTATTAAGAATTTGAGAAGCATTCGAAATCGCATGATTCGTATGCTTGTGTTTGTGTTGTTTGGTGATCTTTCTATCAAGTTCTATTAGTTTAAAGATTTATGGACTAGAAAAAGAATGGGAACCAACACTTGCCAAACCATAGCTTAGGCAAATCAAACCAATCAATAAGAAAGGTTGTATTATTGAGAATTTGAGAAACATTCGAAATCGCATGATTCGTATGCTTGTGTTTGTGTAATTTGGTGATCTTTCTATCAAGTTCTATTAGTTCAAAGATTTTTGGACGAGAAAAAGAATGGAAACCAACGATTCCCAAACCATAGCCTAGGCAAATCAAACCAATCAATAAGAAAGGTCGTGTTATTAAGAATTTGAGAAGCATTCGAAATCGCATGATTCGTATGCTTCTGTTTGTGTTGTTTGGTGATCTTTCTATCAAGTTCTATTATTTTAAAGATTTATGGACTAGAAAAAGAATGGGAACCAACACTTGCCAAACCATAGGTTAGGCAAATCAAACCAATCAATAAGAAAGGTTGTATTATTGAGAATTTGAGAAACATTCGAAATCGCATGATTCGTATGCTTGTGTTTGTGTTGTTTGGTGATCTTTCTATCAAGTTCTATTAGTTTAAAGATTTATGGACTAGAAAAAGAATGGGAACCAACACTTGCCAAACCATAGCGTAGGCAAATCAAACCAATCAATAAGAAAGGTTGTATTATTGAGAATTTGAGAAACATTCGAAATCGCATGATTCGTATGCTTGTGTTTGTGTTGTTCGGTGATCTTTCTATCAAGTTCTATTAGTTCAAAGATTTTTGGACGAGAAAAAGAATGGAAACCAACGATTCCCAAACCATAGCCTAGGCAAATCAAACCAATCAATAAGAAAGGTCGTGTTATTAAGAATTTGAGAAGCATTCGAAATCGCATGATTCGTATGCTTCTGTTTGTGTTGTTTGGTGATCTTTCTATCAAGTTCTATTATTTTAAAGATTTATGGACTAGAAAAAGAATGGGAACCAACACTTGCCAAACCATAGCTTAGGCAAATCAAACCAATCAATAAGAAAGGTTGTATTATTGAGAATTTGAGAAACATTCGAAATCGCATGATTCGTATGCTTGTGTTTGTGTTGTTTGGTGATCTTTCTATCAAGTTCTATTAGTTTAAAGATTTATGGACTAGAAAAAGAATGGGAACCAACACTTGCCAAACCATAGCGTAGGCAAATCAAACCAATCAATAAGAAAGGTTGTATTATTGAGAATTTGAGAAACATTCGAAATCGCATGATTCGTATGCTTGTGTTTGTGTTGTTTGGTGATCTTTCTATCAAGTTCTATTAGTTCAAAGATTTTTGGACGAGAAAAAGAATGGAAACCAACGATTCCCAAACCATAGCCTAGGCAAATCAAACCAATCAATAAGAAAGGTTGTGTTATTGAGAATTTGAGAACATTCGGAATCGCATGATTCGTATGCTTGTGTTTGTGTTGTTTGGTGATCTTTCTATCAAGTTCCATTAGTTCAAAGATTTTTGGACGAGAAAAAGAATGGAAACCAACGGTTCCCAAACCATAGCCTAGGCAAATCAAACCAATCAATAAGAAAGGTTGTATTGTTGAGAATTTGAGAAATATTCGAAATCGCATGATTCGTATGCTTGTGTTTGTGTTGTTTGGTGATCTTTCTATCAAGTTCCATTAGTTCAAAGATTTTTCGACGAGAAAAAGAATGGAAACCAACGGTTCCCAAACCATAGCCTAGGCAAATCAAACCAATCAATAAGAAAGGTTGTGTTATTGAGAATTTGAGAAACATTCGGAATAGCATGATTCGTATGCTTGTGTTTGTGTTGTTTGGTGATCTTTCTATCAAGTTCTATTAGTTCAAAGATTTTTGGACGAGAAAAAGAATGGGAACCAACGATTCCCAAACCATAGCCTAGGCAAATCAAACCAATCAATAAGAAAGGTTGTGTTATTGAGAATTTGAGAAACATTCGAAATCGCATGATTCGTATGCTTGTGTTTGTGTTGTTTGGTGATCTTTCTATCAAGTTCTATTAGTTCAAAGATTTTTCGACGAGAAAAAGAATGGAAACCGACGGTTCTCAAATCATAGCCTAGGCAAATCAAACCTATCAATAAGAAAGGTTGTGTTATTGAGAATTTGAGAACATTCGGAATAGCATGATTCGTATGCTTGTGTTTGTGTTGTTTGGTGATCTTTCTATCAAGTTCTATTAGCTCAAAGATTTTTGGACGAGAAAAAGAATGTAAACCAACACTTGCCAAACCATAGCTTAGGCAAATCAAACCAATCAATAAGAAAGGTTGTATTATTGAGAATTTGAGAAACATTCGAAATCGCATGATTCGTATGCTTGTGTTTGTGTAATTTGGTGATCTTTCTATCAAGTTCTATTAGTTCAAAGATTTTTGGACGAGAAAAGAATGGAAACCAACGATTCCCAAACCATAGCCTAGGCAAATCAAACCAATCAATAAGAAAGTTCGTGTTATTAAGAATTTGAGAAGCATTCGAAATCGCATGATTCGTATGCTTGTGTTTGTGTTGTTTGGTGATCTTTCTATCAAGTTCTATTAGTTTAAAGATTTATGGACTAGAAAAAGAATGGGAACCAACACTTGCCAAACCATAGCTTAGGCAAATCAAACCAATCAATAAGAAAGGTTGTATTATTGAGAATTTGAGAAACATTCAAAATCGCATGATTCGTATGCTTGTGTTTGTGTTATTTGGTGATCTTTCTATCAAGTTCTATTAGTTCAAAGATTTTTGGACGAGAAAAAGAATGGAAACCAACGATTCCCAAACCATAGCCTAGGCTAATCAAACCAATCAATAAGAAAGGTTGTGTTATTGAGAATTTGAGAAACATTCGAAATCGCATGATTCGTATGCTTGTGTTTGTGTTGTTTGGTGATCTTTCTATCAAGTTCTATTAGTTTAAAGATTTATGGACTAGAAAAAGAATGGGAACCAACACTTGCCAAACCATAGCTTAGGCAAATCAAACTAATCAATAAGAAAGGTTGTATTATTGAGAATTTGAGAAGCATTCGAAATCGCATGATTCGTATGCTTGTGTTTGTGTTGTTTGGTGATCTTTCTATCAAGTTCTATTAGTTCAAAGATTTTTGGACGAGAAAAAAATGGAAACCAACGATTCCCAAACCATAGCCTAGGCAAATCAAACCAATCAATAAGAAAGGTCGTGTTATTAGGAATTTGAGAAGCATTCGAAATCGCATGATTCGTATGCTTGTGTTTGTGTTGTTTGGTGATCTTTCTATCAAGTTCTATTAGTTTAAAGATTTATGGACTAGAAAAAGAATGGGAACCAACACTTGCCAAACCATAGCTTAGGCAAATCAAACCAATCAATAAGAAAGGTTGTATTATTGAGAATTTGAGAAACATTCGAAATCGCATGATTCGTATGCTTGTGTTTGTGTTGTTTGGTGATCTTTCTATCAAGTTCTATTAGTTCAAAGATTTTTGGACGAGAAAAAGAATGGAAACCAACGATTCCCAAACCATAGCCTAGGATAATCAAACCAATCAATAAGAAAGGTTGTGTTATTGAGAATTTGAGAAACATTCGAAATCGCATGATTCGTATGCTTGTGTTTGTGTTGTTTGGTGATCTTTCTATCAAGTTCTATTAGTTTAAAGATTTATGGACTAGAAAAAGAATGGGAACCAACACTTGCCAAACCATAGCTTAGGCAAATCAAACCAATCTATAAGAAAGGTTGTATTATTGAGAATTTGAGAAGCATTCGAAATCGCATGATTCGTATGCTTGTGTTTGTGTTGTTTGGTGATCTTTCTATCAAGTTCTATTAGTTTAAAGATTTATGGACTAGAAAAAGAATGGGAACCAACACTTGCCAAACCATAGCTTAGGCAAATCAAACCAATCAATAAGAAAGGTTGTATTATTGAGAATTTGAGAAACATTCGAAATCGCACGATTCGTATGCTTGTGTTTGTGTTGTTTGGTGATCTCTCTATCAAGTTCTATTAGTTCAGAGATTTTTGGACGAGAAAAAGAATGGAAACCAACGATTCCCAAACCATAGCCTAGGCAAATCAAACCAATCAATAAGAAAGGTCGTGTTATTAAGAATTTGAGAAGCATTCGAAATCGCATGATTCGTATGCTTCTGTTTGTGTTGTTTGGTGATCTTTCTATCATATTCTATTATTTTAAAGATTTATGGACTAGAAAAAGAATGGGAACGAACACTTGCCAAACCATAGCTTAGGCAAATCAAACCAATCAATAAGAAAGGTTGTATTATTGAGAATTTGAGAAACATTCGAAATCGCATGATTCGTATGCTTGTGGTTGTGTTGTTTTGTTATCTTTCTATCAAGTTCTATTAGTTCAAAGATTTTTGGACGAGAAAAAGAATGGAAACCAACGATTCCCAAACCATAGCCTAGGCAAATCAAACCAATCAATAAGAAAGGTTGTATTATTGAGAATTTGAGAAACATTCGAAATCGCATGATTCGTATGCTTGTGTTTGTGTTGTTTGGTGATCTCTCTATCAAGTTCTATTAGTTCAGAGATTTTTGGACGAGAAAAAGAATGGAAACCAACGATTCCCAAACCATAGCCTAGGCAAATCAAACCAATCAATAAGAAAGGTCGTGTTATTAAGAATTTGAGAAGCATTCGAAATCGCATGATTCGTATGCTTCTGTTTGTGTTGTTTGGTGATCTTTCTATCAAGTTCTATTATTTTAATGATTTATGGACTAGAAAAAGAATGGGAACCAACACTTGCCAAACCATAGCTTAGGCAAATCAAACCAATCAATAAGAAAGGTTGTATTATTGAGAATTTGAGAAACATTCGAAATCGCATGATTCGTATGCTTGTGTTTGTGTTATTTGGTGATCTTTCTATCAAGTTCTATTAGTTTAAAGATTTATGGACTAGAAAAAGAATGGGAACCAACACTTGCCAAACCATAGCGTAGGCAAATCAAACCAATCAATAAGAAAGGTTGTATTATTGAGAATTTGAGAAACATTCGAAATCGCATGATTCGTATGCTTGTGTTTGTGTTGTTTGGTGATCTTTCTATCAAGTTCTATTAGTTCAAAGATTTTTGGACGAGAAAAAGAATGGAAACCAACGATTCCCAAACCATAGCCTAGGCAAATCAAACCAATCAATAAGAAAGGTTGTGTTATTGAGAATTTGAGAACATTCGGAATCGCATGATTCGTATGCTTGTGTTTGTGTTGTTTGGTGATCTTTCTATCAAGTTCCATTAGTTCAAAGATTTTTGGACGAGAAAAAGAATGGAAACCAACGGTTCCCAAACCATAGCCTAGGCAAATCAAACCAATCAATAAGAAAGGTTGTATTGTTGAGAATTTGAGAAATATTCGAAATCGAATGATTCGTATGCTTGTGTTTGTGTTGTTTGGTGATCTTTCTATCAAGTTCCATTAGTTCAAAGATTTTTGGACGAGAAAAAGAATGGAAACCAACGGTTCCCAAACCATAGCCTAGGCAAATCAAACCAATCAATAAGAAAGGTTGTATTGTTGAGAATTTGAGAAATATTCGAAATCGCATGATTCGTATGCTTGTGTTTGTGTTGTTTGGTGATCTTTCTATCAAGTTCCATTAGTTCAAAGATTTTTCGACGAGAAAAAGAATGGAAACCAACGGTTCCCAAACCATAGCCTAGGCAAATCAAACCAATCAATAAGAAAGGTTGTGTTATTGAGAATTTGAGAAACATTCGGAATAGCATGATTCGTATGCTTGTGTTTGTGTTGTTTGGTGATCTTTCTATCAAGTTCTATTAGTTCAAAGATTTTTGGACGAGAAAAAGAATGGGAACCAACGATTCCCAAACCATAGCCTAGGCAAATCAAACCAATCAATAAGAAAGGTTGTGTTATTGAGAATTTGAGAAACATTCGAAATCGCATGATTCGTATGCTTGTGTTTGTGTTGTTTGGTGATCTTTCTATCAAGTTCTATTAGTTCAAAGATTTTTCGACGAGAAAAAGAATGGAAACCGACGGTTCTCAAATCATAGCCTAGGCAAATCAAACCTATCAATAAGAAAGGTTGTGTTATTGAGAATTTGAGAACATTCGGAATAGCATGATTCGTATGCTTGTGTTTGTGTTGTTTGGTGATCTTTCTATCAAGATCTATTAGCTCAAAGATTTTTGGACGAGAAAAAGAATGGAAACCAACACTTGCCAAACCATAGCTTAGGCAAATCAAACCAATCAATAAGAAAGGTTGTATTATTGAGAATTTGAGAAACATTCGAAATCGCATGATTCGTATGCTTGTGTTTGTGTAATTTGGTGATCTTTCTATCAAGTTCTATTAGTTCAAAGATTTTTGGACGAGAAAAGAATGGAAACCAACGATTCCCAAACCATAGCCTAGGCAAATCAAACCAATCAATAAGAAAGTTCGTGTTATTAAGAATTTGAGAAGCATTCGAAATCGCATGATTCGTATGCTTGTGTTTGTGTTGTTTGGTGATCTTTCTATCAAGTTCTATTAGTTTAAAGATTTATGGACTAGAAAAAGAATGGGAACCAACACTTGCCAAACCATAGCTTAGGCAAATCAAACCAATCAATAAGAAAGGTTGTATTATTGAGAATTTGAGAAACATTCAAAATCGCATGATTCGTATGCTTGTGTTTGTGTTATTTGGTGATCTTTCTATCAAGTTCTATTAGTTCAAAGATTT
Organism: Polygonum maritimum; assembly: GCA_963924305.1. Lineage (NCBI taxonomy): Eukaryota > Viridiplantae > Streptophyta > Magnoliopsida > Caryophyllales > Polygonaceae > Polygonum > Polygonum maritimum. The sequence continues at coordinate 22,364,594 of OZ002735.1, forward strand.
TTGGACGAGAAAAAGAATGGAAACCAACGATTCCCAAACCATAGCCTAGGCTCATCAAACCAATCAATAAGAAAGGTTGTGTTATTGAGAATTTGAGAAACATTCGAAATCGCATGATTCGTATGCTTGTGTTTGTGTTGTTTGGTGATCTTTCTATCAAGTTCTATTAGTTTAAAGATTTATGGACTAGAAAAAGAATGGGAACCAACACTTGCCAAACCATAGCTTAGGCAAATCAAACCAATCAATAAGAAAGGTTGTATTATTGAGAATTTGAGAAGCATTCGAAATCGCATGATTCGTATGCTTGTGTTTGTGTTGTTTGGTGATCTTTCTATCAAGTTCTAGTAGTTCAAAGATTTTTGGACGAGAAAAAGAATAGAAACCAACGATTCCCAAACCATAGCCTAGGCAAATCAAACCAATCAATAAGAAAGGTCGTGTTATTAGGAATTTGAGAAGCATTCGAAATCGCATGATTCGTATGCTTGTGTTTGTGTTGTTTGGTGATCTTTCTATCAAGTTCTATTAGTTTAAATATTTATGGACTAGAAAAAGAATGGGAACCAACACTTGCAAAACCATAGCTTAGGCAAATCAAACCAATCAATAAGAAAGGTTGTATTATTGAGAATTTGAGAAACATTCGAAATCGCATGATTCGTATGCTTGTGTTTGTGTTGTTTGGTGATCTTTCTATCAAGTTCTATTAGTTCAAAGATTTTTGGACGAGAAAAAGAATGGAAACCAACGATTCCCAAACCATAGCCTAGGATAATCAAACCAATCAATAAGAAAGGTTGTGTTATTGAGAATTTGAGAAACATTCGAAATCGCATGATTCGTATGCTTGTGTTTGTGTTGTTTGGTGATCTTTCTATCAAGTTCTATTAGTTTAAAGATTTATGGACTAGAAAAAGAATGGGAACCAACACTTGCCAAACCATAGCTTAGGCAAATCAAACCAATCAATAAGAAAGGTTGTATTATTGAGAATTTGAGAAGCATTCGAAATCGCATGATTCGTATGCTTGTGTTTGTGTTGTTTGGTGATCTTTCTATCAAGTTCTATTAGTTTAAAGATTTATGGACTAGAAAAAGAATGGGAACCAACACTTGCCAAACCATAGCTTAGGCAAATCAAACCAATCAATAAGAAAGGTTGTATTATTGAGAATTTGAGAAGCATTCGAAATCGCACGATTCGTATGCTTGTGTTTGTGTTGTTTGGTGATCTCTCTATCAAGTTCTATTAGTTCAGAGATTTTTGGACGAGAAAAAGAATGGAAACCAACGATTCCCAAACCATAGCCTAGGCAAATCAAACCAATCAATAAGAAAGGTCGTGTTATTAAGAATTTGAGAAGCATTCGAAATCGCATGATTCGTATGCTTCTGTTTGTGTTGTTTGGTGATCTTTCTATCAAGTTCTATTATTTTAAAGATTTATGGACTAGAAAAAGAATGGGAACCAACACTTGCCAAACCATAGCTTAGGCAAATCAAACCAATCAATAAGAAAGGTTGTATTATTGAGAATTTAAGAAACATTCGAAATCGCATGATTCGTATGCTTGTGTTTGTGTTGTTTGGTGATCTTTCTATCAAGTTCTATTAGTTTAAAGATTTATGGACTAGAAAAAGAATGGGAACCAACACTTGCCAAACCATAGCGTAGGCAAATCAAACCAATCAATAAGAAAGGTTGTATTATTGAGAATTTGAGAAGCATTCGAAATCGCATGATTCGTATGCTTGTGTTTGTGTTGTTTGGTGATCTTTCTATCAAGTTCTATTAGTTTAAAGATTTATGGACTAGAAAAAGAATGGGAACCAACACTTGCCAAACCATAGCTTAGGCAAATCAAACCAATCAATAAGAAAGGTTGTATTATTGAGAATTTGAGAAGCATTCGAAATCGCATGATTCGTATGCTTGTGTTTGTGTTGTTTGGTGATCTTTCTATCAAGTTCTAGTAGTTCAAAGATTTTTGGACGAGAAAAAGAATAGAAACCAACGATTCCCAAACCATAGCCTAGGCAAATCAAACCAATCAATAAGAAAGGTCGTGTTATTAGGAATTTGAGAAGCATTCGAAATCGCATGATTCGTATGCTTGTGTTTGTGTTGTTTGGTGATCTTTCTATCAAGTTCTATTAGTTTAAATATTTATGGACTAGAAAAAGAATGGGAACCAACACTTGCAAAACCATAGCTTAGGCAAATCAAACCAATCAATAAGAAAGGTTGTATTATTGAGAATTTGAGAAACATTCGAAATCGCATGATTCGTATGCTTGTGTTTGTGTTGTTTGGTGATCTTTCTATCAAGTTCTATTAGTTCAAAGATTTTTGGACGAGAAAAAGAATGGAAACCAACGATTCCCAAACCATAGCCTAGGATAATCAAACCAATCAATAAGAAAGGTTGTGTTATTGAGAATTTGAGAAACATTCGAAATCGCATGATTCGTATGCTTGTGTTTGTGTTGTTTGGTGATCTTTCTATCAAGTTCTATTAGTTTAAAGATTTATGGACTAGAAAAAGAATGGGAACCAACACTTGCCAAACCATAGCTTAGGCAAATCAAACCAATCAATAAGAAAGGTTGTATTATTGAGAATTTGAGAAGCATTCGAAATCGCATGATTCGTATGCTTGTGTTTGTGTTGTTTGGTGATCTTTCTATCAAGTTCTATTAGTTTAAAGATTTATGGACTAGAAAAAGAATGGGAACCAACACTTGCCAAACCATAGCTTAGGCAAATCAAACCAATCAATAAGAAAGGTTGTATTATTGAGAATTTGAGAAGCATTCGAAATCGCACGATTCGTATGCTTGTGTTTGTGTTGTTTGGTGATCTCTCTATCAAGTTCTATTAGTTCAGAGATTTTTGGACGAGAAAAAGAATGGAAACCAACGATTCCCAAACCATAGCCTAGGCAAATCAAACCAATCAATAAGAAAGGTCGTGTTATTAAGAATTTGAGAAGCATTCGAAATCGCATGATTCGTATGCTTCTGTTTGTGTTGTTTGGTGATCTTTCTATCAAGTTCTATTATTTTAAAGATTTATGGACTAGAAAAAGAATGGGAACCAACACTTGCCAAACCATAGCTTAGGCAAATCAAACCAATCAATAAGAAAGGTTGTATTATTGAGAATTTAAGAAACATTCGAAATCGCATGATTCGTATGCTTGTGTTTGTGTTGTTTGGTGATCTTTCTATCAAGTTCTATTAGTTTAAAGATTTATGGACTAGAAAAAGAATGGGAACCAACACTTGCCAAACCATAGCGTAGGCAAATCAAACCAATCAATAAGAAAGGTTGTATTATTGAGAATTTGAGAAACATTCGAAATCGCATGATTCGTATGCTTGTGTTTGTGTTGTTTGGTGATCTTTCTATCAAGTTCTATTAGTTCAAAGATTTTTGGACGAGAAAAAGAATGGAAACCAACGATTCCCAAACCATAGCCTAGGCAAATCAAACCAATCAATAAGAAAGGTTGTGTTATTGAGAATTTGAGAACATTCGGAATCGCATGATTCGTATGCTTGTGTTTGTGTTGTTTGGTGATCTTTCTATCAAGTTCCATTAGTTCAAAGATTTTTGGACGAGAAAAAGAATGGAAACCAACGGTTCCCAAACCATAGCCTAGGCAAATCAAACCAATCAATAAGAAAGGTTGTATTGTTGAGAATTTGAGAAATATTCGAAATCGAATGATTCGTATGCTTGTGTTTGTGTTGTTTGGTGATCTTTCTATCAAGTTCCATTAGTTCAAAGATTTTTGGACGAGAAAAAGAATGGAAACCAACGGTTCCCAAACCATAGCCTAGGCAAATCAAACCAATCAATAAGAAAGGTTGTATTGTTGAGAATTTGAGAAATATTCGAAATCGCATGATTCGTATGCTTGTGTTTGTGTTGTTTGGTGATCTTTCTATCAAGTTCCATTAGTTCAAAGATTTTTCGACGAGAAAAAGAATGGAAACCAACGGTTCCCAAACCATAGCCTAGGCAAATCAAACCAATCAATAAGAAAGGTTGTGTTATTGAGAATTTGAGAAACATTCGGAATAGCATGATTCGTATGCTTGTGTTTGTGTTGTTTGGTGATCTTTCTATCAAGTTCTATTAGTTCAAAGATTTTTGGACGAGAAAAAGAATGGGAACCAACGATTCCCAAACCATAGCCTAGGCAAATCAAACCAATCAATAAGAAAGGTTGTGTTATTGAGAATTTGAGAAACATTCGAAATCGCATGATTCGTATGCTTGTGTTTGTGTTGTTTGGTGATCTTTCTATCAAGTTCTATTAGTTCAAAGATTTTTCGACGAGAAAAAGAATGGAAACCGACGGTTCTCAAATCATAGCCTAGACAAATCAAACCTATCAATAAGAAAGGTTGTGTTATTGAGAATTTGAGAACATTCGGAATAGCATGATTCGTATGCTTGTGTTTGTGTTGTTTGGTGATCTTTCTATCAAGTTCTATTAGCTCAAAGATTTTTGGACGAGAAAAAGAATGGAAACCAACACTTGCCAAACCATAGCTTAGGCAAATCAAACCAATCAATAAGAAAGGTTGTATTATTGAGAATTTGAGAAACATTCGAAATCGCATGATTCGTATGCTTGTGTTTGTGTAATTTGGTGATCTTTCTATCAAGTTCTATTAGTTCAAAGATTTTTGGACGAGAAAAGAATGGAAACCAACGATTCCCAAACCATAGCCTAGGCAAATCAAACCAATCAATAAGAAAGTTCGTGTTATTAAGAATTTGAGAAGCATTCGAAATCGCATGATTCGTATGCTTGTGTTTGTGTTGTTTGGTTATCTTTCTATCAAGTTCTATTAGTTTAAAGATTTATGGACTAGAAAAAGAATGGGAACCAACACTTGCCAAACCATAGCTTAGGCAAATCAAACCAATCAATAAGAAAGGTTGTATTATTGAGAATTTGAGAAACATTCAAAATCGCATGATTCGTATGCTTGTGTTTGTGTTATTTGGTGATCTTTCTATCAAGTTCTATTAGTTCAAAGATTTTTGGACGAGAAAAAGAATGGAAACCAACGATTCCCAAACCATAGCCTAGGCTCATCAAACCAATCAATAAGAAAGGTTGTGTTATTGAGAATTTGAGAAACATTCGAAATCGCATGATTCGTATGCTTGTGTTTGTGTTGTTTGGTGATCTTTCTATCAAGTTCTATTAGTTTAAAGATTTATGGACTAGAAAAAGAATGGGAACCAACACTTGCCAAACCATAGCTTAGGCAAATCAAACCAATCAATAAGAAAGGTTGTATTATTGAGAATTTGAGAAGCATTCGAAATCGCATGATTCGTATGCTTGTGTTTGTGTTGTTTGGTGATCTTTCTATCAAGTTCTAGTAGTTCAAAGATTTTTGGACGAGAAAAAGAATAGAAACCAACGATTCCCAAACCATAGCCTAGGCAAATCAAACCAATCAATAAGAAAGGTCGTGTTATTAGGAATTTGAGAAGCATTCGAAATCGCATGATTCGTATGCTTGTGTTTGTGTTGTTTGGTGATCTTTCTATCAAGTTCTATTAGTCTAAAGATTTATGGACTAGAAAAAGAATGGGAACCAACACTTGCCAAACCATAGCTTAGGCAAATCAAACCAATCAATAAGAAAGGTTGTATTATTGAGAATTTGAGAAACATTCGAAATCGCATGATTCGTATGCTTGTGTTTGTGTTGTTTGGTGATCTTTCTATCAAGTTCTATTAGTTCAAAGATTTTTGGACGAGAAAAAGAATGGAAACCAACGATTCCCAAACCATAGCCTAGGATAATCAAACCAATCAATAAGAAAGGTTGTGTTATTGAGAATTTGAGAAACATTCGAAATCGCATGATTCGTATGCTTGTGTTTGTGTTGTTTGGTGATCTTTCTATCAAGTTCTATTAGTTTAAAGATTTATGGACTAGAAAAAGAATGGGAACCAACACTTGCCAAACCATTGCTTAGGCAAATCAAACCAATCAATAAGAAAGGTTGTATTATTGAGAATTTGAGAAGCATTCGAAATCGCATGATTCGTATGCTTGTGTTTGTGTTGTTTGGTGATCTTTCTATCAAGTTCTATTAGTTTAAAGATTTATGGACTAGAAAAAGAATGGGAACCAACACTTGCCAAACCATAGCTTAGGCAAATCAAACCAATCAATAAGAAAGGTTGTATTATTGAGAATTTGAGAAACATTCGAAATCGCACGATTCGTATGCTTGTGTTTGTGTTGTTTGGTGATCTCTCTATCAAGTTCTATTAGTTCAGAGATTTTTGGACGAGAAAAAGAATGGAAACCAACGATTCCCAAACCATAGCCTAGGCAAATCAAACCAATCAATAAGAAAGGTCGTGTTATTAAGAATTTGAGAAGCATTCGAAATCGCATGATTCGTATGCTTCTGTTTGTGTTGTTTGGTGATCTTTCTATCAAGTTCTATTATTTTAAAGATTTATGGACTAGAAAAAGAATGGGAACCAACACTTGCCAAACCATAGCTTAGGCAAATCAAACCAATCAATAAGAAAGGTTGTATTATTGAGAATTTGAGAAACATTCGAAATCGCATGATTCGTATGCTTGTGGTTGTGTTGTTTTGTTATCTTTCTATCAAGTTCTATTAGTTCAAAGATTTTTGGACGAGAAAAAGAATGGAAACCAACGATTCCCAAACCATAGCCTAGGCAAATCAAACCAATCAATAAGAAAGGTTGTATTATTGAGAATTTGAGAAACATTCGAAATCGCATGATTCGTATGCTTGTGTTTGTGTTGTTTGGTGATCTCTCTATCAAGTTCTATTAGTTCAGAGATTTTTGGACGAGAAAAAGAATGGAAACCAACGATTCCCAAACCATAGCCTAGGCAAATCAAACCAATCAATAAGAAAGGTCGTGTTATTAAGAATTTGAGAAGCATTCGAAATCGCATGATTCGTATGCTTCTGTTTGTGTTGTTTGGTGATCTTTCTATCAAGTTCTATTATTTTAAAGATTTATGGACTAGAAAAAGAATGGGAACCAACACTTGCCAAACCATAGCTTAGGCAAATCAAACCAATCAATAAGAAAGGTTGTATTATTGAGAATTTGAGAAACATTCGAAATCGCATGATTCGTATGCTTGTGTTTGTGTTGTTTGGTGATCTTTCTATCAAGTTCTATTAGTTTAAAGATTTATGGACTAGAAAAAGAATGGGAACCAACACTTGCCAAACCATAGCGTAGGCAAATCAAACCAATCAATAAGAAAGGTTGTATTATTGAGAATTTGAGAAACATTCGAAATCGCATGATTCGTATGCTTGTGTTTATGTTGTTTGGTGATCTTTCTATCAAGTTCTATTAGTTCAAAGATTTTTGGACGAGAAAAAGAATGGAAACCAACGATTCCCAAACCATAGCCTAGGCAAATCAAACCAATCAATAAGAAAGGTTGTGTTATTGAGAATTTGAGAACATTCGGAATCGCATGATTCGTATGCTTGTGTTTGTGTTGTTTGGTGATCTTTCTATCAAGTTCCATTAGTTCAAAGATTTTTGGACGAGAAAAAGAATGGAAACCAACGGTTCCCAAACCATAGCCTAGGCAAATCAAACCAATCAATAAGAAAGGTTGTATTGTTGAGAATTTGAGAAATATTCGAAATCGCATGATTCGTATGCTTGTGTTTGTGTTGTTTGGTGATCTTTCTATCAAGTTCCATTAGTTCAAAGATTTTTCGACGAGAAAAAGAATGGAAACCAACGGTTCCCAAACCATAGCCTAGGCAAATCAAACCAATCAATAAGAAAGGTTGTGTTATTGAGAATTTGAGAAACATTCGGAATAGCATGATTCGTATGCTTGTGTTTGTGTTGTTTGGTGATCTTTCTATCAAGTTCTATTAGTTCAAAGATTTTTGGACGAGAAAAAGAATGGGAACCAACGATTCCCAAACCATAGCCTAGGCAAATCAAACCAATCAATAAGAAAGGTTGTGTTATTGAGAATTTGAGAAACATTCGAAATCGCATGATTCGTATGCTTGTGTTTGTGTTGTTTGGTGATCTTTCTATCAAGTTCTATTAGTTCAAAGATTTTTCGACGAGAAAAAGAATGGAAACCGACGGTTCTCAAATCATAGCCTAGGCAAATCAAACCTATCAATAAGAAAGGTTGTGTTATTGAGAATTTGAGAACATTCGGAATAGCATGATTCGTATGCTTCTGTTTGTGTTGTTTGGTGATCTTTCTATCAAGTTCTATTAGCTCAAAGATTTTTGGACGAGAAAAAGAATGGAAACCAACACTTGCCAAACCATAGCTTAGGCAAATCAAACCAATCAATAAGAAAGGTTGTATTATTGAGAATTTGAGAAACATTCGAAATCGCATGATTCGTATGCTTGTGTTTGTGTAATTTGGTGATCTTTCTATCAAGTTCTATTAGTTCAAAGATTTTTGGACGAGAAAAGAATGGAAACCAACGATTCCCAAACCATAGCCTAGGCAAATCAAACCAATCAATAAGAAAGGTTGTGTTATTGAGAATTTGAGAAACATTCGAAATCGCATGATTCGTATGCTTGTGTTTGTGTTGTTTGGTGATCTTTCTATCAAGTTCTATTAGTTTAAAGATGATGCGGAACCCCACTAGGCCCAGGCACCCTATGGGCCAGCCTAGCTCTGCAGCGGCGCGCTGCCCGGTCCGCGCTTGGCTGCCACAGGACACAAGGGATAACCTAGCAGGACCCCGGATCGTCTGGTCTGCAGCCCAGCACACCCAACCCTATCTCCCAAGCAGGAATATACCATCCTACCCAGGTGGGTTGTTGCCAGGGGGAATTGAACCCCTGACCTTTGGCATATCTTCCCAAATGGGAGAGATATGTCAACCAAGTGCACTGCAGTACACTTGGTTGACATATCTCTCCCATTTGGGAGAGATATGTCAAAACATGTGGAGTTTATTAGGGAATTGCATGCTCGCACCAAACTGAAGTTGGAGCAAAAGGCCGAGTACAATGCAAGGAGAGCGAACCATGGGAGGCGCCACGTTGTTTTCCAGCCCGGAGACTTGGTGTGGGTTCATTTGAGGAAAGAGAGATTCCCGGAGCAAAGGAAGAACAAGCTGTCCCCTCGAGGAGATGGACCTTTCAAGGTGCTTAAGAGGATCGGGGACAATGCATACAAGCTGGAGCTGCCCAGTGATTATGGTGTAAGCGCAACTTTCAACATCGCTGATCTCACGCCATACCTTGCTCTTGATGAAGACTTGGATTCGGGGTCGAATCCTTTCCAAGAAGGGGAGGTTGATGAAGGATCATCCAGTCAGCCTCCTCCAAGCGCCCCAACACTCTTTGAGGGGCCAATCACTAGATCCCGAGCTAAGAAGCTACAAAGTGGAATGCATGCCTTTGTGTGTTTCATTTGTGCTAAGGAGGCGAGAGCGAGCATGGAGCCATGTGCCAAGGCTGTGTGCCTAGCAAGTGTGGGCGCCACCCATGAAGAGAGCCAAGGCACAAGCGACGTCGCATGAGTGCCGCGATTGGGCACCGGCGCTGTGGGTGTGCCTCGTTTGGGCACCGGCGCTGCGAGTGTGCCTCGTTTGGGCACCGACGCCTATTTTAGGCACCCAAGAGTGTTTGTTTCATTTTGGGCCTATTATGCTGTTTTGGGCCTATCTATCTTAGAATTAATTAGACCTTTTTAATTATTTCTTTTATTTCCAGAAGTGAGACATATAAGTATTGTTTTGATGGTTTGGAACACTTAGACAATTCAGAATATAGAAATCGTTTTCTCTTGAAAAGAGAGAGTTTGAAGCTTTGTTTCATTGAGTGTGTGAATCGCAGCTTGGTTTGTTTGATTTGTGTCAATCCTCTACGAAGCTTGGTGCTTATCAACGATCACGAGCCCCCTTCCTGTGCTTCAAGGTGTCGCCTTGTTGTGTAGGATTGTACAAGGTTGGTTCTTCGTCCATTCTATTAGGATTCCGGTTGAAATACATACCAGGGGTTTAATAGTTGTCTCGAAGGGTTATCCTTCTTGTCGTTTCTATCAATTTCCCTTTTCGTTTCTTCATTTCAGTTTGCTTCTTTGTTGTGTCGTTTTTCCTCTTGTTGAGTCGAGTTCATCATTTCCAGTTTCGTTCCATTCAATTCTGACCATTGTTTCCTTGTGTTTTCCTTGTTGAGTCGTGAACGTCGAAGATCGGGCATCCACACGGCTAACCCCGTATCAAAGTGTTATCAGAGCTGCGTTGACGACGTTCTTTTCGTTCCCATCAAAAGAGTCTACAAAATACCAAAAAGAGTCCTCCGGAGATCAGGTTCGATTAATCAACTCTCTTTAATCTGAACTTGAAAGTACTAATCGGTTTGTTTTTGCGCAGTGGTTTGTTTTGCCTAGCCAATTACACCTTTAGCCAAGAAAAATCGTCCCCTCAGCCACCACAACCACCAACGCCCCACCACCTTCACAAAATCCGCCCACCACCTCCACAAATTCGACCACCACCTTGATTAAGTTAGCCGATTTGTTTTAATTAAATTGGAGTCATAAATCTGATTTAATTAATTCAAATTTGAATTAATCCTAAGCTGATTCCTATTTTTAAGGTTGACCAACAACAAACCATATCCCAGCCACATTATCCCACACCCACCTCCTAATATCAAGGAGAACCCATTCAGCTCATTTGAATTCAAAAGCCACGCCCAACCACCATCCTCCAGCCTATTCCTTCTCCTAAAATCAAGGGATTTCAGCCACCAACATTTCAAACTCAAATCGCCACCTCTCCTCATTTCTAGCAAATTATTTTGCACCTTAGAATAGCATTTTATTTCAATTTCGAAATTATTTGTATTTTCTGATTATTTCTGATTAAAAAAAAAAAAAAAAAAATCAAAAAAAAAAAAAAAAAAAAAAAAACGAAAATCAGAAATCAGATTTTATTCTTCTATTTCATTCATAGTATATCATTGCATTTTATTCGAGTGCATAGTGTAATTAAGGTGTGCGACATATCATCATCTTCCCTCTTCATCTCTTGAGTTGGACGATCCCATTGGAGAAGCTTTCGAACCTTACACTTTCAGCCTACCCTCACCTAAACAAACCACTCCAAGTTCATACTTGGTTACGGAAATCAAGGTGAGAGAAGCTTAGTCGAGGTTTGTTCTCTTTCTCTATTCATCTCCATTCTTAAACAGATTTGAGTCTTCTTTTCTTGGACGTTTCTTCCCCAGCCTTCATCTTCTCGTGAATTGTTGTTTACTAATCTTTGAATTGAGTTGTTGATCATTTCAAGCAGATTGAAACAACGAGCTCGATCACACACCGAGAGTGAGAGCGAGTGAAACACTTGAGAGGCTGATTTGGATTAAACTAACTTGACAAGTTTGCTTGTAAAGTGTTTTTGCTGATTGTGCAGAATGTCTAACGAAAGTAGTGATAACACCAACACACCCAAGAGCCCTGAGCCAATCCACCCCGAGGTGTTCAAGTTGTTGACCTCACTCAACAGCAACATCACACGCCTCAATTCTAGGATGACGGCCTTGGAGACGAGAGCCTTGGCGTTGCCTCCACCCGTGCCAAGCGTAGCCTTGGGCACCGATTCAGCGGCACACCAACAAGGCACCGGCGATGGCCAGGACCAAAACGCCCACAACACGGACCCTAACTTGGCGTCCACATCACAGCAACATGGTTTCCAAAACCAAACCAGGGAAGTGCCTCATAACTCTAATCCATTGCGTAATTCCTCGGGCAATCTTCCTAGAAGAGTCCCTTTTGGTTCCCAGCTCACTCCCCTTCGGGATGAGCATAATCGTGCTAATAGCTTTCAAGGATTTCAGGACCAAAGAGGATCGCCAAGTGATATGGACCTTTATGATGATGAGTATGAGGGCGAGGAGGAGGATAATTGGGAGCGCGTCTCAAGAAGGGGAGGTAGGGAGCGCCGAGAAGGTCGAGATAGGCGTCCCATGAGACCTCGTGAGCAGGAGCAAGACGGAGTTGGCAAGATAAAGGTGAGGATCCCTGCTTTCGAAGGCAAGTGTGATCCGGATGTCTATATGGAATGGGAGACCAAGATCGAGCAAGTGTGGAACTGCCACAACTTTGCCGAGACCAAGAAGGTGCAGCTCGCTGTCCTTGAATTCTCCGGTTATGCCCTCATATGGTGGGATAACTTGGTGAAAGAAAGGAGGCGCAATCTGGACGCACCCATAGCCAGCTGGGATCAAATGAAGGCGTTGATGAGAGGGCGTTTCATACCTCAACATTACGCCCGGGAGCTAAGACAGCGGCTGGAAAATTTAAAACAAGGTTCCATGAGTGCCGAGGAGTGCTACAATGCCATGCAAGTGGCGATGGTAAGGGCTGATGTGGTTGAGGATGAAGAGACCACCATGGCCAGGTATCTTCGTATCTTGCATCCTTATTTGGCTAATGAGATTGATTTATATCCCTACACTACTATGACTGACCTTTTCCATCTAGCTTTGAAAGTAGAAAGGAAATTCAAGTCTAGGTACTCGGGAGGAAGGAACGCGAACACTCAGCCCCAATCATGGAGGGGGAGCCGTGGCCAGCAAGGCGGATCGTATGGGAAGGAGGCCTCGCACCAAAAGGAGAGGAGCAATGCAGCCGGCGGTCAAGGAGACCAAGCTGGACGAGCCAAACAGCCCACAAGCTCCACGCCTTCACCATACAACAAGGGCAATTCTAGTGGGGTTTCAGCAGCTCCAAAGGGGAGTAATCCTACCTCTAACTCTTCGTCTAGGACTAGAGATATTGTGTGCTTTAAGTGCCAGGGTAGAGGACATTATGCAAGAGATTGCCCTAACAAGAAAACACTTTTAATCAATCATTTAGGTGAATATGAATCTGAAAGTGAGCATGAAAACGAGCCTAATGATGATTTGCATGAAAATGATAATGTTGAAGATGAAATTGAGTATGAATCTGGTGAATCTCTTATTGCTAGGAGGACATTGCATATTAAACCACAAGCATGCGATGATAATCAAAGAGAGAACTTGTTTCATACTAGGTGCTTGATTAAAGGGAAGGTTTGTAACATGATCATAGATAGTGGTAGTTGTTGTAACATTGCTAGCTTAGAGATGGTTAACAAACTACAATTACCTATGACTCATCACCCTAGACCCTATAAGTTGCATTGGATGAATGACTGTGGTGAATTGAAAGTGCAAAGGCAAGTAAAGGTTTCTATTAAACTAGGACGTTATGAGGATAATGTTCTTTGTGATGTAGTACCTATGCAGGCTTGTCATATTCTATTAGGTCGTCCATGGCAATACGACAGGAAGGTTGTGCACGATGGATTCACCAACCGAAACACCTTCACCCACAACGGCCAGACCATAGTCCTTAAGCCCATGACGCCTACGCAGGTCTCGGAGGAGTGGGATCGGAAGCGTCAAGGTAAGAAGGTATGTTCTGACCTTGAGGGAGAGAATGGGAAGGAAGAGAAAGCTCGGGGTAAGACGAGCCAACCTCTCAGCCCTACACCTCCCTCCGCTCTTTCGGCTTCCAAGAGGGAGCTGGAAGACGAGTTTTTGGATGGGGAAACAACGCTTATGCTCTTATGCAAGGAGCTGAGCTTGTTAAGTGAAGAGCTTCGAGCTTCACTGCCCCCACGCATTTTGGGGCTCATCGAGGAGTACAAGGACGTATTCCCCGACGAGATACCGGCTGGCCTACCCCCAATTAGAGGAATCGAGCATCAAATTGATCTCATTCCCGGGGCGTCTTTGCCAAACAGGCCAGCTTACCGTATGAACCCCCAGGAGACCCAAGAGGTCCAATCCCAAGTCCAAGAGCTCTTGGATAAGGGATACATTAGGGAGAGTATGAGCCCTTGTGCTGTACCGGTGTTATTAGTACCCAAGAAAGACAACACATGGAGAATGTGTGTCGATTGCAGGGCCATTAATAACATCACGGTAAAGTATAGGCACCCCATTCCTCGTCTTGATGATATGCTAGACGAACTGCATGGATCCACCATTTTCTCAAAAATTGATTTAAAAAGTGGATACCACCAGATTCGTATGAGGGAGGGGGACGAGTGGAAAACAGCCTTCAAGACCAAGTTTGGTCTCTATGAATGGCTCGTTATGCCATTCGGGCTCACGAACGCCCCTAGTACATTCATGCGTCTCATGAACCATGTATTGCGACATTATATAGGGAAATTTGTAGTGGTCTATTTTGATGACATATTAGTGTATAGTAAGTCCCTAGAGGAGCATGAGTGTCATTTGAGAGATGTGCTTAATACCTTGCGTCTTGAACACTTGTTTGCGAATTTGAAAAAGTGTGAGTCATGTACTACTACTGTTACCTTTCTTGGTGTTGTGGTTAGCTCGCAGGGATTGCAAGTGGATGAGGCCAAGATCAAGGCCATAAACGAGTGGCCCACGCCAACTACTATTGGCCAGGTGCGGAGTTTCCATGGGCTGGCGAGCTTCTATAGGAGGTTTGTCAAGGATTTTAGCACCATTGCAGCCCCATTGACAGAAATTACAAAGAAGAGAAGTGAGTTCAAGTGGGGGCGTGCCCAGGAGAGAGCCTTCGAGACTCTCAAGCTGAAGTTGACGCAAGCCCCGCTATTGGTGTTGCCTGACTTCACACGACCGTTTGAGGTGGAGTGTGATGCAAGTGGAGTCGGCATAGGGGGCGTGCTTATGCAAGAAGGTAAACCTATCGCCTTCTTTTCTGAGAAATTAAAAGGTGCATGTTTAAACTACTCGACCTATGATAAAGAGTTGTATGCTTTGTATCGAGTGCTTAAAACATGGCAGCATTATCTTTGGCCTAGGGAATTTGTGCTTAAAACTGACCATGAATCCTTGAAACACTTTAAAAGTCAAGATAAAATGGATAGGAGGCATGGTAGATGGATGGAATTCATTGAAACATTCCCTTATGTGATTAAGTTTAAAAGAGGAAAAGATAATGTTGTAGCTGATGCCTTGTCTAGACGCCACACTTTGCTTGTTTCATTAGACTCTAGAGTATTAGGATTTACTTATATTCGTGAGTTATATGAAACTGATCTTGATTTTGGTGATGCGTTTAAGGCTTGTCTTGAAAAGAATTGTGCTGAGAAATACTATTTGCATGATGGCTTTCTTTTTCTAGTTGATAAAGTTTGCATACCTCGTTGTTCATTGCGTTTGCTGCTTGTTGAGGAAGCCCATAGGGGCGGCCTAATGGGGCATTTTGGGAGGGACAAAACTTATCACACTCTTAGGACTCATTTCTATTGGCCACACATGCTTAGGGATGTTGAGAATGTAGTTAAAAGATGCATGGACTGTCTTAGGGCTAAATCTAGACTTATGCCACATGGACTTTACACACCATTGCCCACGCCTACAGCCCCTTGGGAGGACCTTTCTATGGACTTTATAGTTGGGTTGCCTAGGACTAAGAAGGGGAGGGATTCAATCATGGTTGTAGTGGATAGGTTTAGTAAGATGGCACATTTTATAGCATGTCATAAGACCGACGATGCTACTAATGTGGCTGGATTATTCTTTAGGGAGATAGTCAGATTGCATGGGGTTCCTAAAACCATAGTTAGTGACCGAGATACTAAGTTCCTTAGCCACTTTTGGAGAACCTTATGGAGTAAACTAGGAACTAAGTTGCTGTTTTCTACCTCTAGTCACCCTCAAACTGATGGGCAAACCGAGGTCACCAATAGGACACTAGCTACGATTCTTAGGGCCATAATTAGGAAGAACTTGAAGATGTGGGAAGAGGCCTTACCTCATGTGGAGTTTGCATATAACAGGATTGTTCATTCTTCTACTAAATTGACTCCATTTGAATGTGTTTATGGTACTAACCCTCTCACCCCACTAGATCTTACCCCATTGCCAATGAGGGAAAATGAGCACTTTGACGCAGGAAAACATGTGGAGTTTATTAGGGAATTGCATGCTCGCACCAAACTGAAGTTGGAGCAAAAGGCCGAGTACAATGCAAGGAGAGCGAACCATGGGAGGCGCCACGTTGTTTTCCAGCCCGGAGACTTGGTGTGGGTTCATTTGAGGAAAGAGAGATTCCCGGAGCAAAGGAAGAACAAGCTGTCCCCTCGAGGAGATGGACCTTTCAAGGTGCTTAAGAGGATCGGGGACAATGCATACAAGCTGGAGCTGCCCGGTGATTATGGTGTAAGCGCAACTTTCAACGTCGCTGATCTCACGCCATACCTTGCTCTTGATGAAGACTTGGATTCGGGGTCGAATCCTTTCCAAGAAGGGGAGGTTGATGAAGGATCATCCAGTCAGCCTCCTCCAAGCGCCCCAACACTCTTTGAGGGGCCAATCACTAGATCCCGAGCTAAGAAGCTACAAAGTGGAATGCATGCCTTCGTGTGTTTCATTTGTGCTAAGGAGGCGAGAGCGAGCATGGAGCCATGTGCCAAGGCTGTGTGCCTAGCAAGTGTGGGCGCCACCCATGAAGAGAGCCAAGGCACAAGCGACGTCGCATGAGTGCCGCGATTGGGCACCGGCGCTGCGGGTGTGCCTCGTTTGGGCACCGGCGCTGCGAGTGTGCCTCGTTTGGGCACCGACGCCTATTTTAGGCACCCAAGAGTGTTTGTTTCATTTTGGGCCTATTATGCTGTTTTGGGCCTATCTATCTTAGAATTAATTAGACCTTTTTAATTATTTCTTTTATTTCCAGAAGTGAGACATATAAGTATTGTTTTGATGGTTTGGAACACTTAGACAATTCAGAATATAGAAATCGTTTTCTCTTGAAAAGAGAGAGTTTGAAGCTTTGCTTCATTGAGTGTGTGAATCGCAGCTTGGTTTGTTTGATTTGTGTCAATCCTCTACGAAGCTTGGTGCTTATCAACGATCACGAGCCCCCTTCCTGTGCTTCAAGGTGTCGCCTTGTTGTGTAGGATTGTACAAGGTTGGTTCTTCGTCCATTCTATTAGGATTCTGGTTGAAATACATACCAGGGGTTTAATAGTTGTCTCGAAGGGTTATCCTTCTCGTCGTTTCTATCAATTTCCCTTTTCGTTTCTTCATTTCAGTTTGCTTCTTTGTTGTGTCGTTTTTCCTCTTGTTGAGTCGAGTTCATCATTTCCAGTTTCGTTCCATTCAATTCTGACCATTGTTTCCTTGTGTTTTCCTTGTTGAGTCGTGAACGTCGAAGATCGGGCATCAACACGGCTAACCCCGTATCAATAGCCTAGGCAAACCAAACCAATCAATAAGAAATGTTGTGTTATTGAGAATTTGAGAAGCATTCGGAATCACATGTTTCGTATGCTTGTGTTTGTGTTGTTTGGTGATCTTTCTATCAAGTTCTATTAGTTCAAAGATTTTTCGACGAGAAAAAGAATGGAAACCAAGGGTTCCCAAGCCATAGCCTAGGCTAATCAAACCAATCAATAAGAAAGGTTGTGTTATTGAGAATTTGAGAAACATTCGAAATCGCATGATTCTTATGCTTGTGTTTGTGTTGTTTGGTGATCTTTCTATCAAGTTCTATTAGTTTAAAGATTTATGGACTAGAAAAAGATTGGGAACCAACACTTGCCAAACCATAGCTTAGGCAAATCAAACCAATCAATAAGAAAGGTTGTATTATTGAGAATTTGAGAAGCATTCGAAATCGCATGATTCGTATGCTTGTGTTTGTGTTGTTTGGTGATCTTTCTATCAAGTTCTATTAGTTTAAAGATTTATGGACTAGAAAAAGAATGGGAACCAACACTTGCCAAACCATAGCTTAGGCAAATCAAACCAATCAATAAGAAAGGTTGTATTATTGAGAATTTGAGAAACATTCGAAATCGCATGATTCGTATGCTTGTGTTTGTGTTGTTTGGTGATCTTTCTATCAAGTTCTATTAGTTCAAAGATTTTTGGACGAGAAAAAGAATGGAAACCAACGGTTCCCAAACCATAGCCTAGGCAAATCAAACCAATCAATAAGAAAGGTTGTGTTATTGAGAATTTGAGAAACATTCGGAATAGCATGATTCGTATGCTTGTGTTGGTGTTGTTTGGTGATCTTTCTATCAAGTTCTATTGGTTCAAAGATTTTTGGACGAGAAAAAGAATGGAAACACACACTTGCCAAACCATAGCCTATGCAAATCAAACCAATCAATAAGAAAGGTTGTATTACTGAGAATTTGAGAAATATTCGAAATCGCATGATTCGTATGCTTGTGTTTGTGTTGTTTGGTGATCTTTCTATCAAGTTCCATTAGTTCAAAGATTTTTGGACGAGAAAAAGAATGGAAACCAACGGTTCCCAAACCATAGCCTACGCAAATCAAACCAATCAATAAGAAAGGTTGTATTGTTGAGAATTTAAGAAACATTCGAAATCGCATGATTTGTGTGCTTGTGTTTTTGTTGGTTGGTGATCTTTCTATCAAGTTATATTAGTTCAAAGATTTTTGGACGAGAAAAAGAATGGAATCCAACGATTCCCAAACCACAGTCTAGGCAAATCAAACCAATCAATAAGAAAGGTCGTGTTATTGAGAATTGGAGAACATTCGGAATCGCATGATTCGTATGCTTGTGTTTGTGTTGTTTGGTGATCTTTCTATCAAGTTCCATTAGTTCAAAGATTTTTGGACGAGAAAAAGAATGGAAACCAACAGTTCCCAAACCATAGCCTAGGCAAATCAAACCAATCAATAAGAAAGGTTGTATTGTTGAGAATTTAAGAAACATTCGAAATCGCATGATTCGTGTGCTTGTGTTTTTGTTGGTTGGTGATCTTTCTATCAAGTTCTATTAGTTCAAAGATTTTTGGACGAGAAAAAGAATGGAAACCAACGATTCCCAAACCATAGCCTAGGCAAATCAAACCAATCAATAAGAAAGGTTGTGTTATTGAGAATTTGAGAACATTCGGAATCGCATGATTCGTATGCTTGTGTTTGTGTTGTTTGGTGATCTTTCTATCAAGTTCTATTAGCTCAAAGATTTATGGACTAGAAAAAGAATGGAAACCTACACTTGTCAAACCATAGCTTAGGCAAATCAAACCAATCAATAAGAAAGGTTGTATTATTGAGAATTTGAGAAACATTCGAAATCGCATGATTCGTATGCTTGTGTTTGTGTAATTTGGTGATCTTTCTATCAAGTTCTATTAGTTCAAAGATTTTTGGACGAGAAAAGAATGGAAACCAACGATTCCCAAACCATAGCCTAGGCAAATCAAACCAATCAATAAGAAAGGTCGTGTTATTAAGAATTTGAGAAGCATTCGAAATCGCATGATTCGTATGCTTGTGTTTGTGTTGTTTGGTGATCTTTCTATCAAGTTCTATTAGTTTAAAGATTTATGGACTAGAAAAAGAATGGGAACCAACACTTGCCAAACCATAGCTTAGGCAAATCAAACCAATCAATAAGAAAGGTTGTATTATTGAGAATTTGAGAAACATTCGAAATCGCACGATTCGTATGCTTGTGTTTGTGTTGTTTGGTGATCTCTCTATCAAGTTCTATTAGTTCAAAGATTTTTGGACGAGAAAAAGAATGGAAACCAACGATTCCCAAACCATAGCCTAGGCAAATCAAACCAATCAATAAGAAAGGTCGTGTTATTAAGAATTTGAGAAGCATTCGAAATCGCATGATTCGTATGCTTCTGTTTGTGTTGTTTGGTGATCTTTCTATCAAGTTCTATTAGTTTAAAGATTTATGAACTAGAAAAAGAATGGGAACCAACACTTGCCAAACCATAGCTTAGGCAAATCAAACGAATCAATAAGAAAGGTTGTATTATTGAGAATTTGCGAAACATTCGAAATCGCATGATTCGTATGCTTGTGTTTGTGTTGTTTGGTGATCTTTCTATCAAGTTCTATTAGTTTAAAGATTTATGGACTAGAAAAAGAATGGGAACCAACACTTGCCAAACCATAGCGTAGGCAAATCAAACCAATCAATAAGAAAGGTTGTATTATTGAGAATTTGAGAAACATTCGAAATCGCATGATTCGTATGCTTGTGTTTGTGTTGTTTGGTGATCTTTCCATCAAGTTCTATTAGTTCAAAGATTTTTGGACGAGAAAAAGAATGGAAACCAACGGTTCCCAAACCATAGCCTAGGCAAATCAAACCAATCAATAAGAAAGGTTGTGTTATTGAGAATTTGAGAAACATTCGGAATAGCATGATTCGTATGCTTGTGTTGGTGTTGTTTGGTGATCTTTCTATCAAGTTCTATTGGTTCAAAGATTTTTGGACGAGAAAAAGAATGGAAACACACACTTGCCAAACCATAGCCTATGCAAATCAAACCAATCAATAAGAAAGGTTGTATTACTGAGAATTTGAGAAATATTCGAAATCGCATGATTTGTATGCTTGTGTTTGTGTTTTTTGGTGATCTTTCTATCAAGTTCCATTAGTTCAAAGATTTTTGGACGAGAAAAAGAATGGAAACCAACGGTTCCCAAACCATAGCCTAGGCAAATCAAACCAATCAATAAGAAAGGTTGTATTGTTGAGAATTTAAGAAACATTCGAAATCGCATGATTCGTGTGCTTGTGTTTTTGTTGGTTGGTGATCTTTCTATCAAGTTCTATTAGTTCAAAGATTTTTGGACGAGAAAAAGAATGGAAACCAACGATTCCCAAACCATAGCCTAGGCAAATCAAACCAATCAATAAGAAAGGTTGTGTTATTGAGAATTTGAGAACATTCGGAATCGCATGATTCGTATGCTTGTGTTTGTGTTGTTTGGTGATCTTTCTATCAAGTTCCATTAGTTCAAAGATTTTTGGACGAGAAAAAGAATGGAAACCAACGGTTCCCAAACCATACCCTAGGCAAATCAAACCAATCAATAAGAAAGGTTGTATTGTTGAGAATTTGAGAAATATTCGAAATCGCATGATTCGTATGCTTGTGTTTGTGTTGTTTGGTGATCTTTCTATCAAGTTATATTAGTTCAAAGATTTTTCGACGAGAAAAAGAATGGAAACCGACGGTTCTTAAATCATAGCCTAGGCAAATCAAACCTATCAATAAGAAAGGTTGTGTTATTGAGAATTTGAGAACATTCGGAATAGCATGATTTGTATGCTTGTGTTTGTGTTGTTTGGTGATCTTTCTATCAAGTTCTATTAGCTCAAAGATTTTTGGATTAGAAAAAGAATGGAAACCAACACTTGCCAAACCATAGCTTAGGCAAATCAAACCAATCAATAAGAAAGGTTGTATTATTGAGAATTTGAGAAACATTCGAAATCGCATGATTCGTATGCTTGTGTTTGTGTAATTTGGTGATCTTTCTATCAAGTTCTATTAGTTCAAAGATTTTTGGACGAGAAAAGAATGGAAACCAACGATTACCAAACCATAGCCTAGGCAAATCAAACCAATCAATAAGAAAGGTCGTGTTATTAAGAATTTGAGAAGCATTCGAAATCGCATGATTCGTATGCTTGTGTTTGTGTTGTTTGGTGATCTTTCTATCAAGTTCTATTAGTTCAAAGATTTTTGGACGAGAAAAAGAATGGGAACCAACGATTCCCAAACCATAGCCTAGGCAAATTAAACCAATCAATAAGAAAGGTTGTGTTATTGAGAATTTGAGAAACATTCGAAATCGCATGATTCGTATGCTTGTGTTTGTGTTGTTTGGTGAGCTTTCTATCAAGTTCTATTAGTTCAAAGATTTTTCGACGAGAAAAAGAATGGAAACCGACGGTTCTCAAATCATAGCCTAGGCAAATCAAACCTATCAATAAGAAAGGTTGTGTTATTGAGAATTTGAGAACATTCGGAATAGCATGATTCGTATGCTTGTGTTTGTGGTGTTTGGTGATCTTTCTATCAAGTTCTATTAGCTCAAAGATTTTTGGACGAGAAAAAGAATGGAAACCAACACTTGCCAAACCATAGCTTAGGCAAATCAAACCAATCAATAAGAAAGGTTGTATTATTGAGAATTTGAGAAACATTCGAAATCGCATGATTCGTATGCTTGTGTTTGTGTAATTTGGTGATCTTTCTATCAAGTTCTATTAGTTCAAAGATTTTTGGACGAGAAAAGAATGGAAACCAACGATTACCAAACCATAGCCTAGGCAAATCAAACCAATCAATAGGAAAGGTCGTGTTATTAAGAATTTGAGAAGCATTCGAAATCGCATGATTCGTATGCTTGTGTTTGTGTTGTTTGGTGATCTTTCTATCAAGTTCTATTAGTTTAAAGATTTATGGACTAGAAAAAGAATGGGAACCAACACTTGCCAAACCATAGCTTAGGCAAATCAAACCAATCAATAAGAAAGGTTGTATTATTGAGAATTTGAGAAACATTCGAAATCGCATGATTCGTATGCTTGTGTTTGTGTTGTTTGGTGATCTTTCTATCAAGTTCTATTAGTTCAAAGATTTTTGGACGAGAAAAAGAATGGAAACCAACGATTCCCAAACCATAGCCTAGGCAAATCAAACCAATCAATAAGAAAGGTCGTGTTATTAAGAATTTGAGAAGCATTCGAAATCGCATGATTCGTATGCTTGTGTTTGTGTTCTTTGGTGATCTTTCTATCAAGTTCTATTAGTTTAAAGATTTATGGACTAGAAAAAGAATGGGAACCAACACTTGCCGAACCATAACTTAGGCAAATCAAACCAATCAATAAGAAAGGTTGTATTATTGAGAATTTGAGAAACATTCGAAATCGCATGATTCGTATGCTTGTGTTTGTGTTGTTTGGTGATCTTTCTATCAAGTTCTATTAGCTCAAAGCTTTTTGGACGAGAAAAAGAATGGAAACCAACACTTGCCAAACCATAGCTTAGGCAAATCAAACCAATCAATAAGAAAGGTTGTATTATTGAGAATTTGAGAAACATTCGAAATCGCATGATTCGTATGCTTGTGTTTGTGTAATTTGGTGATCTTTCTATCAAGTTCTATTAGTTCAAAGATTTTTGGACGAGAAAAGAATGGAAACCAACGATTACCAAACCATAGCCTAGGCAAATCAAACCAATCAATAAGAAAGGTCGTGTTATTAAGAATTTGAGAAGCATTCGAAATCGCATGATTCGTATGCTTGTGTTTGTGTTGTTTGGTGATCTTTCTATCAAGTTCTATTAGTTCAAAGATTTTTGGACGAGAAAAAGAATGGGAACCAACGATTCCCAAACCATAGCCTAGGCAAATTAAACCAATCAATAAGAAAGGTTGTGTTATTGAGAATTTGAGAAACATTCGAAATCGCATGATTCGTATGCTTGTGTTTGTGTTGTTTGGTGAGCTTTCTATCAAGTTCTATTAGTTCAAAGATTTTTCGACGAGAAAAAGAATGGAAACCGACGGTTCTCAAATCATAGCCTAGGCAAATCAAACCTATCAATAAGAAAGGTTGTGTTATTGAGAATTTGAGAACATTCGGAATAGCATGATTCGTATGCTTGTGTTTGTGGTGTTTGGTGATCTTTCTATCAAGTTCTATTAGCTCAAAGATTTTTGGACGAGAAAAAGAATGGAAACCAACACTTGCCAAACCATAGCTTAGGCAAATCAAACCAATCAATAAGAAAGGTTGTATTATTGAGAATTTGAGAAACATTCGAAATCGCATGATTCGTATGCTTGTGTTATGTAATTTGGTGATCTTTCTATCAAGTTCTATTAGTTCAAAGATTTTTGGACGAGAAAAGAATGGAAACCAACGATTACCAAACCATAGCCTAGGCAAATCAAACCAATCAATAAGAAAGGTCGTGTTATTAAGAATTTGAGAAGCATTCGAAATCGCATGATTCGTATGCTTGTGTTTGTGTTGTTTGGTGATCTTTCTATCAAGTTCTATTAGTTTAAAGATTTATGGACTAGAAAAAGAATGGGAACCAACACTTGCCAAACCATAGCTTAGGCAAATCAAACCAATCAATAAGAAAGGTTGTATTATTGAGAATTTGAGAAACATTCGAAATCGCATGATTCGTATGCTTGTGTTTGTGTTGTTTGGTGATCTTTCTATCAAGTTCTATTAGTTCAAAGATTTTTGGACGAGAAAAAGAATGGAAACCAACGATTCCCAAACCATAGCCTAGGCAAATCAAACCAATCAATAAGAAAGGTCGTGTTATTAAGAATTTGAGAAGCATTCGAAATCGCATGATTCGTATGCTTGTGTTTGTGTTGTTTGGTGATCTTTCTATCAAGTTCTATTAGTTTAAAGATTTATGGACTAGAAAAAGAATGGGAACCAACACTTGCCGAACCATAGCTTAGGCAAATCAAACCAATCAATAAGAAAGGTTGTATTATTGAGAATTTGAGAAACATTCGAAATCGCATGATTCGTATGCTTGTGTTTGTGTTGTTTGGTGATCTTTCTATCAAGTTCTATTAGTTCAAAGATTTTTGGACGAGAAAAAGAATGGAAACCAACGATTCCCAAACCATAGCCTAGGCTAATCAAACCAATCAATAAGAAAGGTTGTGTTATTGAGAATTTGAGAAACATTCGAAATCGCATGATTCGTATGCTTGTGGTTGTGTTGTTTTGTTATCTTTCTATCAAGTTCTATTAGTTCAAAGATTTTTCGACGAGAAAAAGAATGGAAACCGACGGTTCTCAAATCATAGCCTAGGCAAATCAAACCTATCAATAAGAAAGGTTGTGTTATTGAGAATTTGAGAAACATTCGAAATCGCATGATTCGTATGCTTGTGTTGGTGTTGTTTAGTGATCTTTCTATCAAGTTCTATTAGTTCAAAGATTTTTGAACGAGAAAAAGAATGGAAATCAACGGTTCCTAAACCATAGCCTAGGCAAATCAAACCAATGAATAAGAAAGGTTGTATTACTGAGAATTTGAGAGACATTCGAAATCGCATGATTCGTATGCTTGTGTTTGTGTTGTTTGGTGATCTCTCTATCAAGTTCAATTAGTTCAAAGATTTTTGGACGAGAAAAAAAATGGAAACCAACGGTTCCCAAACCATAGCCTAGGCAAATCAAACCAATCAATAAGAAAAGTTGTGTTATTGAGAATTTGAGAAACATTCGAAATCGCATGATTCGTATGCTTGTGTTTGTGTTGTTTGGTGATCTTTCTATCAAGTTCTATTAGTTCAAAGATTTTTGGACGAGAAAAAGAATGGAAACCAACGGTTCCCAAACCATAGCCTAGGCAAATCAAACCAATCAATAAGAAAGGTTGTGTTATTGAGAATTTGAGAAACATTCGGAATAGAATGATTCGTATGCTTGTGTTGGTGTTGTTTGGTGATCTTTCTATCAAGTTCTATTAGTTCAAAGATTTTTGGACGAGAAAAAGAATGGAAACACACACTTGCCAAACCATATCCTAGGCAAATCAAACCAATCAATAAGAAAGGTTGTATTACTGAGAATTTGAGAAACATTCAAAATTGCATGATTCGTATGCTTGTGTTTGTGTTGTTTGGTGATCTTTCTATCAAGTTCAATTAGTTCAAAGATTTTTGGACGAGAAAAAGAATGGAAACCAACGGTTGCCAAACCATAGCCTAGGCAAATCAAACCAATCAATAAGAAAAGTTGTGTTATTGAGAATTTGAGAAACATTCGGAATCGCATGATTCGTATGCTTGTGTTTGTTTTGTTTGGTGATCTTTCTATCAAGTTCAATTAGTTCAAAGATTTTTGGACGAGAAAAAGAATGGAAACCAACGGTTCCCAAACCATAACCTAGGCAAATCAAACCAATCAATAAAAAAGGTTGTGTTATTGAGAATTTGAGAAACATTCGAAATCGCATGATTCGTATGCTTGTGTTTGTGTTGTTTGGTGATCTTTTTATCAAGTTCTATTAGTTTAAAGATTTTTGGACGAGAAAAAGAATGGAAACCAACGATTCCCAAACCATAGCCAAGGCAAATTAAATCAATCAATAAGAAAGGTTGTGTTATTGAGAATTTGAGAACATTCGGAATCGCATGATTCGTATGCTTGTGTTTGTGTTGTTTGGTGATCTTTCTATCAAGTTCTATTAGTTCAAAGATTTTTCGACGACAAAAAGAATGGAAACCGACGGTTCTCAAATCATAGCCTAGGCAAATCAAACCTATCAATAAGAAAGGTTGTGTTATTGAGAATTTGAGAACATTCGGAATAGCATGATTCGTATGCTTGTGTTTGTGTTGTTTGGTGATCTTTCTATCAAGTTCTATTAGCTCAAAGCTTTTTGGACGAGAAAAAGAATGGAAACCAACACTTGCCAAACCATAGCTTAGGCAAATCAAACCAATCAATAAGAAAGGTTGTATTATTGAGAATTTGCGAAACATTCGAAATCGCATGATTCGTATGCTTGTGTTTGTGTAATTTGGTGATCTTTCTATCAAGTTCTATTAGTTCAAAGATTTTTGGACGAGAAAAGAATGGAAACCAACGATTACCAAACCATAGCCTAGGCAAATCAAACCAATCAATAAGAAAGGTCGTGTTATTAAGAATTTGAGAAGCATTCGAAATCGCATGATTCGTATGCTTGTGTTTGTGTTGTTTGGTGATCTTTCTATCAAGTTCTATTAGTTTAAAGATTTATGGACTAGAAAAAGAATGGGAACCAACACTTGCCAAACCATAGCTTAGGCAAATCAAACCAATCAATAAGAAAGGTTGTATTATTGAGAATTTGAGAAACATTCGAAATCGCATGATTCGTATGCTTGTGTTTGTGTTGTTTGGTGATCTTTCTATCAAGTTCTATTAGTTCAAAGATTTTTGGACGAGAAAAAGAATGGAAACCAACGATTCCCAAACCATAGCCTAGGCAAATCAAACCAATCAATAAGAAAGGTCGTGTTATTAAGAATTTGAGAAGCATTCGAAATCGCATGATTCGTATGCTTGTGTTTGTGTTGTTTGGTGATCTTTCTATCAAGTTCTATTAGTTTAAAGATTTATGGACTAGAAAAAGAATGGGAACCAACACTTGCCAAACCATAGCTTAGGCAAATCAAACCAATCAATAAGAAAGGTTGTATTATTGAGAATTTGAGAAACATTCGAAATCGCATGATTCGTATGCTTGTCTTTGTGTTGTTTGGTGATCTTTCTATCAAGTTCTATTAGTTCAAAGATTTTTGGACGAGAAAAAGAATGGAAACCAACGATTCCCAAACCATAGCCTAGGCTAATCAAACCAATCAATAAGAAAGGTTGTGTTATTGAGAATTTGAGAAACATTCGAAATCGCATGATTCGTATGCTTGTGGTTGTGTTGTTTTGTTATCTTTCTATCAAGTTCTATTAGTTCAAAGATTTTTCGACGAGAAAAAGAATGGAAACCGACGGTTCTCAAATCATAGCCTAGGCAAATCAAACCAATCAATAAGAAAGGTTGTATTATTGAGAATTTGAGAAACATTCGAAATCGCATGATTCGTATGCTTGTGTTTGTGTTGTTTGGTGATCTTTCTATCAAGTTCCATTAGTTCAAAGATTTTTGGACGAGAAAAAGAATGGAAACCAACGATTCCCAAACCATAGCCTAGGCTAATCAAATCAATCAATAAGAAAGGTTGTGTTATTGAGAATTTGAGAACATTCGGAATCGCATGATTCGTATGCTTGTGTTTGTGTTGTTTGGTGATCTTTCTATCAAGTTCTATTAGTTCAAAGATTTTTGGACGAGAAAAAGAATGGGAACCAACGATTCCCAAACCATAGCCTAGGCAAATCAAACCAATCAATAAGAAAGGTTGTGTTATTGAGAATTTGAGAAACATTCGAAATCGCATGATTCGTATGCTTGTGTTTGTGTTGTTTGGTGATCTTTCTATCAAGTTCTATTAGTTCAAAGATTTTTCGACGAGAAAAAGAATGGAAACCGACGGTTCTCAAATCATAGCCTAGGCAAATCAAACCTATCAATAAGAAAGGTTGTGTTATTGAGAATTTGAGAACATTCGGAATAGCATGATTCGTATGCTTGTGTTTGTGGTGTTTGGTGATCTTTCTATCAAGTTCTATTAGCTCAAAGATTTTTGGACGAGAAAAAGAATGGAAACCAACACTTGCCAAACCATAGCTTAGGCAAATCAAACCAATCAATAAGAAAGGTTGTATTATTGAGAATTTGAGAAACATTCGAAATCGCATGATTCGTATGCTTGTGTTATGTAATTTGGTGATCTTTCTATCAAGTTCTATTAGTTCAAAGATTTTTGGACGAGAAAAGAATGGAAACCAACGATTACCAAACCATAGCCTAGGCAAATCAAACCAATCAATAAGAAAGGTCGTGTTATTAAGAATTTGAGAAGCATTCGAAATCGCATGATTCGTATGCTTGTGTTTGTGTTGTTTGGTGATCTTTCTATCAAGTTCTATTAGTTTAAAGATTTATGGACTAGAAAAAGAATGGGAACCAACACTTGCCAAACCATAGCTTAGGCAAATCAAACCAATCAATAAGAAAGGTTGTATTATTGAGAATTTGAGAAACATTCGAAATCGCATGATTCGTATGCTTGTGTTTGTGTTGTTTGGTGATCTTTCTATCAAGTTCTATTAGTTCAAAGATTTTTGGACGAGAAAAAGAATGGAAACCAACGATTCCCAAACCATAGCCTAGGCAAATCAAACCAATCAATAAGAAAGGTCGTGTTATTAAGAATTTGAGAAGCATTCGAAATCGCATGATTCGTATGCTTGTGTTTGTGTTGTTTGGTGATCTTTCTATCACGTTCTATTAGTTTAAAGATTTATGGACTAGAAAAAGAATGGGAACCAACACTTGCCGAACCATAGCTTAGGCAAATCAAACCAATCAATAAGAAAGGTTGTATTATTGAGAATTTGAGAAACATTCGAAATCGCATGATTCGTATGCTTGTGTTTGTGTTGTTTGGTGATCTTTCTATCAAGTTCTATTAGTTCAAAGATTTTTGGACGAGAAAAAGAATGGAAACCAACGATTCCCAAACCATAGCCTAGGCTAATCAAACCAATCAATAAGAAAGGTTGTGTTATTGAGAATTTGAGAAACATTCGAAATCGCATGATTCGTATGCTTGTGGTTGTGTTGTTTTGTTATCTTTCTATCAAGTTCTATTAGTTCAAAGATTTTTCGACGAGAAAAAGAATGGAAACCGACGGTTCTCAAATCATAGCCTAGGCAAATCAAACCTATCAATAAGAAAGGTTGTGTTATTGAGAATTTGAGAAACATTCGAAATCGCATGATTCGTATGCTTGTGTTGGTGTTGTTTAGTGATCTTTCTATCAAGTTCTATTAGTTCAAAGATTTTTGAACGAGAAAAAGAATGGAAATCAACGGTTCCTAAACCATAGCCTAGGCAAATCAAACCAATGAATAAGAAAGGTTGTATTACTGAGAATTTGAGAGACATTCGAAATCGCATGATTCGTATGCTTGTGTTTGTGTTGTTTGGTGATCTCTCTATCAAGTTCAATTAGTTCAAAGATTTTTGGACGAGAAAAAAAATGGAAACCAACGGTTCCCAAACCATAGCCTAGGCAAATCAAACCAATCAATAAGAAAAGTTGTGTTATTGAGAATTTGAGAAACATTCGAAATCGCATGATTCGTATGCTTGTGTTTGTGTTGTTTGGTGATCTTTCTATCAAGTTCTATTAGTTCAAAGATTTTTGGACGAGAAAAAGAATGGAAACCAACGGTTCCCAAACCATAGCCTAGGCAAATCAAACCAATCAATAAGAAAGGTTGTGTTATTGAGAATTTGAGAAACATTCGGAATAGAATGATTCGTATGCTTGTGTTGGTGTTGTTTGGTGATCTTTCTATCAAGTTCTATTAGTTCAAAGATTTTTGGACGAGAAAAAGAATGGAAACACACACTTGCCAAACCATATCCTAGGCAAATCAAACCAATCAATAAGAAAGGTTGTATTACTGAGAATTTGAGAAACATTCAAAATTGCATGATTCGTATGCTTGTGTTTGTGTTGTTTGGTGATCTTTCTATCAAGTTCAATTAGTTCAAAGATTTTTGGACGAGAAAAAGAATGGAAACCAACGGTTGCCAAACCATAGCCTAGGCAAATCAAACCAATCAATAAGAAAAGTTGTGTTATTGAGAATTTGAGAAACATTCGGAATCGCATGATTCGTATGCTTGTGTTTGTTTTGTTTGGTGATCTTTCTATCAAGTTCAATTAGTTCAAAGATTTTTGGACGAGAAAAAGAATGGAAACCAACGGTTCCCAAACCATAACCTAGGCAAATCAAACCAATCAATAAAAAAGGTTGTGTTATTGAGAATTTGAGAAACATTCGAAATCGCATGATTCGTATGCTTGTGTTTGTGTTGTTTGGTGATCTTTTTATCAAGTTCTATTAGTTCAAAGATTTTTGGACGAGAAAAAGAATGGAAACCAACGATTCCCAAACCATAGCCAAGGCAAATTAAATCAATCAATAAGAAAGGTTGTGTTATTGAGAATTTGAGAACATTCGGAATCGCATGATTCGTATGCTTGTGTTTGTGTTGTTTGGTGATCTTTCTATAAAGTTCTATTAGTTCAAAGATTTTTGGACGAGAAAAAGAATGGGAACCAACGATTCCCAAACCATAGCCTAGGCAAATCAAACCAATCAATAAGAAAGGTTGTGTTATTGAGAATTTGAGAAACATTCGAAATCGCATGATTCGTATGCTTGTGTTTGTGTTGTTTGGTGATCTTTCTATCAAGTTCTATTAGTTCAAAGATTTTTCGACGACAAAAAGAATGGAAACCGACGGTTCTCAAATCATAGCCTAGGCAAATCAAACCTATCAATAAGAAAGGTTGTGTTATTGAGAATTTGAGAACATTCGGAATAGCATGATTCGTATGCTTGTGTTTGTGTTGTTTGGTGATATTTCTATCAAGTTCTATTAGCTCAAAGCTTTTTGGACGAGAAAAAGAATGGAAACCAACACTTGCCAAACCATAGCTTAGGCAAATCAAACCAATCAATAAGAAAGGTTGTATTATTGAGAATTTGCGAAACATTCGAAATCGCATGATTCGTATGCTTGTGTTTGTGTAATTTGGTGATCTTTCTATCAAGTTCTATTAGTTCAAAGATTTTTGGACGAGAAAAGAATGGAAACCAACGATTACCAAACCATAGCCTAGGCAAATCAAACCAATCAATAAGAAAGGTCGTGTTATTAAGAATTTGAGAAGCATTCGAAATCGCATGATTCGTATGCTTGTGTTTGTGTTGTTTGGTGATCTTTCTATCAAGTTCTATTAGTTTAAAGATTTATGGACTAGAAAAAGAATGGGAACCAACACTTGCCAAACCATAGCTTAGGCAAATCAAACCAATCAATAAGAAAGGTTGTATTATTGAGAATTTGAGAAACATTCGAAATCGCATGATTCGTATGCTTGTGTTTGTGTTGTTTGGTGATCTTTCTATCAAGTTCTATTAGTTCAAAGATTTTTGGACGAGAAAAAGAATGGAAACCAACGATTCCCAAACCATAGCCTAGGCAAATCAAACCAATCAATAAGAAAGGTCGTGTTATTAAGAATTTGAGAAGCATTCGAAATCGCATGATTCGTATGCTTGTGTTTGTGTTGTTTGGTGATCTTTCTATCAAGTTCTATTAGTTTAAAGATTTATGGACTAGAAAAAGAATGGGAACCAACACTTGCCAAACCATAGCTTAGGCAAATCAAACCAATCAATAAGAAAGGTTGTATTATTGAGAATTTGAGAAACATTCGAAATCGCATGATTCGTATGCTTGTGTTTGTGTTGTTTGGTGATCTTTCTATCAAGTTCTATTAGTTCAAAGATTTTTGGACGAGAAAAAGAATGGAAACCAACGATTCCCAAACCATAGCCTAGGCTAATCAAACCAATCAATAAGAAAGGTTGTGTTATTGAGAATTTGAGAAACATTCGAAATCGCATGATTCGTATGCTTGTGGTTGTGTTGTTTTGTTATCTTTCTATCAAGTTCTATTAGTTCAAAGATTTTTCGACGAGAAAAAGAATGGAAACCGACGGTTCTCAAATCATAGCCTAGGCAAATCAAACCAATCAATAAGAAAGGTTGTATTATTGAGAATTTGAGAAACATTCGAAATCGCATGATTCGTATGCTTGTGTTTGTGTTGTTTGGTGATCTTTCTATCAAGTTCTATTAGTTCAAAGATTTTTGGACGAGAAAAAGAATGGAAACCAACGATTCCCAAACCATAGCCTAGGCTAATCAAATCAATCAATAAGAAAGGTTGTGTTATTGAGAATTTGAGAACATTCGGAATCGCATGATTCGTATGCTTGTGTTTGTGTTGTTTGGTGATCTTTCTATCAAGTTCTATTAGTTCAAAGATTTTTGGACGAGAAAAAGAATGGGAACCAACGATTCCCAAACCATAGCCTAGGCAAATCAAACCAATCAATAAGAAAGGTTGTGTTATTGAGAATTTGAGAAACATTCGAAATCGCATGATTCGTATGCTTGTGTTTGTGTTGTTTGGTGATCTTTCTATCAAGTTCTATTAGTTCAAAGATTTTTCGACGACAAAAAGAATGGAAACCGACGGTTCTCAAATCATAGCCTAGGCAAATCAAACCTATCAATAAGAAAGGTTGTGTTATTGAGAATTTGAGAACATTCGGAATAGCATGATTCGTATGCTTGTGTTTGTGTTGTTTGGTGATCTTTCTATCAAGTCCTATTAGCTCAAAGCTTTTTGGACGAGAAAAAGAATGGAAACCAACACTTGCCAAACCATAGCTTAGGCAAATCAAACCAATCAATAAGAAAGGTTGTATTATTGAGAATTTGCGAAACATTCGAAATCGCATGATTCGTATGCTTGTGTTTGTGTAATTTGGTGATCTTTCTATCAAGTTCTATTAGTTCAAAGATTTTTGGACGAGAAAAGAATGGAAACCAACGATTACCAAACCATAGCCTAGGCAAATCAAACCAATCAATAAGAAAGGTCGTGTTATTAAGAATTTGAGAAGCATTCGAAATCGCATGATTCGTATGCTTGTGTTTGTGTTGTTTGGTGATCTTTCTATCAAGTTCTATTAGTTTAAAGATTTATGGACTAGAAAAAGAATGGGAACCAACACTTGCCAAACCATAGCTTAGGCAAATCAAACCAATCAATAAGAAAGGTTGTATTATTGAGAATTTGAGAAACATTCGAAATCGCATGATTCGTATGCTTGTGTTTGTGTTGTTTGGTGATCTTTCTATCAAGTTCTATTAGTTCAAAGATTTTTGGACGAGAAAAAGAATGGAAACCAACGATTCCCAAACCATAGCCTAGGCAAATCAAACCAATCAATAAGAAAGGTCGTGTTATTAAGAATTTGAGAAGCATTCGAAATCGCATGATTCGTATGCTTGTGTTTGTGTTGTTTGGTGATCTTTCTATCAAGTTCTATTAGTTTAAAGATTTATGGACTAGAAAAAGAATGGGAACCAACACTTGCCAAACCATAGCTTAGGCAAATCAAACCAATCAATAAGAAAGGTTGTATTATTGAGAATTTGAGAAACATTCGAAATCGCATGATTCGTATGCTTGTGTTTGTGTTGTTTGGTGATCTTTCTATCAAGTTCTATTAGTTCAAAGATTTTTGGACGAGAAAAAGAATGGAAACCAACGATTCCCAAACCATAGCCTAGGCAAATCAAACCAATCAATAAGAAAGGTCGTGTTATTAAGAATTTGAGAAGCATTCGAAATCGCATGATTCGTATGCTTGTGTTTGTGTTGTTTGGTGATCTTTCTATCAAGTTCTATTAGTTTAAAGATTTATGGACTAGAAAAAGAATGGGAACCAACACTTGCCAAACCATAGCTTAGGCAAATCAAACCAATCAATAAGAAAGGTTGTATTATTGAGAATTTGAGAAACATTCGAAATCGCATGATTCGTATGCTTGTGTTTGTGTTGTTTGGTGATCTTTCTATCAAGTTCTATTAGTTCAAAGATTTTTGGACGAGAAAAAGAATGGAAACCAACGATTCCCAAACCATAGCCTAGGCTAATCAAACCAATCAATAAGAAAGGTTGTGTTATTGAGAATTTGAGAAACATTCGAAATCGCATGATTCGTATGCTTGTGGTTGTGTTGTTTTGTTATCTTTCTATCAAGTTCTATTAGTTCAAAGATTTTTCGACGAGAAAAAGAATGGAAACCGACGGTTCTCAAATCATAGCCTAGGCAAATCAAACCAATCAATAAGAAAGGTTGTATTATTGAGAATTTGAGAAACATTCGAAATCGCATGATTCGTATGCTTGTGTTTGTGTTGTTTGGTGATCTTTCTATCAAGTTCTATTAGTTCAAAGATTTTTGGACGAGAAAAAGAATGGAAACCAACGATTCCCAAACCATAGCCTAGGCTAATCAAATCAATCAATAAGAAAGGTTGTGTTATTGAGAATTTGAGAACATTCGGAATCGCATGATTCGTATGCTTGTGTTTGTGTTGTTTGGTGATCTTTCTATCAAGTTCTATTAGTTCAAAGATTTTTGGACGAGAAAAAGAATGGGAACCAACGATTCCCAAACCATAGCCTAGGCAAATCAAACCAATCAATAAGAAAGGTTGTGTTATTGAGAATTTGAGAAACATTCGAAATCGCATGATTCGTATGCTTGTGTTTGTGTTGTTTGGTGATCTTTCTATCAAGTTCTATTAGTTCAAAGATTTTTCGACGACAAAAAGAATGGAAACCGACGGTTCTCAAATCATAGCCTAGGCAAATCAAACCTATCAATAAGAAAGGTTGTGTTATTGAGAATTTGAGAACATTCGGAATAGCATGATTCGTATGCTTGTGTTTGTGTTGTTTGGTGATCTTTCTATCAAGTTCTATTAGCTCAAAGCTTTTTGGACGAGAAAAAGAATGGAAACCAACACTTGCCAAACCATAGCTTAGGCAAATCAAACCAATCAATAAGAAAGGTTGTATTATTGAGAATTTGCGAAACATTCGAAATCGCATGATTCGTATGCTTGTGTTTGTGTAATTTGGTGATCTTTCTATCAAGTTCTATTAGTTCAAAGATTTTTGGACGAGAAAAGAATGGAAACCAACGATTACCAAACCATAGCCTAGGCAAATCAAACCAATCAATAAGAAAGGTCGTGTTATTAAGAATTTGAGAAGCATTCGAAATCGCATGATTCGTATGCTTGTGTTTGTGTTGTTTGGTGATCTTTCTATCAAGTGCTATTAGTTTAAAGATTTATGGACTAGAAAAAGAATGGGAACCAACACTTGCCAAACCATAGCTTAGGCAAATCAAACCAATCAATAAGAAAGGTTGTATTATTGAGAATTTGAGAAACATTCGAAATCGCATGATTCGTATGCTTGTGTTTGTGTTGTTTGGTGATCTTTCTATCAAGTTCTATTAGTTCAAAGATTTTTGGACGAGAAAAAGAATGGAAACCAACGATTCCCAAACCATAGCCTAGGCAAATCAAACCAATCAATAAGAAAGGTCGTGTTATTAAGAATTTGAGAAGCATTCGAAATCGCATGATTCGTATGCTTGTGTTTGTGTTGTTTGGTGATCTTTCTATCAAGTTCTATTAGTTTAAAGATTTATGGACTAGAAAAAGAATGGGAACCAACACTTGCCAAACCATAGCTTAGGCAAATCAAACCAATCAATAAGAAAGGTTGTATTATTGAGAATTTGAGAAACATTCGAAATCGCATGATTCGTATGCTTGTGTTTGTGTTGTTTGGTGATCTTTCTATCAAGTTCTATTAGTTCAAAGATTTTTGGACGAGAAAAAGAATGGAAACCAACGATTCCCAAACCATAGCCTAGGCTAATCAAACCAATCAATAAGAAAGGTTGTCTTATTGAGAATTTGAGAAACATTCGAAATCGCATGATTCGTATGCTTGTGGTTGTGTTGTTTTGTTATCTTTCTATCAAGTTCTATTAGTTCAAAGATTTTTCGACGAGAAAAAGAATGGAAACCGACGGTTCTCAAATCATAGCCTAGGCAAATCAAACCAATCAATAAGAAAGGTTGTATTATTGAGAATTTGAGAAACATTCGAAATCGCATGATTCGTATGCTTGTGTTTGTGTTGTTTGGTGATCTTTCTATCAAGTTCTATTAGTTCAAAGATTTTTGGACGAGAAAAAGAATGGAAACCAACGATTCCCAAACCATAGCCTAGGCTAATCAAACCAATCAATAAGAAAGGTTGTGTTATTGAGAATTTGAGAAACGTTCGAAATCGCATGATTCGTATGCTTGTGGTTGTGTTGTTTTGTTATCTTTCTATCAAGTTCTATTAGTTCAAAGATTTTTCGATGAGAAAAAGAATGGAAACCGACGGTTCTCAAATCATAGCCTAGGCAAATCAAACCTATCAATAAGAAAGGTTGTGTTATTGAGAATTTGAGAACATTCGGAATAGCATGATTCGTATGCTTGTGTTTGTGTTGTTTGGTGATCTTTCTATCAAGTTCTATTAGCTCAAAGCTTTTTGGACGAGAAAAAGAATGGAAACCAACACTTGCCAAACCATAGCTTAGGCAAATCAAACCAATCAATAAGAAAGGTTGTATTATTGAGAATTTGAGAAACATTCGAAATCGCATGATTCGTATGCTTGTGTTTGTGTAATTTGGTGATCTTTCTATCAAGTTCTATTAGTTCAAAGATTTTTGGACGAGAAAGGAATGGAAACCAACGATTACCAAACCATAGCCTAGGCAAATCAAACCAATCAATAAGAAAGGTCGTGTTATTAAGAATTTGAGAAGCATTCGAAATCGCATGATTCGTATGCTTGTGTTTGTGTTGTGTGGTGATCTTTCTATCAAGTTCTATTAGTTTAAAGATTTATGGACTAGAAAAAGAATGGGAACCAACACTTGCCAAACCATAGCTTAGGCAAATCAAACCAATCAATAAGAAAGGTTGTATTATTGAGAATTTGAGAAACATTCGAAATCGCATGATTCGTATGCTTGTGTTTGTGTTGTTTGGTGATCTTTCTATCAAGTTCTATTAGTTCAAAGATTTTTGGACGAGAAAAAGAATGGAAACCAACGATTCCCAAACCATAGCCTAGGCAAATCAAACCAATCAATAAGAAAGGTCGTGTTATTAAGAATTTGAGAAGCATTCGAAATCGCATGATTCGTATGCTTGTGTTTGTGTTGTTTGGTGATCTTTCTATCAAGTTCTATTAGTTTAAAGATTTATGGACTAGAAAAAGAATGGGAACCAACACTTGCCAAACCATAGCTTAGGCAAATCAAACCAATCAATAAGAAAGGTTGTATTATTGAGAATTTGAGAAACATTCGAAATCGCATGATTCGTATGCTTGTGTTTGTGTTGTTTGGTGATCTTTCTATCAAGTTCTATTAGTTCAAAGATTTTTGGACGAGAAAAAGAATGGAAACCAACGATTCCCAAACCATAGCCTAGGCTAATCAAACCAATCAATAAGAAAGGTTGTGTTATTGAGAATTTGAGAAACATTCGAAATCGCATGATTCGTATGCTTGTGGTTGTGTTGTTTTGTTATCTTTCTATCAAGTTCTATTAGTTCAAAGATTTTTCGATGAGAAAAAGAATGGAAACCGACGGTTCTCAAATCATAGCCTAGGCAAATCAAACCTATCAATAAGAAAGGTTGTATTATTGAGAATTTGAGAAACATTCGAAATCGCATGATTCGTATGCTTGTGTTTGTGTTGTTTGGTGATCTTTCTATCAAGTTCTATTAGTTCAAAGATTTTTGGACGAGAAAAAGAATGGAAACCAACGATTCCCAAACCATAGCCTAGGCAAATCAAACCAATCAATAAGAAAGGTCGTGTTATTAAGAATTTGAGAAGCATTCGAAATCGCATGATTCGTATGCTTGTGTTTGTGTTGTTTGGTGATCTTTCTATCAAGTTCTATTAGCTCAAAGCTTTTTGGACGAGAAAAAGAATGGAAACCAACACTTGCCAAACCATAGCTTAGGCAAATCAAACCAATCAATAAGAAAGGTTGTATTATTGAGAATTTGAGAAACATTCGAAATCGCATGATTCGTATGCTTGTGTTTGTGTAATTTGGTGATCTTTCTATCAAGTTCTATTAGTTCAAAGATTTTTGGACGAGAAAGGAATGGAAACCAACGATTACCAAACCATAGCATAGGCAAATCAAACCAATCAATAAGAAAGGTCGTGTTATTAAGAATTTGAGAAGCATTCGAAATCGCATGATTCGTATGCTTGTGTTTGTGTTGTGTGGTGATCTTTCTATCAAGTTCTATTAGTTTAAAGATTTATGGACTAGAAAAAGAATGGGAACCAACACTTGCCAAACCATAGCTTAGGCAAATCAAACCAATCAATAAGAAAGGTTGTATTATTGAGAATTTGAGAAACATTCGAAATCGCATGATTCGTATGCTTGTGTTTGTGTTGTTTGGTGATCTTTCTATCAAGTTCTATTAGTTCAAAGATTTTTGGACGAGAAAAAGAATGGAAACCAACGATTCCCAAACTATAGCCTAGGCAAATCAAACCAATCAATAAGAAAGGTCGTGTTATTAAGAATTTGAGAAGCATTCGAAATCGCATGATTCGTATGCTTGTGTTTGTGTTGTTTGGTGATCTTTCTATCAAGTTCTATTAGTTTAAAGATTTATGGACTAGAAAAAGAATGGGAACCAACACTTGCCAAACCATAGCTTAGGCAAATCAAACCAATCAATAAGAAAGGTTGTATTATTGAGAATTTGAGAAACATTCGAAATCGCATGATTCGTATGCTTGTGTTTGTGTTGTTTGGTGATCTTTCTATCAAGTTCTATTAGTTCAAAGATTTTTGGACGAGAAAAAGAATGGAAACCAACGATTCCCAAACCATAGCCTAGGCTAATCAAACCAATCAATAAGAAAGGTTGTGTTATTGAGAATTTGAGAAACATTCGAAATCGCATGATTCGTATGCTTGTGGTTGTGTTGTTTTGTTATCTTTCTATCAAGTTCTATTAGTTCAAAGATTTTTGGACGAGAAAAAGAATGGAAACCAACGATTCCCAAACCATAGCCTAGGCTAATCAAACCAATCAATAAGAAAGGTTGTGTTATTGAGAATTTGAGAAACATTCGAAATCGCATGATTCGTATGCTTGTGGTTGTGTTGTTTTGTTATCTTTCTATCAAGTTCTATTAGTTCAAAGATTTTTCGACGAGAAAAAGAATGGAAACCGACGGTTCTCAAATCATAGCCTAGGCAAATCAAACCTATCAATAAGAAAGGTTGTGTTATTGAGAATTTGAGAAACATTCGAAATCGCATGATTCGTATGCTTGTGTTGGTGTTGTTTAGTGATCTTTCTATCAAGTTCTATTAG
Source organism: Polygonum maritimum (assembly GCA_963924305.1). Lineage (NCBI taxonomy): Eukaryota > Viridiplantae > Streptophyta > Magnoliopsida > Caryophyllales > Polygonaceae > Polygonum > Polygonum maritimum. The sequence goes on from OZ002735.1 coordinate 22,404,062, forward strand.
TTCAAAGATTTTTGGACGAGAAAAAGAATGGAAATCAACGGTTCCTAAACCATAGCCTAGGCAAATCAAACCAATGAATAAGAAAGGTTGTATTACTGAGACTTTGAGAGACATTCGAAATCGCATGATTCGTATGCTTGTGTTTGTGTTGTTTGGTGATCTCTCTATCAAGTTCAATTAGTTCAAAGATTTTTGGACGAGAAAAAAAATGGAAACCAACGGTTCCCAAACCATAGCCTAGGCAAATCAAACCAATCAATAAGAAAAGTTGTGTTATTGAGAATTTGAGAAACATTCGAAATCGCATGATTCGTATGCTTGTGGTTGTGTTGTTTTGTTATCTTTCTATCAAGTTCTATTAGTTCAAAGATTTTTCGACGAGAAAAAGAATGGAAACCGACGGTTCTCAAATCATAGCCTAGGCAAATCAAACCAATCAATAAGAAAGGTTGTATTATTGAGAATTTGAGAAACATTCGAAATCGCATGATTCGTATGCTTGTGTTTGTGTTGTTTGGTGATCTTTCTATCAAGTTCTATTAGTTCAAATATTTTTGGACGAGAAAAAGAATGGAAACCAACGATTCCCAAACCATAGCCTAGGCTAATCAAACCAATCAATAAGAAAGGTTGTGTTATTGAGAATTTGAGAAACATTCGAAATCGCATGATTCGTATGCTTGTGGTTGTGTTGTTTTGTTATCTTTCTATCAAGTTCTATTAGTTCAAAGATTTTTCGATGAGAAAAAGAATGGAAACCGACGGTTCTCAAATCATAGCCTAGGCAAATCAAACCTATCAATAAGAAAGGTTGTGTTATTGAGAATTTGAGAACATTCGGAATAGCATGATTCGTATGCTTGTGTTTGTGTTGTTTGGTGATCTTTCTATCAAGTTCTATTAGCTCAAAGCTTTTTGGACGAGAAAAAGAATGGAAACCAACACTTGCTAAACCATAGCTTAGGCAAATCAAACCAATCAATAAGAAAGGTTGTATTATTGAGAATTTGAGAAACATTCGAAATCGCATGATTCGTATGCTTGTGTTTGTGTAATTTGGTGATCTTTCTATCAAGTTCTATTAGTTCAAAGATTTTTGGACGAGAAAGGAATGGAAACCAACGATTACCAAACCATAGCCTAGGCAAATCAAACCAATCAATAAGAAAGGTCGTGTTATTAAGAATTTGAGAAGCATTCGAAATCGCATGATTCGTATGCTTGTGTTTGTGTTGTGTGGTGATCTTTCTATCAAGTTCTATTAGTTTAAAGATTTATGGACTAGAAAAAGAATGGGAACCAACACTTGCCAAACCATAGCTTAGGCAAATCAAACCAATCAATAAGAAAGGTTGTATTATTGAGAATTTGAGAAACATTCGAAATCGCATGATTCGTATGCTTGTGTTTGTGTTGTTTGGTGATCTTTCTATCAAGTTCTATTAGTTCAAAGATTTTTGGACGAGAAAAAGAATGGAAACCAACGATTCCCAAACCATAGCCTAGGCAAATCAAACCAATCAATAAGAAAGGTTGTGTTATTAAGAATTTGAGAAGCATTCGAAATCGCATGATTCGTATGCTTGTGTTTGTGTTGTTTGGTGATCTTTCTATCAAGTTCTATTAGTTTAAAGATTTATGGACTAGAAAAAGAATGGGAACCAACACTTGCCAAACCATAGCTTAGGCAAATCAAACCAATCAATAAGAAAGGTTGTATTATTGAGAATTTGAGAAACATTCGAAATCGCATGATTCGTATGCTTGTGGTTGTGTTGTTTTGTTATCTTTCTATCAAGTTCTATTAGTTCAAAGATTTTTGGACGAGAAAAAGAATGGAAACCAACGATTCCCAAACCATAGCCTAGGCTAATCAAACCAATCAATAAGAAAGGTTGTGTTATTGAGAATTTGAGAAACATTCGAAATCGCATGATTCGTATGCTTGTGGTTGTGTTGTTTTGTTATCTTTCTATCAAGTTCTATTAGTTCAAAGATTTTTCGACGAGAAAAAGAATGGAAACCGACGGTTCTCAAATCATAGCCTAGGCAAATCAAACCTATCAATAAGAAAGGTTGTGTTATTGAGAATTTGAGAAACATTCGAAATCGCATGATTCGTATGCTTGTGTTGGTGTTGTTTAGTGATCTTTCTATCAAGTTCTATTAGTTCAAAGATTTTTGGACGAGAAAAAGAATGGAAATCAAGGGTTCCTAAACCATAGCCTAGGCAAATCAAACCAATGAATAAGAAAGGTTGTATTACTGAGAATTTGAGAGACATTCGAAATCGCATGATTCGTATGCTTGTGTTTGTGTTGTTTGGTGATCTCTCTATCAAGTTCAATTAGTTCAAAGATTTTTGGACGAGAAAAAAAATGGAAACCAACGGTTCCCAAACCATAGCCTAGGCAAATCAAACCAATCAATAAGAAAAGTTGTGTTATTGAGAATTTGAGAAACATTCGAAATCGCATGATTCGTATGCTTGTGGTTGTGTTGTTTTGTTATCTTTCTATCAAGTTCTATTAGTTCAAAGATTTTTCGACGAGAAAAAGAATGGAAACCGACGGTTCTCAAATCATAGCCTAGGCAAATCAAACCAATCAATAAGAAAGGTTGTATTATTGAGAATTTGAGAAACATTCGAAATCGCATGATTCGTATGCTTGTGTTTGTGTTGTTTGGTGATCTTTCTATCAAGTTCTATTAGTTCAAAGATTTTTGGACGAGAAAAAGAATGGAAACCAACGATTCCCAAACCATAGCCTAGGCTAATCAAACCAATCAATAAGAAAGGTTGTGTTATTGAGAATTTGAGAAACATTCGAAATCGCATGATTCGTATGCTTGTGGTTGTGTTGTTTTGTTATCTTTCTATCAAGTTCTATTAGTTCAAAGATTTTTCGATGAGAAAAAGAATGGAAACCGACGGTTCTCAAATCATAGCCTAGGCAAATCAAACCTATCAATAAGAAAGGTTGTGTTATTGAGAATTTGAGAACATTCGGAATAGCATGATTCGTATGCTTGTGTTTGTGTTGTTTGGTGATCTTTCTATCAAGTTCTATTAGCTCAAAGCTTTTTGGACGAGAAAAAGAATGGAAACCAACACTTGCCAAACCATAGCTTAGGCAAATCAAACCAATCAATAAGAAAGGTTGTATTATTGAGAATTTGAGAAACATTCGAAATCGCATGATTCGTATGCTTGTGTTTGTGTAATTTGGTGATCTTTCTATCAAGTTCTATTAGTTCAAAGATTTTTGGACGAGAAAGGAATGGAAACCAACGATTTCCAAACCATAGCCTAGGCAAATCAAACCAATCAATAAGAAAGGTCGTGTTATTAAGAATTTGAGAAGCATTCGAAATCGCATGATTCGTATGCTTGTGTTTGTGTTGTGTGGTGATCTTTCTATCAAGTTCTATTAGTTTAAAGATTTATGGACTAGAAAAAGAATGGGAACCAACACTTGCCAAACCATAGCTTAGGCAAATCAAACCAATCAATAAGAAAGGTTGTATTATTGAGAATTTGAGAAACATTCGAAATCGCATGATTCGTATGCTTGTGTTTGTGTTGTTTGGTGATCTTTCTATCAAGTTCTATTAGTTCAAAGATTTTTGGACGAGAAAAAGAATGGAAACCAACGATTCCCAAACCATAGCCTAGGCAAATCAAACCAATCAATAAGAAAGGTCGTGTTATTAAGAATTTGAGAAGCATTCGAAATCGCATGATTCGTATGCTTGTGTTTGTGTTGTTTGGTGATCTTTCTATCAAGTTCTATTAGTTTAAAGATTTATGGACTAGAAAAAGAATGGGAACCAACACTTGCCAAACCATAGCTTAGGCAAATCAAACCAATCAATAAGAAAGGTTGTATTATTGAGAATTTGAGAAACATTCGAAATCGCATGATTCGTATGCTTGTGGTTGTGTTGTTTTGTTATCTTTCTATCAAGTTCTATTAGTTCAAAGATTTTTGGACGAGAAAAAGAATGGAAACCAACGATTCCCAAACCATAGCCTAGGCTAATCAAACCAATCAATAAGAAAGGTTGTGTTATTGAGAATTTGAGAAACATTCGAAATCGCATGATTCGTATGCTTGTGGTTGTGTTGTTTTGTTATCTTTCTATCAAGTTCTATTAGTTCAAAGATTTTTCGACGAGAAAAAGAATGGAAACCGACGGTTCTCAAATCATAGCCTAGGGAAATCAAACCTATCAATAAGAAAGGTTGTGTTATTGAGAATTTGAGAAACATTCGAAATCGCATGATTCGTATGCTTGTGTTGGTGTTGTTTAGTGATCTTTCTATCAAGTTCTATTAGTTCAAAGATTTTTGGACGAGAAAAAGAATGGAAATCAACGGTTCCTAAACCATAGCCTAGGCAAATCAAACCAATGAATAAGAAAGGTTGTATTACTGAGAATTTGAAAGACATTCGAAATCGCATGATTCGTATGCTTGTGTTTGTGTTGTTTGGTGATCTGTCTATCAAGTTCAATTAGTTTAAAGATTTTTGGACGAGAAAAAAAATGGAAACCAACGGTTCCCAAACCATAGCCTAGGCAAATCAAACCAATCAATAAGAAAAGTTGTGTTATTGAGAATTTGAGAAACATTCGAAATCGCATGATTCGTATGCTTGTGGTTGTGTTGTTTTGTTATCTTTCTATCAAGTTCTATTAGTTCAAAGATTTTTCGACGAGAAAAAGAATGGAAACCGACGGTTCTCAAATCATATCCTAGGCAAATCAAACCAATCAATAAGAAAGGTTGTATTATTGAGAATTTGAGAAACATTCGGAATCGCATGATTCGTATGCTTGTGTTTGTGTTGTTTGGTGATCTTTCTATCAAGTTCTATTAGTTCAAAGATTTTTGGACGAGAAAAAGAATGGAAACCAACGATTCCCAAACCATAGCCTAGGCTAATCAAACCAATCAATAAGAAAGGTTGTGTTATTGAGAATTTGAGAAACATTCGAAATCGCATGATTCGTATGCTTGTGGTTGTGTGGTTTTGTTATCTTTCTATCAAGTTCTATTAGTTCAAAGATTTTTCGACGAGAAAAAGAATGGAAACCGACGGTTCTCAAATCATAGCCTAGGCAAATCAAACCTATCAATAAGAAAGGTTGTGTTATTGAGAATTTGAGAACATTCGGAATAACATGATTCGTATGCTTGTGTTTGTGTTGTTTGGTGATCTTTCTATCAAGTTCTATTAGCTCAAAGCTTTTTGGACGAGAAAAAGAATGGAAACCAACACTTGCCAAACCATAGCTTAGGCAAATCAAACCAATCAATAAGAAAGGTTGTATTATTGAGAATTTGAGAAACATTCGAAATCGCATGATTCGTATGCTTGTGTTTGTGTAATATGGTGATCTTTCTATCAAGTTCTATTAGTTCAAAGATTTTTGGACGAGAAAGGAATGGAAACCAACGATTACCAAACCATAGCCTAGGCAAATCAAACCAATCAATAAGAAAGGTCGTGTTATTAAGAATTTGAGAAGCATTCTAAATCGCATGATTCGTATGCTTGTGTTTGTGTTGTGTGGTGATCTTTCTATCAAGTTCTATTAGTTTAAAGATTTATGGACTAGAAAAAGAATGGGAACCAACACTTGCCAAACCATAGCTTAGGCAAATCAAACCAATCAATAAGAAAGGTTGTATTATTGAGAATTTGAGAAACATTCGAAATCGCATGATTCGTATGCTTGTGTTTGTGTTGTTTGGTAATCTTTCTATCAAGTTCTATTAGTTCAAAGATTTTTGGACGAGAAAAAGAATGGAAATCAACGGTTCCTAAACCATAGCCTAGGCAAATCAAACCAATGAATAAGAAAGGTTGTATTACTGAGAATTTGAGAGACATTCGAAATCGCATGATTCGTATGCTTGTGTTTGTGTTGTTTGATGATCTCTCTATCAAGTTCAATTAGTTCAAAGATTTTTGGACGAGAAAAAAAATGGAAACCAACGGTTCCCAAACCATAGCCTAGGCATCAATAAGAAAAGTTGTGTTATTGAGAATTTGAGAAACATTCGAAATCGCATGATTCGTATGCTTGTGGTTGTGTTGTTTTGTTATCTTTCTATCAAGTTCTATTAGTTCAAAGATTTTTCGACGAGAAAAAGAATGGAAACCGACGGTTCTCAAATCATAGCCTAGGCAAATCAAACCAATCAATAAGAAAGGTTGTATTATTGAGAATTTGAGAAACATTCGGAATCGCATGATTCGTATGCTTGTGTTTGTGTTGTTTGGTGATCTTTCTATCAAGTTCTATTAGTTCAAAGATTTTTGGACGAGAAAAAGAATGGAAACCAACGATTCCCAAACCATAGCCTAGGCTAATCAAACCAATCAATAAGAAAGGTTGTGTTATTGAGAATTTGAGAAACATTCGAAATCGCATGATTCGTATGCTTGTGGTTGTGTTGTTTTGTTATCTTTCTATCAAGTTCTATTAGTTCAAAGATTTTTCGGCGAGAAAAAGAATGGAAACCGACGGTTCTCAAATCATAGCCTAGGCAAATCAAACCTATCAATAAGAAAGGTTGTGTTATTGAGAATTTGAGAACATTCGGAATAGCATGATTCGTATGCTTGTGTTTGTGTTGTTTGGTGATCTTTCTATCAAGTTCTATTAGCTCAAAGCTTTTTGGACGAGAAAAAGAATGGAAACCAACACTTGCCAAACCATAGCTTAGGCAAATCAAACCAATCAATAAGAAAGGTTGTATTATTGAGAATTTGAGAAACATTCGAAATCGCATGATTCGTATGCTTGTGTTTGTGTAATTTGGTGATCTTTCTATCAAGTTCTATTAGTTCAAAGATTTTTGGACGAGAAAGGAATGGAAACCAACGATTACCAAACCATAGCCTAGGCAAATCAAACCAATCAATAAGAAAGGTCGTGTTATTAAGAATTTGAGAAGCATTCAAAATCGCATGATTCGTATGCTTGTGTTTGTGTTGTTTGGTGATCTTTCTATCAAGTTCTATTAGTTTAAAGATTTATGGACTAGAAAAAGAATGGGAACCAACACTTGCCAAACCATAGCTTAGGCAAATCAAACCAATCAATAAGAAAGGTTGTATTATTGAGAATTTGAGAAACATTCGAAATCGCATGATTCGTATGCTTGTGTTTGTGTTGTTTGGTGATCTTTCTATCAAGTTCTATTAGTTCAAAGATTTTTGGACGAGAAAAAGAATGGAAACCAACGATTCCCAAACCATAGCCTAGGCAAATCAAACCAATCAATAAGAAAGGTCGTGTTATTAAGAATTTGAGAAGCATTCGAAATCGCATGATTCGTATGCTTGTGTTTGTGTTGTTTGGTGATCTTTCTATCAAGTTCTATTAGTTTAAAGATTTATGGACTAGAAAAAGAATGGGAACCAACACTTGCCAAACCATAGCTTAGGCAAATCAAACCAATCAATAAGAAAGGTTGTATTATTGAGAATTTGAGAAACATTCGAAATCGCATGATTCGTATGCTTGTGGTTGTGTTGTTTTGTTATCTTTCTATCAAGTTCTATTAGTTCAAAGATTTTTGGACGAGAAAAAGAATGGAAACCAACGATTCCCAAACCATAGCCTAGGCTAATCAAACCAATCAATAAGAAAGGTTGTGTTATTGAGAATTTGAGAAACATTCGAAATCGCATGATTCGTATGCTTGTGGTTGTGTTGTTTTGTTATCTTTCTATCAAGTTCTATTAGTTCAAAGATTTTTCGACGAGAAAAAGAATGGAAACCGACGGTTCTCAAATCATAGCCTAGGGAAATCAAACCTATCAATAAGAAAGGTTGTGTTATTGAGAATTTGAGAAACATTCGAAATCGCATGATTCGTATGCTTGGGTTGGTGTTGTTTAGTGATCTATCTATCAAGTTCTATTAGTTCAAAGATTTTTGGACGAGAAAAAGAATGGAAATCAACGGTTCCTAAACCATAGCCTAGGCAAATCAAACCAATGAATAAGAAAGGTTGTATTACTGAGAATTTGAGAGACATTCGAAATCGCATGATTCGTATGCTTGTGTTTGTGTTGTTTGGTGATCTCTCTATCAAGTTCAATTAGTTCAAAGATTTTTGGACGAGAAAAAAAATGGAAACCAACGGTTCCCAAACCATAGCCTAGGCAAATCAAACCAATCAATAAGAAAAGTTGTGTTATTGAGAATTTGAGAAACATTCGAAATCGCATGATTCGTATGCTTGTGTTTGTGTTGTTTGGTGATCTTTCTATCAAGTTCTATTAGTTCAAAGATTTTTAGACGAGAAAAAGAATGGAAACCAACGGTTCCCAAACCATAGCCTAGGCAAATCAAACCAATCAATAAGAAAGGTTGTGTTATTGAGAATTTGAGAAAATTCGGAATAGAATGATTCGTATGCTTGTGTTGGTGTTGTTTGGTGATCTTTCTATCAAGTTCTATTAGTTTAAAGATTTATGGACTAGAAAAAGAATGGGAACCAACACTTGCCAAACCACAGCGTAGGCAAATCAAACCAATCAATAAGAAAGGTTGTATTATTGAGAATTTGAGAAACATTCGAAATCGCATGATTCGTATGCTTGTGTTTGTGTTGTTTGGTGATCTTTCTATCAAGTTCTATTACTTCAAAGATTTTTGGACGAGAAAAAGAATGGAAACCAACGGTTCCCAAACCATAGCCTAGGCAAATCAAACCAATCAATAAGAAAGGTTGTGTTATTGAGAATTTGAGAAACATTCGGAATAGCATGATTCGTATGCTGATGAAGGATCATCCAGTCAGCCTCCTCCAAGCGCCCCAACACTCTTTGAGGGGCCAATCACTAGATCCCGAGCTAAGAAGCTACAAAGTGGAATGCATGCCTTTGTGTGTTTCATTTGTGCTAAGGAGGCGAGAGCGAGCATGGAGCCATGTGCCAAGGCTGTGTGCCTAGCAAGTGTGGGCGCCACCCATGAAGAGAGCCAAGGCACAAGCGACGTCGCATGAGTGCCGCGATTGGGCACCGGCGCTGCGGGTGTGCCTCGTTTGGGCACCGACGCCTATTTTAGGCACCCAAGAGTGTTTGTTTCATTTTGGGCCTATTATGCTGTTTTGGGCCTATCTATCTTAGAATTAATTAGACCTTTTTAATTATTTCTTTTATTTCCAGAAGTGAGACATTGATGCGGAACCCCACTAGGCCCAGGCACCCTATGGGCCAGCCTAGCTCTGCAGCGGCGCGCTGCCCGGTCCGCGCTTGGCTGCCACAGGACACAAGGGATAACCTAGCAGGACCCCGGATCGTCTGGTCTGCAGCCCAGCACACCCAACCCTATCTCCCAAGCAGGAATATACCATCCTACCCAGGTGGGTTTTTGCCAGGGGGAATTGAACCCCTGACCTTTGGCATATCTTCCCAAATGGGAGAGATATGTCAACCAAGTGTAGGCTGGCCCATAGGGTGCCTGGGCCTAGTGGGGTTCCGCATCAAAAAAAGTGCACTTTTTTTTGATTTTTTTTTTTTTTAATCAGAAATAATCAGAAAATACAAATAATTTCGAAATTGAAATAAAATGCTATTCTAAGGTGCAAAATAATTTGCTAGAAATGAGGAGAGGTGGCGATTTGAGTTTGAAATGTTGGTGGCTGAAATCCCTTGATTTTAGGAGAAGGAATAGGCTGGAGGATGGGTGGTTGGGCGTGGCTTTTGATTTCAAATGAGCTGAATGGGTTCTCCTTGATATTAGGAGGTGGGTGTGGGATAATGTGGCTGGGATATGGTTTGTTGTTGGTCAACCTTAAAAATAGGAATCAGCTTAGGATTAATTCAAATTTGAATTAATTAAATCAGATTTATGACTCCAATTTAATTAAAACAAATCGGCTGACTTAATCAAGGTGGTGGTCGAATTTGTGGAGGTGGTGGGCGGATTTTGTGAAGGTGGTGGGGCGTTGGTGGTTGTGGTGGCTGAGGGGACGATTTTTCTTGGCTAAAGGTGTAATTGGCTAGGCAAAACAAACCACTGCGCAAGAACAAACCGATTAGTACTTTCAAGTTCAGATTAAAGAGAGTTGATTAATCGAACCTGATCTCCGGAGGACTCTTTTTGGTATTTTGTAGACTCTTTTGATGGGAACGAAAAGAACGTCGTCAACGCAGCTCTGATACCACTTTGATACGGGGTTAGCCGTGTGGATGCCCGATCTTCGACGTTCACGACTCAACAAGGAAAACACAAGGAAACAATGGTCAGAATTGAATGGAACGAAACTGGAAATGATGAACTCGACTCAACAAGAGGAAAAACGACACAACAAAGAAGCAAACTGAAATGAAGAAACGAAAAGGGAAATTGATAGAAACGACGAGAAGGATAACCCTTCGAGACAACTATTAAACCCCTGGTATGTATTTCAACCAGAATCCTAATAGAATGGACGAAGAACCAACCTTGTACAATCCTACACAACAAGGCGACACCTTGAAGCACAGGAAGGGGGCTCGTGATCGTTGATAAGCACCAAGCTTCGTAGAGGATTGACACAAATCAAACAAACCAAGCTGCGATTCACACACTCAATGAAGCAAAGCTTCAAACTCTCTCTTTTCAAGAGAAAACGATATCTATATTCTGAATTGTCTAAGTGTTCCAAACCATCAAAACAATACTTATATGTCTCACTTCTGGAAATAAAAGAAATAATTAAAAAGGTCTAATTAATTCTAAGATAGATAGGCCCAAAACAGCATAATAGGCCCAAAATGAAACAAACACTCTTGGGTGCCTAAAATAGGCGTCGGTGCCCAAACGAGGCACACTCGCAGCGCCGGTGCCCAAACGAGGCACACCCGCAGCGCCGGTGCCCAATCGCGGCACTCATGCGACGTCGCTTGTGCCTTGGCTCTCTTCATGGGTGGCGCCCACACTTGCTAGGCACACAGCCTTGGCACATGGCTCCATGCTCGCTCTCGCCTCCTTAGCACAAATGAAACACACAAAGGCATGCATTCCACTTTGTAGCTTCTTAGCTCGGGATCTAGTGATTGGCCCCTCAAAGAGTGTTGGGGCGCTTGGAGGAGGCTGACTGGATGATCCTTCATCAACCTCCCCTTCTTGGAAAGGATTCGACCCCGAATCCAAGTCTTCATCAAGAGCAAGGTATGGCGTGAGATCAGCGACGTTGAAAGTTGCGCTTACACCATAATCACCGGGCAGCTCCAGCTTGTATGCATTGTCCCCGATCCTCTTAAGCACCTTGAAAGGTCCATCTCCTCGAGGGGACAGCTTGTTCTTCCTTTGCTCCGGGAATCTCTCTTTCCTCAAATGAACCCACACCAAGTCTCCGGGCTGGAAAACAACGTGGCGCCTCCCATGGTTCGCTCTCCTTGCATTGTACTCGGCCTTTTGCTCCAACTTCAGTTTGGTGCGAGCATGCAATTCCCTAATAAACTCCACATGTTTTCCTGCGTCAAAGTGCTCATTTTCCCTCATTGGCAATGGGGTAAGATCTAGTGGGGTGAGAGGGTTAGTACCATAAACACATTCAAATGGAGTCAATTTAGTAGAAGAATGAACAATCCTGTTATATGCAAACTCCACATGAGGTAAGGCCTCTTCCCACATCTTCAAGTTCTTCCTAATTATGGCCCTAAGAATCGTAGCTAGTGTCCTATTGGTGACCTCGGTTTGCCCATCAGTTTGAGGGTGACTAGAGGTAGAAAACAGCAACTTAGTTCCTAGTTTACTCCATAAGGTTCTCCAAAAGTGGCTAAGGAACTTAGTATCTCGGTCACTAACTATGGTTTTAGGAACCCCATGCAATCTGACTATCTCCCTAAAGAATAATCCAGCCACATTAGTAGCATCGTCGGTCTTATGACATGCTATAAAATGTGCCATCTTACTAAACCTATCCACTACAACCATGATTGAATCCCTCCCCTTCTTAGTCCTAGGCAACCCAACTATAAAGTCCATAGAAAGGTCCTCCCAAGGGGCTGTAGGCGTGGGCAATGGTGTGTAAAGTCCATGTGGCATAAGTCTAGATTTAGCCCTAAGACAGTCCATGCATCTTTTAACTACATTCTCAACATCCCTAAGCATGTGTGGCCAATAGAAATGAGTCCTAAGAGTGTGATAAGTTTTGTCCCTCCCAAAATGCCCCATTAGGCCGCCCCTATGGGCTTCCTCAACAAGCAGCAAACGCAATGAACAACGAGGTATGCAAACTTTATCAACTAGAAAAAGAAAGTCATCATGCAAATAGTATTTCTCAGCACAATTCTTTTCAAGACAAGCCTTAAACGCATCACCAAAATCAAGATCAGTTTCATATAACTCACGAATATAAGTAAATCCTAATACTCTAGAGTCTAATGAAACAAGCAAAGTGTGGCGTCTAGACAAGGCATCAGCTACAACATTATCTTTTCCTCTTTTAAACTTAATCACATAAGGGAATGTTTCAATGAATTCCATCCATCTACAATGCCTCCTATCCATTTTATCTTGACTTTTAAAGTGTTTCAAGGATTCATGGTCAGTTTTAAGCACAAATTCCCTAGGCCAAAGATAATGCTGCCATGTTTTAAGCACTCGATACAAAGCAAACAACTCTTTATCATAGGTCGAGTAGTTTAAACATGCACCTTTTAATTTCTCAGAAAAGAAGGCGATAGGTTTACCTTCTTGCATAAGCACGCCCCCTATGCCGACTCCACTTGCATCACACTCCACCTCAAACGGTCGTGTGAAGTCAGGCAACACCAATAGCGGGGCTTGCGTCAACTTCAGCTTGAGAGTCTCGAAGGCTCTCTCCTGGGCACGCCCCCACTTGAACTCACTTCTCTTCTTTGTAATTTCTGTCAATGGGGCTGCAATGGTGCTAAAATCCTTGACAAACCTCCTATAGAAGCTCGCCAGCCCATGGAAACTCCGCACCTGGCCAATAGTAGTTGGCGTGGGCCACTCGTTTATGGCCTTGATCTTGGCCTCATCCACTTGCAATCCCTGCGAGCTAACCACAAAACCAAGAAAGGTAACAGTAGTAGTACATAACTCACACTTTTTCAAATTCGCAAACAAGTGTTCAAGACGCAAGGTATTAAGCACATCTCTCAAATGACACTCATGCTCCTCTAGGGACTTACTATACACTAATATGTCATCAAAATAGACCACTACAAATTTCCCTATATAATGTCGCAATACATGGTTCATGAGACGCATGAATGTACTAGGGGCGTTCGTGAGCCCGAATGGCATAACGAGCCATTCATAGAGACCAAACTTGGTCTTGAAGGCTGTTTTCCACTCGTCCCCCTCCCTCATACAAATCTGGTGGTATCCACTTTTTAAATCAATTTTTGAGAAAATGGTGGATCCATGCAGTTCGTCTAGCATATCATAAAGACGAGGAATGGGGTGCCTATACTTTACCGTGATGTTATTAATGGCCCTGCAATCGACACACATTCTCCATGTGTTGTCTTTCTTGGGTACTAATAACACCGGTACAGCACAAGGGCTCATACTCTCCCTAATGTATCCCTTATCCAAGAGCTCTTGGACTTGGGATTGGACCTCTTGGGTCTCCTGGGGGTTCATACGGTAAGCTGGCCTGTTTGGCAAAGACGCCCCGGGAATGAGATCAATTTGATGCTCGATTCCTCTAATTGGGGGTAGGCCAGCCGGTATCTCGTCGGGGAATACGTCCTTGTACTCCTCGATGAGCCCCAAAATGCGTGGGGGCAGTGAAGCTCGAAGCTCTTCACTTAACAAGCTCAGCTCCTTGCATAAGAGCATAAGCGTTGTTTCCCCATCCAAAAACTCGTCTTCCAGCTCCCTCTTGGAAGCCAAAAGAGCGGAGGGAGGTGTAGGGCTGAGAGGTTGGCTCGTCTTACCCCGAGCTTTCTCTTCCTTCCCATTCTCTCCCTCAAGGTCAGAACATACCTTCTTACCTTGACGCTTCCGATCCCACTCCTCCGAGACCTGCGTAGGCGTCATGGGCTTAAGGACTATGGTCTGGCCGTTGTGGGTGAAGGTGTTTCGGTTGGTGAATCCATCGTGCACAACCTTCCTGTCGTATTGCCATGGACGACCTAATAGAATATGACAAGCCTGCATAGGTACTACATCACAAAGAACATTATCCTCATAACATCCTAGTTTAATAGAAACCTTTACTTGCCTTTGCACTTTCAATTCACCACAGTCATTCATCCAATGCAACTTATAGGGTCTAGGGTGATGAGTCATAGGTAATTGCAGTTTGTTAACCATCTCTAAGCTAGCAATGTTACAACAACTACCACTATCTATGATCATGTTACAAACCTTCCCTTTAATCAAGCACCTAGTATGAAACAAGTTCTCTCTTTGATTATCATCGCATGCTTGTGGTTTAATATGCAATGTCCTCCTAGCAATAAGAGATTCACCAGATTCATACTCAATTTCATCTTCAACATTATCATTTTCATGCAAATCATCATTAGGCTCGTTTTCATGCTCACTTTCAGATTCATATTCACCTAAATGATTGATTAAAAGTGTTTTCTTGTTAGGGCAATCTCTTGCATAATGTCCTCTACCCTGGCACTTAAAGCACACAATATCTCTAGTCCTAGACGAAGAGTTAGAGGTAGGATTACTCCCCTTTGGAGCTGCTGAAACCCCACTAGAATTGCCCTTGTTGTATGGTGAAGGCGTGGAGCTTGTGGGCTGTTTGGCTCGTCCAGCTTGGTCTCCTTGACCGCCGGCTGCATTGCTCCTCTCCTTTTGGTGCGAGGCCTCCTTCCCATACGATCCGCCTTGCTGGCCACGGCTCCCCCTCCATGATTGGGGCTGAGTGTTCGCGTTCCTTCCTCCCGAGTACCTAGACTTGAATTTCCTTTCTACTTTCAAAGCTAGATGGAAAAGGTCAGTCATAGTAGTGTAGGGATATAAATCAATCTCATTAGCCAAATAAGGATGCAAGATACGAAGATACCTGGCCATGGTGGTCTCTTCATCCTCAACCACATCAGCCCTTACCATCGCCACTTGCATGGCATTGTAGCACTCCTCGGCACTCATGGAACCTTGTTTTAAATTTTCCAGCCGCTGTCTTAGCTCCCGGGCGTAATGTTGAGGTATGAAACGCCCTCTCATCAACGCCTTCATTTGATCC
The DNA here is from genome assembly GCA_963924305.1 of Polygonum maritimum. Lineage (NCBI taxonomy): Eukaryota > Viridiplantae > Streptophyta > Magnoliopsida > Caryophyllales > Polygonaceae > Polygonum > Polygonum maritimum. The sequence goes on from OZ002735.1 coordinate 22,419,258, forward strand.
CAGCTGGCTATGGGTGCGTCCAGATTGCGCCTCCTTTCTTTCACCAAGTTATCCCACCATATGAGGGCATAACCGGAGAACTCAAGGACAGCGAGCTGCACCTTCTTGGTCTCGGCAAAGTTGTGGCAGTTCCACACTTGCTCGATCTTGGTCTCCCATTCCATATAGACATCCGGATCACACTTGCCTTCGAAAGCAGGGATCCTCACCTTTATCTTGCCAACTCCGTCTTGCTCCTGCTCACGAGGTCTCATGGGACGCCTATCTCGACCTTCTCGGCGCTCCCTACCTCCCCTTCTTGAGACGCGCTCCCAATTATCCTCCTCCTCGCCCTCATACTCATCATCATAAAGGTCCATATCACTTGGTGATCCTCTTTGGTCCTGAAATCCTTGAAAGCTATTAGCACGATTATGCTCATCCCGAAGGGGAGTGAGCTGGGAACCAAAAGGCACTCTTCTAGGAAGATTGCCCGAGGAATTACGCAATGGATTAGAGTTATGAGGCACTTCCCTGGTTTGGTTTTGGAAACCATGTTGCTGTGATGTGGACGCCAAGTTAGGATCCGTGTTGTGGGCGTTTTGGTCCTGGCCATCGCCGGTGCCTTGTTGGTGTGCCGCTGAATCGGTGCCCAAGGCTACGCTTGGCACGGGTGGAGACAACGCCAAGGCTCTCGTCTCCAAGGCCGTCATCCTAGAATTGAGGCGTGTGATGTTGCTGTTGAGTGAGGTCAACAACTTGAACACCTTGGGGTGGATTGGCTCAGGGCTCTTGGGTGTGTTGGTGTTATCACTACTTTCGTTAGACATTCTGCACAATCAGCAAAAACACTTTACAAGCAAACTTGTCAAGTTAGTTTAATCCAAATCAGCCTCTCAAGTGTTTCACTCGCTCTCACTCTCGGTGTGTGATCGAGCTCGTTGTTTCAATCTGCTTGAAATGATCAACAACTCAATTCAAAGATTAGTAAACAACAATTCACGAGAAGATGAAGGCTGGGGAAGAAACGTCCAAGAAAAGAAGACTCAAATGTGTTTAAGAATGGAGATGAATAGAGAAAGAGAACAAACCTCGATTAAGCTTCTCTCACCTTGATTTCCGTAACCAAGTATGAACTTGGAGTGGTTTGTTTAGGTGAGGGTAGGCTGAAAGTGTAAGGTTCGAAAGCTTCTCCAATGGGATCGTCCAACTCAAGAGATGAAGAGGGAAGATGATGATATGTCGCACACCTTAATTACACTATGCACTAGAATAAAATGCAATGATATACTATGAATGAAATAGAAGAATAAAATCTGATTTCTGATTTTCGTTTTTTTTTTTTTTTTTTTTTGATTTTTTTTTTTTTAATCAGAAATAATCAGAAAATACAAATAATTTCGAAATTGAAATAAAATGCTATTCTAAGGTGCAAAATAATTTGCTAGAAATGAGGAGAGGTGGCGATTTGAGTTTGAAATGTTGGTGGCTGAAATCCCTTGATTTTAGGAGAAGGAATAGGCTGGAGGATGGGTGGTTGGGCGTGGCTTTTGATTTCAAATGAGCTGAATGGGTTCTCCTTGATATTAGGAGGTGGGTGTGGGATAATGTGGCTGGGATATGGTTTGTTGTTGGTCAACCTTAAAAATAGGAATCAGCTTAGGATTAATTCAAATTTGAATTAATTAAATCAGATTTATGACTCCAATTTAATTAAAACAAATCGGCTGACTTAATCAAGGTGGTGGTCGAATTTGTGGAGGTGGTGGGCGGATTTTGTGAAGGTGGTGGGGCGTTGGTGGTTGTGGTGGCTGAGGGGACGATTTTTCTTGGCTAAAGGTGTAATTGGCTAGGCAAAACAAACCACTGCGCAAGAACAAACCGATTAGTACTTTCAAGTTCAGATTAAAGAGAGTTGATTAATCGAACCTGATCTCCGGAGGACTCTTTTTGGTATTTTGTAGACTCTTTTGATGGGAACGAAAAGAACGTCGTCAACGCAGCTCTGATACCACTTTGATACGGGGTTAGCCGTGTGGATGCCCGATCTTCGACGTTCACGACTCAACAAGGAAAACACAAGGAAACAATGGTCAGAATTGAATGGAACGAAACTGGAAATGATGAACTCGACTCAACAAGAGGAAAAACGACACAACAAAGAAGCAAACTGAAATGAAGAAACGAAAAGGGAAATTGATAGAAACGACGAGAAGGATAACCCTTCGAGACAACTATTAAACCCCTGGTATGTATTTCAACCAGAATCCTAATAGAATGGACGAAGAACCAACCTTGTACAATCCTACACAACAAGGCGACACCTTGAAGCACAGGAAGGGGGCTCGTGATCGTTGATAAGCACCAAGCTTCGTAGAGGATTGACACAAATCAAACAAACCAAGCTGCGATTCACACACTCAATGAAGCAAAGCTTCAAACTCTCTCTTTTCAAGAGAAAACGATTTCTATATTCTGAATTGTCTAAGTGTTCCAAACCATCAAAACAATACTTATATGTCTCACTTCTGGAAATAAAAGAAATAATTAAAAAGGTCTAATTAATTCTAAGATAGATAGGCCCAAAACAGCATAATAGGCCCAAAATAAAACAAACACTCTTGGGTGCCTAAAATAGGCGTCGGTGCCCAAACGAGGCACACTCGCAGCGCCGGTGCCCAAACGAGGCACACCCGCAGCGCCGGTGCCCAATCGCGGCACTCATGCGACGTCGCTTGTGCCTTGGCTCTCTTCATGGGTGGCGCCCACACTTTCTAGGCACACAGCCTTGGCACATGGCTCCATGCTCGCTCTCGCCTCCTTAGCACAAATGAAACACACAAAGGCATGCATTCCACTTTGTAGCTTCTTAGCTCGGGATCTAGTGATTGGCCCCTCAAAGAGTGTTGGGGCGCTTGGAGGAGGCTGACTGGATGATCCTTCATCAAAATCAAACCAATCAATATGAAAGGTTGTGTTATTAACAATTTGAGAAACATTCGAAATCGCATGATTCGTATGCTTGTGTTTGTGTTGTTTGGTGATCTTTCTATCAAGTTCAATTAGTTCAAAGATTTTTGGACAAGAAAAATAATGGAAACCAACGGTTCCCAAACCATAGCCTAGGAAAATCAAACCAATCAATAAGAAAGATTGTGTTATTGAGAATTTGAGAACATTCGGAATCGCATGATTCGTATGCTTGTGTTTGTGTTGTTTGGTGATCTTTCTATCAAGTTCTATTAGTTCAAAGATTTTGGACGAGAAAAAGAATGGAAACCAACGGTTCCCAAACCATAGCCTAGGCAAATCAAACCAATCAATAAGAAAGGTTGTATTGTTGAGAATTTGAGAAACATTCAAAATCGCATGATTCGTATGCTTGTGTTTGTGTCGTGTGGTGATCTTTCTATCAAGTTCTATCAGTTCAAGATTTTTGGACGAGAAAAAGAATGGAAACCAACGGTTCCCAAATCATAGCCTAGGCAAATCAAACCAATAATTAAGAAAGGTTGTGCGATTGAGAATTTGAGAAGCATTCGAAATCGCATGATTCGTATGCTTGTGTTTGTATTGTTTGGTGATCTTTCTATCATGTTCTATTAGTTCAAAGATTTTTGGACGAGAAAAAGAATGGAAACCAAAGATTCCCAAACCATAGCCTAGGCAAATCAAACCAATCAATAAGAAAGGTTGTGTTATTAACAATTTGAGAAACATTCGAAATCGCATGATTCGTATGCTTGTGTTTGTTTTGTTTGGTGATCTTTCTATCAAGTTCTATTAGTTCAAATATTTATGGACTAGAAAAAGAACGGAAACCAACACTTGCCAAACCATAGCTTAGGCAAATCAAACCAATTAATAAGAAAGGTTGTGTTATTGAGAATTTGAGAAGCATTCGGAATCACATGATTCGGAAGCTTGTGTTTGTGTTGTTTGGTGATCTTTCCATCAACTTCTATAAGTTCAAAGATTTTTCGACGAGAAAAAGAATGTAAACCAACGGTTCCTAAACCATAGCCTAGGCTAATCAAACTAATCAATAAGAAAGGTTGTGTTATTGAGAATTTGAGAAACATTCGAAATCGCATGATTCGTATGCTTGTGTTTGTGCTGTTTGGTGATCTTTCTATCAAGTTCTATTAGTTCAAAGATTTTTGGACGAGAAAAAGAATTGAAACTAACGGTTCCCAAATCATAGCCTAGGCAAATCAAACCTATCAATAAGAAAAGTTGTGTTATTGAGAATTTGAGAAACATTCTAAATCGCATGATTCGTATGCTTGTGTTTGTGTTGTTTGGTGATCTCTCTATCAAGTTCTATTAGTTCAAAGATTTTTGGACGAGAAAAAGAATGGAAACCAACGGTTCCCAAACCATAGCCTACGCAAATCAAACCAATAAATAAGAAAGGTTGTGCTATTGATAATTTGAGAAACATTCGAAATCGCATGATTTGTATGCTTGTGTTTGTATTGTTTGGTGATCTTTCTATCATGTTCTATTAGTTCAAAGATTTATGGAATAGAAAAAGAACGAAAACCAACACTTGCCAAACCATAGCCTAGGCAAATCAAACCAATTAATAAGAAAGGTTGTGTTATTGAGAATTTGAGAAGCATTCGGAATCACATGATTCGGAAGCTTGTGCTTGTGTTGTCTGGTGATCTTTCTATCAAGTTCTATTAGTTCAAAGATTTTTGGACGAGAAAAAGAATGGAAACCAACGGTTCCCAAACCATAGCCTAGGCAAATCAAACCAATCAATAAGAAAGGTTGTGTTATTGAGAATTTGAGAAACATTCGGAATCGCATGATTCGTATGCTTGTGTTTGTTTTGTTTGGTGATCTTTCTATCAAGTTCTATTAGTTCAAATATTTATGGAATAGAAAAAGAACGGAAACCAACACTTGCCAAACCATAGCCTAGGCAAATCAAACTAATTAATAAGAAAGGTTGTGTTATTGAGAATTTGAGAAGCATTCGGAATCACATGATTCGGAAGCTTGTGGTTGTGTTGTTTGGTGATCTTTCTATCAACTTCTATTAGTTCAAAGATTTTTCGACGAGAAAAAGAATGGAAACCAACGGTTCCCAAACCATAGCCTAGGCTAATCAAACTAATCAATAAGAAAGGTTGTGTTATTGAGAATTTGAGAAACATTCGAAATCGCATGATTCGTATGCTTGTGTTTGTGTTGTTTGGTGATCTTTCTATCAAGTTCTATTAGTTCAAAGATTTTTGGACGAGAAAAAGAAGGGAAAGCAACGGTTCCCAAATCATAGCCTAGGCAAATCAAACCTATCAGTAAGAAAAGTTGTGTCATTGAGAATTTGACAAACATTCGAAGTCGCATGATTCGTATGCTTGTGTTTGTGTTGTTTGGTGATCTTTCTATCAAGTTCTATTAGTTCAAAGATTTTTGGACGAGAAAAAGAATGGAAACCAACGGTTCCCAAATCATAGCCTAGGGAAATCAAACCTATCAATAAGAAAAGTTGTGTTATTGAGAATTTGAGAAACATTCGAAATCGCATGATTCGTATGCTTGTGTTTGTGTGGTTTGGTGATCTTTCTATCAAGTTCTATTAGTTCAAAGATTTTTGGACGAGAAAAAGAATGGAAACCACCGGTTCCCAAACCATATCCTAGGCAAATCAAACCAATAAATAAGAAAGGTTGTGCTATTGAGAATTTGAGAAGCATTCGAAATCGCATGATTTGTATGCTTGTGTTTGTATTGTTTGGTGATCTCTCTATCATGTTCTATTAGTTCAAAGATTTTTGGACGAGAAAAAGAATGGAAACCAAAGATTCCCAAACCATAGCCTAGGCAAATCAAACCAATCAATAAGAAAGGTTGTGTTATTAACAATTTGAGAAACATTCGAAATCGCATGATTCGTATGCTTGTGTTTGTGTTGTTTGGTGATCTTTCTATCAAGTTCTATTAGTTCAAAGATTTATGGACTAGAAAAATAATGGAAACCAACACTTGCCAAACCATAGCCTAGGCAAATCAAACCAATCAATAAGAAAGGTTGTATTATTGAGAATTTCAGAAACATTCGAAATCGCATGATTCGTGTGCTTGTGTTTTTGTTGGTTGGTGATCTTTCAATCAAGTTCTATTAGTTCAAAGATTTTTTGACGAGAAAATAAATGGAAACCAACACTTGCCAAACCATAGCCTAGGAAAATCAAACCAATCAATAAGAAAGATTGTGTTATTGAGAATTTGAGAACATTCGGAATCGCATGATTCGTATGCTTGTGTTTGTGTTGTTTGGTGATCTTTCTATCAAGTTCGATTAGTTCAAAGATTTATGGACTAGAAAAAGAATGGAAACCAACACTTGCCAAACCATAGCCTAGGCAAATCAAACCAATCAATAAGAAAGGTTGTATTGTTGAGAATTTGAGAAACATTCGAAATCGCATGATTCGTATGCTTGTGTTTGTGTTGTTTGGTGATCTTTCTATCAAGTTCTATTAGTTCAAAGATTTTGGACGAGAAAAATAATGGAAACCAACGGTTCCCAAACCATAGCCTAGGCAAATCAAACCAATCAATAAGAAAGGTTGTATTGTTGAGAATTTGAGAAACATTCAAAATCGCATGATTCGTATGCTTGTGTTTGTGTTGTGTGGTGATCTTTCTATCAAGTTCTATCAGTTCAAGATTTTTGGACGAGAAAAAGATTGGAAACCAACGGTTGCCAAATCATAGCCTAGGCAAATCAAACCAATAATTAAGAAAGGTTGTTCTATTGAGAATTTGAGAAGCATTCGAAATCGCATGATTCGTATGCTTGTGTTTGTATTGTTTGGTGATCTTTCTATCATGTTCTTTTAGTTCAAAGATTTTTGGACGAGAAAAAGAATGGAAACCAAAGATTCCCAAACCATAGCCTAGGCAAATCAAACCAATCAATAAGAAAGGTTGTGTTATTAACAATTTGAGAAACATTCGAAATCGCATGATTCGTATGCTTGTGTTTGTTTTGTTTGGTGATCTTTCTATCATGTTCTATTAGTTCAAAGATTTTTGGACGAGAAAAAGAATGGAAACCAAAGATTCCCAAACCATAGCCTAGGCAAATCAAACCAATCAATATGAAAGGTTGTGTTATTAACAATTTGAGAAACATTCGAAATCGCATGATTCGTATGCTTGTGTTTGTGTTGTTTTGTGATCTTTCTATCAAGTTCTATTATTTCAAAGATTTTTTGACGAGAAAAAGAATGGAAACCAACGATTTCCAAACCATAGCTAAGGCAAATCAAACCAATAAATAAGAAAGGTTGTGTTATTGAGAATTTGAGAAACATTCGGAATCGCATGATTCGTATGCTTGTGTTTGTGTTGTTTGGTGATGTTTCTATCAAGTACTATTAGTTCAAAGATTTATGGACTAGAAAAAGAATGGAAACCAACACTTGCCAAACCACAGCTTAGGCAAATCAAACCAATAAATAAGAAAGGTTGTGTTATTGAGAATTTGAGAAACATTCGGAATCGCATGATTCGTATGCTTGTGTTTGTGTTGTTTGTTGATGTTTCTATCAAGTTCTATTAGTTCAAAGATTTATGGACTAGAAAAAGAATGGAAACCAACACTTGCCAAACCACAGCTTAGGCAAATCAAACTAATCAATAAGAAAGGTTGTATTCTTGAGAATTTGAGAAACATTCGAAATCGCATGATTCGTATGCTTGTGTTTGTGTTGTTTGGTGATCTTTCTATCAAGTTCGATTAGTTCAAAGATTTATGGACTAGAAAAAGAATGGAAACCAACACTTGCCAAACCATAGCCTAGGCAAATCAAACCAATTAATAAGAAAGGTTGTGTTATTGAGAATTTGAGAAGCATTCGGAATCACATGATTCGGAAGCTTGTGTTTGTGTTGTTTGGTGATCTTTCTATCAACTTCTATAAGTTCAAAGATTTTTCGACGAGAAAAAGAATGTAAACCAACGGTTCCTAAACCATAGCCTAGGCTAATCAAACTAATCAATAAGAAAGGTTGTGTTATTGAGAATTTGAGAAACATTCGAAATCGCATGATTCGTATGCTTTTGTTTGTGTTGTTTGGTGATCTTTCTATCAAGTTCTATTAGTTCAAAGATTTTGGACGAGAAAAAGAATGGAAACCAATGGTTCCCAAACCATAGCCTAGGCAAATCAAACCAATCAATAAGAAAGGTTGTATTGTTGAGAATTTGAGAAACATTCAAAATCGCATGATTCGTATGCTTGTGTTTGTGTTGTGTGGTGATCTTTCTATCAAGTTCTATCAGTTCAAGATTTTTGGACGAGAAAAAGAATGGAAATCAACGGTTCCCAAATCATAGCCTAGGCAAATCAAACCAATAAATAAGAAAGGTTGTGCTATTGAGAATTTGAGAAGCATTCGAAATGGCATGATTCGTATGCTTGTGTTTGTATTGTTTGGTGATCTTTCTATCATGTTCTATTAGTTCAAAGATTTTTGGACGAGAAAAAGAATGGAAACCAAAGATTCCCAAACCATAGCCTAGGCAAATCAAACCAATCAATATGAAAGGTTGTGTTATTAACAATTTGAGAAACATTCGAAATCGCATGATTCGTATGCTTGTGTTTGTGTTGTTTGGTGAACTTTCTATCAAGTTCTATTAGTTCAAAGATTTTTTGACGAGAAAAAGAATGGAAACCAACGATTTCCAAACCATAGCCAAGGCAAATCAAACCAATAAATAAGAAAGGTTGTGTTATTGAGAATTTGAGAAACATTCGGAATCGCATGATTCGTATGCTTGTGTTTGTGTTGTTTGGTGATGTTTCTATCAAGTTCTATTAGTTCAAAGATTTATGGACTAGAAAAAGAATGGAAACCAACACTTGCCAAACCACAGCTTAGGCAAATCAAACTAATCAATAAGAAAGGTTGTATTCTTGAGAATTTGAGAAACATTCGAAATCGCATGATTCGTATGCTTGTGTTTGTGTTGTTTGATGATCTTTCTATCAAGTTCGATTAGTTCAAATATTTATGGACTAGAAAAAGAATGGAAACCAACACTTGCCAAACCATAGCCTAGGCAAATCAAACCAATCAATAAGAAAGGTTGTATTGTTGAGAATTTGAGAAACATTCAAATCGCATGATTCGTATGCTTGTGTTTGTGTTGTGTGGTGATCTTTCTATCAAGTTCTATCAGTTCAAGATTTTTGGACGAGAAAAAGAATGGAAATCAACGGTTCCCAAATCATAGCCTAGGCAAATCAAACCAATAAATAAGAAAGGTTGTGCTATTGAGAATTTGAGAAGCATTCGAAATCGCATGATTCGTATGCTTGTGTTTGTATTGTTTGGTGATCTTTCTATCATGTTCTATTAGTTCAAAGATTTTTGGACGAGAAAAAGAATGGAAACCAAAGATTCCCAAACCATAGCCTAGGCAAATCAAACCAATCAATATGAAAGGTTGTGTTATTAACAATTTGAGAAACATTCGAAATCGCATGATTCGTATGCTTGTGTTTGTGTTGTTTGGTGATCTTTCTATCAAGTTCAATTAGTTCAAAGATTTTTGGACAAGAAAAATAATGGAAACCAACGGTTCCCAAACCATAGCCTAGGAAAATCAAACCAATCAATAAGAAAGATTGTGTTATTGAGAATTTGAGAACATTCGGAATCGCATGATTCGTATGCTTGTGTTTGTGTTGTTTGGTGATCTTTCTATCAAGTTCGATTAGTTCAAAGATTTATGGACTAGAAAAAGAATGGAAACTAACACTTGCCAAAGCATAGCCTAGGCAAATCAAACCAATCAATAAGAAAGGTTGTATTGTTGAGAATTTGAGAAACATTCGAAATCGCATGATTCGTATGCTTGTGTTTGTGTTGTTTGGTGATCTTTCTATCAAGTTCTATTAGTTCAAAGATTTTGGACGAGAAAAAGAATGGAAACCAACGGTTCCCAAACCATAGCCTAGGCAAATCAAACCAATCAATAAAAAAGGTTGTATTGTTGAGAATTTGAGAAACATTCAAAATCGCATGATTCGTATGCTTATGTTTGTGTCGTGTGGTGATCTTTCTATCAAGTTCTATCAGTTCAAGATTTTTGGACGAGAAAAAGAATGGAAACCAACGGTTCCCAAATCATAGCCTAGGCAAATCAAACCAATAATTAAGAAAGGTTGTGCTATTGAGAATTTGAGAAGCATTCGAAATCGCATGATTCGTATGCTTGTGTTTGTATTGTTTGGTGATCTTTCTATCATGTTCTATTAGTTCAAAGATTTTTGGACGAGAAAAAGAATGGAAACCAAAGATTCCCAAACCATAGCCTAGGCAAATCAAACCAATCAATAAGAAAGGTTGTGTTATTAACAATTTGAGAAACATTCGAAATCGCATGATTCGTATGCTTGTGTTTGTTTTGTTTGGTGATCTTTCTATCAAGTTCTATTAGTTCAAATATTTATGGACTAGAAAAAGAACGGAAACCAACACTTGCCAAACCATAGCCTAGGCAAATCAAACCAATTAATAAGAAAGGTTGGGTTATTGAGAATTTGAGAAGCATTCGGAATCACATGATTCGGAAGCTTGTGTTTGTGTTGTTTGGTGATCTTTCCTTCAACTTCTATAAGTTCAAAGATTTTTCGACGAGAAAAAGAATGTAAACCAACGGTTCCTAAACCATAGCCTAGGCTAATCAAACTAATCAATAAGAAAGGTTGTGTTATTGAGAATTTGAGAAACATTCGAAATCGCATGATCCGTATGCTTGTGTTTGTGTTGTTTGGTGATCTTTCTATCAAGTTCTATTAGTTCAAAGATTTTTGGACGAGAAAAAGAATTGAAACTAACGGTTCCCAAATCATAGCCTAGGCAAATCAAACCTATCAATAAGAAAAGTTGTGTTATTGAGAATTTGAGAAACATTCTAAATCGCATGATTCGTATGCTTGTGTTTGTGTTGTTTGGTGATCTCTCTATCAAGTTCTATTAGTTCAAAGATTTTTGGACGAGAAAAAGAATGGAAACCAACGGTTCCCAAACCATAGCCTACGCAAATCAAACCAATAAATAAGAAAGGTTGTGCTATTGATAATTTGAGAAACATTCGAAATCGCATGATTTGTATGCTTGTGTTTGTATTGTTTGGTGATCTTTCTATCATGTTCTATTAGTTCAAAGATTTATGGAATAGAAAAAGAACGGAAACCAACACTTGCCAAACCATAGCCTAGGCAAATCAAACCAATTAATAAGAAAGGTTGTGTTATTGAGAATTTGAGAAGCATTCGGAATCACATGATTCGGAAGCTTGTGCTTGTGTTGTCTGGTGATCTTTCTATCAAGTTCTATTAGTTCAAAGATTTTTGGACGAGAAAAAGAATGGAAACCAACGGTTCCCCAACCATAGCCTAGGCAAATCAAACCAATCAATAAGAAAGGTTGTGTTATTGAGAATTTGAGAAACATTCGGAATCGCATGATTCGTATGCTTGTGTTTGTTTTGTTTGGTGATCTTTCTATCAAGTTCTATTAGTTCAAATATTTATGGAATAGAAAAAGAACGGAAACCAACACTTGCCAAACCATAGCCTAGGCAAATCAAACCAATTAATAAGAAAGGTTGTGTTATTGAGAATTTGAGAAGCATTCGGAATCACATGATTCGGAAGCTTGTGCTTGTGTTGTTTGGTGATCTTTCTATCAACGTCTATTAGTTCAAAGATTTTTCGACGAGAAAAAGAATGGAAACCAACGGTTCCCAAACCATAGCCTAGGCTAATCAAACTAATCAATAAGAAAGGTTGTGTTATTGAGAATTTGAGAAACATTCGAAATCGCATGATTCGTATGCTTGTGTTTGTGTTGTTTGGTGATCTTTCTATCAAGTTCTATTAGTTCAAAGATTTTTGGACGAGAAAAAGAATGGAAACCAACGGTTCCCAAATCATAGCCTAGGCAAATCAAACCTATCAATAAGAAAAGTTGTGTCATTGAGAATTTGAGAAACATTCGAAGTCGCATGATTCGTATGCTTGTGTTTGTGTTGTTTCGTGATCTTTCTATCAAGTTCTATTAGTTCAAAGATTTTTGGACGAGAAAAAGAATGGAAACCAACGGTTCCCAAATCATAGCCTAGGCAAATCAAACCTATCAATAAGGAAAGTTGTGTTATTGAGAATTTGAGAAACATTCGAAATCGCATGATTCGTATGCTTGTGTTTGTGTGGTTTGGTGATCTTTCTATCAAGTTCTATTAGTTCAAAGATTTTTGGACAAGAAAAAGAATGGAAACCAACGGTTCCCAAACCATAGCCTAGGCAAATCAAACCAATAAATAAGAAAGGTTGTGCTATTGAGAATTTGAGAAGCATTCGAAATCGCATGATTCGTATGCTTGTGTTTGTATTGTTTGGTGATCTCTCTATCATGTTCTATTAGTTCAAAGATTTTTGGACGAGAAAAAGAATGGAAACCAAAGATTCCCAAACCATAGCCTAGGCAAATCAAACCAATCAATAAGAAAGGTTGTGTTATTAACAATTTGAGAAACATTCGAAATCGCATGATTCGTATGCTTGTGTTTGTGTTGTTTGGTGATCTTTCTATCAAGTTCTATTAGTTCAAAGATTTATGGACTACAAAAAGAATGGAAACCAACACTTTCCAAACCATAGCCTAGGCAAATCAAACCAATCAATAAGAAAGGTTGTATTATTGAGAATTTCAGAAACATTCGAAATCGCATGATTCGTGTCCTTGTGTTTTTGTTGGTTGGTGATCTTTCAATCAAGTTCTATTAGTTCAAAGATTTTTTGACGAGAAAATAAATGGAAACCAACACTTGCCAAACCATAGCCTAGGAAAATCAAACCAATCAATAAGAAAGATTGTGTTATTGAGAATTTGAGAACATTCGGAATCGCATGATTCGTATGCTTGTGTTTGTGTTGTTTGGTGATCTTTCTATCAAGTTCGATTAGTTCAAAGATTTATGGACTAGAAAAAGAATGGAAACCAACACTTGCCAAACCATAGCCTAGGCAAATCAAACCAATCAATAAGAAAGGTTGTATTGTTGAGAATTTGAGAAACATTCGAAATCGCATGATTCGTATGCTTGTGTTTGTGTTGTTTGGTGATCTTTCTATCAAGTTCTATTAGTTCAAAGATTTTGGACGAGAAAAAGAATGGAAACCAACGGTTCCCAAACCATAGCCTAGGCAAATCAAACCAATCAATAAGAAAGGTTGTATTGTTGAGAATTTGAGAAACATTCAAAATCGCATGATTCGTATGCTTGTGTTTGTGTTGTGTGGTGATCTTTCTATCAAGTTCTATCAGTTCAAGATTTTTGGACGAGAAAAAGAATGGAAACCAACGGTTCCCAAATCATAGCCTAGGCAAATCAAACCAATAATTAAGAAAGGTTGTGCTATTGAGAATTTGAGAAGCATTCGAAATCGCATGATTCGTATGCTTGTGTTTGTATTGTTTGGTGATCTTTCTATCATGTTCTTTTAGTTCAAAGATTTTTGGACGAGAAAAAGAATGGAAACCAAAGATTCCCAAACCATAGCCTAGGCAAATCAAACCAATCAATAAGAAAGGTTGTGTTATTAACAATTTGAGAAACATTCGAAATCGCATGATTCGTATGCTTGTGTTTGTTTTGTTTGGTGATCTTTCTATCAAGTTCTATTAGTTCAAATATTTATGGACTAGAAAAAGAACGGAAACCAACACTTGCCAAACCATAGCCTAGGCAAATCAAACCAATTAATAAGAAAGGTTGTGTTATTGAGAATTTGAGAAGCATTCGGAATCACATGATTCGGAAGCTTGTGTTTGTGTTTATTTGGTGATCTTTCTATCAACTTCTATAAGTTCAAAGATTTTTCGACGAGAAAAAGAATGTAAACCAACGGTTCCTAAACCATAGCCTAGGCTAATCAAACTAATCAATAAGAAAGGTTGTGTTATTGAGAATATGAGAAACATTCGAACTCGCATGATTCGTATGCTTTTGTTTGTGTTGTTTGGTGATCTTTCTATCAAGTTCTATTAGTTCAAAGATTTTGGACGAGAAAAAGAATGGAAACCAATGGTTCCCAAACCATAGCCTAGGCAAATCAAACCAATCAATAAGAAAGGTTGTATTGTTGAGAATTTGAGAAACATTCAAAATCGCATGATTCGTATGCTTGTGTTTGTGTTGTGTGGTGATCTTTCTATCAAGTTCTATCAGTTCAAAATTTTTGGACGAGAAAAAGAATGGAAATCAACGGTTCCCAAATCATAGCCTAGGCAAATCAAACCAATAAATAAGAAAGGTTGTGCTATTGAGAATTTGAGAAGCATTCGAAATCGCATGATTCGTATGCTTGTGTTTGTATTGTTTGGTGATCTTTCTATCATGTTCTATTAGTTCAAAGATTGTTGGACGAGAAAAAGAATGGAAACCAAAGATTCCCAAACCATATCCTAGGCAAATCAAACAAATCAATATGAAAGGTTGTGTTATTAACAATTTGAGAAACATTCGAAATCGCATGATTCGTATGCTTGTGTTTGTGTTGTTTGGTGATCTTTCTATCAAGTTCTATTAGTTCAAAGATTTTTTGACGAGAAAAAGAATGGAAACCAACGATTTCCAAACCATAGCCAAGGCAAATCAAACCAATAAATAAGAAAGGTTGTGTTATTGAGAATTTGAGAAACATTCGGAATCGCATGATTCGTATCCTTGTGTTTGTGTTGTTTGGTGATGTTTCTATCAAGTTCTATTAGTTCAAAGATTTATGGACTAGAAAAAGAATGGAAACCAACACTTGCCAAACCACAGCTTAGGCAAATCAAACCAATCAATAAGAAAGGTTGTATTCTTGAGAATTTGAGAAACATTCGAAATCGCATGATTCTTATGCTTGTGTTTGTGTTGTTTGGTGATCTTTCTATCAAGTTCGATTAGTTCAAAGATTTATAGACTAGAAAAAGAATGGAAACCAACACTTGCCAAACCATAGCCTAGGCAAATCAAACCAATCAATAAGAAAGGTTGTATTGTTGAGAATTTGAGAAACATTCGAAATCGCATGATTCGTATGCTTGTGTTTGTGTTGTTTGGTGATCTTTCTATCAAGTTCTATTAGTTCAAAGATTTTGGACGAGAAAAAGAATGGAAACCAACGGTTCCCAAACCATAGCCTAGGCAAATCAAACCAATCAATAAGAAAGGTTGTATTGTTGAGAATTTGAGAAACATTCAAAATCGCATGATTCGTATGCTTGTGTTTGTGTTGTGTGGTGATCTTTCTATCAAGTTCTATCAGTTCAAGATTTTTGGACGAGAAAAAGAATGGAAATCAACGGTTCCCAAATCATAGCCTAGGCAAATCAAACCAATAAATAAGAAAGGTTGTGCTATTGAGAATTTGAGAAGCATTCGAAATCGCATGATTCGTATGCTTGTGTTTGTATTGTTTGGTGATCTCTCTATCATGTTCTATTAGTTCAAAGATTTTTGGACGAGAAAAAGAATGGAAACCAAAGATTCCCAAACCATAGCCTAGGCAAATCAAACCAATCAATAAGAAAGGTTGTGTTATTAACAATTTAAGAAACATTCGAAATCGCATGATTCGTATGCTTGTGTTTGTGTTGTTTGGTGATCTTTCTATCAAGTTCTATTAGTTCAAAGATTTATGGACTAGAAAAAGAATGGAAACCAACACTTGCCAAACCATAATCTAGGCAAATCAAACCAATCAATAAGAAAGGTTGTATTATTGAGAATTTCAGAAACATTCGAAATCGCATGATTCGTGTGCTTGTGTTTTTGTTGGTTGGTGATCTTTCAATCAAGTTCTATTAGTTCAAAGATTTTTTGACGAGAAAATGAATGGAAACCAACACTTGCCAAACCATAGCCAAGGCAAATCAAACCAATCAATAAGAAAGGTTGTATTACTGAGAATTTGAGAAACATTCGAAATCGCATGATTCGTATGGTTGTGTTTGTGTTGTTTGGTGATCTTTCTATCAAGTTCAATTAGTTCAAAGATTTTTGGACAAGAAAAATAATGGAAACCAACGGTTCCCAAACCATAGCCTAGGAAAATCAAACCAATCAATAAGAAAGATTGTGTTATTGAGAATTTCAGAACATTCGGAATCGCATGATTCGTATGCTTGTGTTTGTGTTGTTTGGTGATCTTTCTATCAAGTTCGATTAGTTCAAAGATTTATGGACTAGAAAAAGAATGGAAACCAACACTTGCCAAACCATAGCCTAGGCAAATCAAACCAATCAATAAGAAAGGTTGTATTGTTGAGAATTTGAGAAACATTCGAAATCGCATGATTCGTATGCTTGTGTTTGTGTTGTTTGGTGATCTTTCTATCAAGTTCTATTAGTTCAAAGATTTTTTGACGAGAAAAAGAATGGAAACCAACGATTTTCAAACCATAGCCAAGGCAAATCAAACCAATAAATAAGAAAGGTTGTGTTATTGAGAATTTGAGAAACATTCGGAATCGCATGATTCGTATCCTTGTGTTTGTGTTGTTTGGTGATGTTTCTATCAAGTTCTATTAGTTCAAAGATTTATGGACTAGAAAAAGAATGGAAACCAACACTTGCCAAACCACTGCTTAGGCAAATCAAACCAATCAATAAGAAAGGTTGTATTCTTGAGAATTTGAGAAACATTCGAAATCGCATGATTCTTATGCTTGTGTTTGTGTTGTTTGGTGATCTTTCTATCAAGTTCGATTAGTGCAAAGATTTATGGACTAGAAAAAGAATGGAAACCAACACTTGCCAAACCATAGCCTAGGCAAATCAAACCAATCAATAAGAAAGGTTGTATTGTTGAGAATTTGAGAAACATTCGAAATCGCATGATTCGTATGCTTGTGTTTGTGTTGTTTGGTGATCTTTCTATCAAGTTCTATTAGTTCAAAGATTTTGGACGAGAAAAAGAATGGAAACCAACGGTTCCCAAACCATAGCCTAGGCAAATCAAACCAATCAATAAGAAAGGTTGTATTGTTGAGAATTTGAGAAACATTCAAAATCGCATGATTCGTATGCTTGTGTTTGTGTTGTGTGGTGATCTTTCTATCAAGTTCTATCAGTTCAAGATTTTTGGACGAGAAAAAGAATGGAAATCAACGGTTCCCAAATCATAGCCTAGGCAAATCAAACCAATAAATAAGAAAGGTTGTGCTATTGAGAATTTGAGAAGCATTCGAAATCGCATGATTCGTATGCTTGTGTTTGTATTGTTTGGTGATCTCTCTATCATGTTCTATTAGTTCAAAGATTTTTGGACGAGAAAAAGAATGGAAACCAAAGATTCCCAAACCATAGCCTAGGCAAATCAAACCAATCAATAAGAAAGGTTGTGTTATTAACAATTTGAGAAACATTCGAAATCGCATGATTCTTATGCTTGTGTTTGTGTTGTTTGGTGATCTTTCTATCAAGTTCGATTAGTGCAAAGATTTATGGACTAGAAAAAGAATGGAAACCAACACTTGCCAAACCATAGCCTAGGCAAATCAAACCAATCAATAAGAAAGGTTGTATTGTTGAGAATTTGAGAAACATTCGAAATCGCATGATTCGTATGCTTGTGTTTGTGTTGTTTGGTGATCTTTCTATCAAGTTCTATTAGTTCAAAGATTTTGGACGAGAAAAAGAATGGAAACCAACGGTTCCCAAACCATAGCCTAGGCAAATCAAACCAATCAATAAGAAAGGTTGTATTGTTGAGAATTTGAGAAACATTCAAAATCGCATGATTCGTATGCTTGTGTTTGTGTTGTGTGGTGATCTTTCTATCAAGTTCTATCAGTTCAAGATTTTTGGACGAGAAAAAGAATGGAAATCAACGGTTCCCAAATCATAGCCTAGGCAAATCAAACCAATAAATAAGAAAGGTTGTGCTATTGAGAATTTGAGAAGCATTCGAAATCGCATGATTCGTATGCTTGTGTTTGTATTGTTTGGTGATCTCTCTATCATGTTCTATTAGTTCAAAGATTTTTGGACGAGAAAAAGAATGGAAACCAAAGATTCCCAAACCATAGCCTAGGCAAATCAAACCAATCAATAAGAAAGGTTGTGTTATTAACAATTTGAGAAACATTCGAAATCGCATGATTCGTATGCTTGTGTTTGTGTTGTTTGGTGATCTTTCTATCAAGTTCTATTAGTTCAAAGATTTATGGACTAGAAAAAGAATGGAAACCAACACTTGCCAAACCATAATCTAGGCAAATCAAACCAATCAATAAGAAAGGTTGTATTATTGAGAATTTTAGAAACATTCGAAATCGCATGATTCGTGTGCTTGTGTTTTTGTTGGTTGGTGATCTTTCAATCAAGTTCTATTAGTTCAAAGATTTTTTGACGAGAAAATGAATGGAAACCAACACTTGCCAAACCATAGCCAAGGCAAATCAAACCAATCAATAAGAAAGGTTGTATTACTGAGAATTTGAGAAACATTCGAAATCGCATGATTCGTATGCTTGTGTTTGTGTTGTTTGGTGATCTTTCTATCAAGTTCAATTAGTTCAAAGATTTTTGGACAAGAAAAATAATGGAAACCAACGGTTCCCAAACCATAGCCTAGGAAAATCAAACCAATCAATAAGAAAGATTGTGTTATTGAGAATTTGAGAACATTCGGAATCGCATGATTCGTATGCTTGTGTTTGTGTTGTTTGGTGATCTTTCTATCAAGTTCGATTAGTTCAAAGATTTATGGACTAGAAAAAGAATGGAAACCAACACTTGCCAAACCATAGCCTAGGCAAATCAAACCAATCAATAAGAAAGGTTGTATTGTTGAGAATTTGAGAAACATTCAAAATCGCATGATTCGTATGCTTGTGTTTGTGTTGTTTGGTGATCTTTCTATCAAGTTCTATTAGTTCAAAGATTTTGGACGAGAAAAAGAATGGAAACCAACGGTTCCCAAACCATAGCCTAGGCAAATCAAACCAATCAATAAGAAAGGTTGTATTGTTGAGAATTTGAGAAACATTCAAAATCGCATGATTCGTATGCTTGTGTTTGTGTTGTGTGGTGATCTTTCTATCAAGTTCTATCAGTTCAAGATTTTTGGACGAGAAAAAGAATGGAAACCAACGGTTCCCAAATCATAGCCTAGGCAAATCAAACTAATAATTAAGAAAGGTTGTGCTATTGAGAATTTGAGAAGCATTCGAAATCGCATGATTCGTATGCTTGTGTTTGTATTGTTTGGTGATCTTTCTATCATGTTCTTTTAGTTCAAAGATTTTTGGACGAGAAAAAGAATGGAAACCAAAGATTCCCAAACCATAGCCTAGGCAAATCAAACCAATCAATAAGAAAGGTTGTGTTATTAACAATTTGAGAAACATTCGAAAACGCATGATTCGTATGCTTGTGTTTGTTTTGTTTGGTGATCTTTCTATCAAGTTCTATTAGTTCAAATATTTATGGACTAGAAAAAGAACGGAAACCAACACTTGCCAAACCATAGCCTAGGCAAATCAAACCAATTAATAAGAAAGGTTGTGTTATTGAGAATTTGAGAAGCATTCGGAATCACATGATTCGGAAGCTTGTGTTTGTGTTGTTTGGTGATCTTTCTATCAGCTTCTATAAGTTCAAAGATTTTTCGACGAGAAAAAGAATGTAAATCAACGGTTCCTAAACCATAGCCTAGGCTAATCAAACTAATCAATAAGAAAGGTTGTGTTATTGAGAATTTGAGAAACATTCGAAATCGCATGATTCGTATGCTTGTGTTTGTGTTGTTTGGTGATCTTTCTATCATGTTCTATTAGTTCAAAGATTTTTGGACGAGAAAAACAATGGAAACCAACGATTATCAAACCATAGCCTAGGCAAATCAAACCAATCAATAAGAAAGGTTGTGTTATTGAGAATTTGAGAAACATTCGAAATCGCAAGATTCGTATGCTTGTGTTTGTTTTGTTTGGTGATCTTTCTATCAAGTTCTATTAGTTCATATATTTATTGGCTAGAAAAAGAACGGAAACCAACACTTGCCAAACCATAGCCTAGGCAAATCAAAGCAATTAATAAGAAAGGTTGTGTTATTGAGAATTTGAGAAGCATTCGGAATCACATGATTCGGAAGCTTGTGTTTGTGTTGTTTGGTGATCTTTCTATCAACTTCTATAAGTTCAAAGATTTTTCGACGAGAAAAAGAATGTAAACCAACGGTTCCAAAACCATAGCCTAGGCTAATCAAACTAATCAATAAGAAAGGTTGTGTTATTGAGAATTTGAGAAACATTCGAAATCGCATGATTCGTATGCTTGTGTTTGTGTTGTTTGGTGATCTTTCTATCCAGTTCTATTAGTTCAAAGATTTATGGACTAGAAAAAGAATGGAAACCAACACTTGCCAAACCATAGCCTACGCAAATCAAACCAATCAATAAGAAAGGTTGTATTACTGAGAATTTGAGAAACATTCGAAATCGCATGATTCGTATGCTTGTGTTTGTGTTGTTTGGTGATCTTTCTATCAAGTTCAATTAGTTCAAAGATTTTTGGACGAGAAAAATAATGGAAACCAACGGTTCCCAAACCATAGCCTAGTCAAATCAAACCAATAAATATGAAAGGTTGTGCTATTAAGAATTTGTGAAACATTCGAAATCGCATGATTTGTATGCTTGTGTTTGTATTGTTTGGTGATCTTTCTATCATGTTCTATTAGTTCAAAGATTTTTGGACGAGAAAAAAAATGGAAACCGATGATTCCCAAACCATAGCCTAGGCAAATCAAACCAATCAATAAGAAAGGTTGTGTTATTAACAATTTGAGAAACATTCGAAATCGCATGATTCGTATGCTTTTGTTTGTGTTGTTTGGTGATCTTTCTATCAAGTTCTATTAGTTCAAAGATTTATGGACTAGAAAAAGAATGGAAACCAACACTTGCCAAACCATAGCCTAGGCAAATCAAACCAATCAATAAGAAAGGTTGTATTTTGAGAATTTGAGAAACATTCGAAATCGCAAGATTCGTATGCTTGTGTTTGTGTTGTTTGGTGATGTTTCTATCAAGTTCTATTAGTTCAAAGATTTTTTGACGAGAAAAAGAATGGAAACGAACGGTTCCCATATCATAGCCTAAGCAAATCAAACCTATCAATAAGAAAAGTTGTGTTATTGAGAATTTGAGAAACATTCAAAATCGCATGATTCGTATGCTTGTGTTTGTGTTGTTTGGTGATCTTTCTATCAAGTTCTACTAGCTCAAAGATTTTTTGACGAGAAAATGAATGAAAACCAACACTTGCCCAACCATAGCCTAGGCAAATCAAACCAATCAATAAGAAAGGTTGTATTGTTGAGAATTTGAGAAACATTCAAAATCGCATGATTCGTATGCTTGTGTTTGTGTTGTGTGGTGATCTTTCTATCAAGTTCTATCAGTTCAAGATTTTTGGACGAGAAAAAGAATGGAAATCAACGGTTCCCAAATCATAGCCTAGGCAAATCAAACCAATAAATAAGAAAGGTTGTGCTATTGAGAATTTGAGAAGCATTCGAAATCGCATGATTCGTATGCTTGTGTTTGTATTGTTTGGTGATCTCTCTATCATGTTCTATTAGTTCAAAGATTTTTGGACGAGAAAAAGAATGGAAACCAAAGATTCCCAAACCATAGCCTAGGCAAATCAAACCAATCAATAAGAAAGGTTGTGTTATTAACAATTTAAGAAACATTCGAAATCGCATGATTCGTATGCTTGTGTTTGTGTTGTTTGGTGATCTTTCTATCAAGTTCTATTAGTTCAAAGATTTATGGACTAGAAAAAGAATGGAAACCAACACTTGCCAAACCATAATCTAGGCAAATCAAACCAATCAATAAGAAAGGTTGTATTATTGAGAATTTCAGAAACATTCGAAATCGCATGATTCGTGTGCTTGTGTTTTTGTTGGTTGGTGATCTTTCAATCAAGTTCTATTAGTTCAAAGATTTTTTGACGAGAAAATGAATGGAAACCAACACTTGCCAAACCATAGCCAAGGCAAATCAAACCAATCAATAAGAAAGGTTGTATTACTGAGAATTTGAGAAACATTCGAAATCGCATGATTCGTATGGTTGTGTTTGTGTTGTTTGGTGATCTTTCTATCAAGTTCAATTAGTTCAAAGATTTTTGGACAAGAAAAATAATGGAAACCAACGGTTCCCAAACCATAGCCTAGGAAAATCAAACCAATCAATAAGAAAGATTGTGTTATTGAGAATTTCAGAACATTCGGAATCGCATGATTCGTATGCTTGTGTTTGTGTTGTTTGGTGATCTTTCTATCAAGTTCGATTAGTTCAAAGATTTATGGACTAGAAAAAGAATGGAAACCAACACTTGCCAAACCATAGCCTAGGCAAATCAAACCAATCAATAAGAAAGGTTGTATTGTTGAGAATTTGAGAAACATTCGAAATCGCATGATTCGTATGCTTGTGTTTGTGTTGTTTGGTGATCTTTCTATCAAGTTCTATTAGTTCAAAGATTTTTTGACGAGAAAAAGAATGGAAACCAACGATTTTCAAACCATAGCCAAGGCAAATCAAACCAATAAATAAGAAAGGTTGTGTTATTGAGAATTTGAGAAACATTCGGAATCGCATGATTCGTATCCTTGTGTTTGTGTTGTTTGGTGATGTTTCTATCAAGTTCTATTAGTTCAAAGATTTATGGACTAGAAAAAGAATGGAAACCAACACTTGCCAAACCACTGCTTAGGCAAATCAAACCAATCAATAAGAAAGGTTGTATTCTTGAGAATTTGAGAAACATTCGAAATCGCATGATTCTTATGCTTGTGTTTGTGTTGTTTGGTGATCTTTCTATCAAGTTCGATTAGTGCAAAGATTTATGGACTAGAAAAAGAATGGAAACCAACACTTGCCAAACCATAGCCTAGGCAAATCAAACCAATCAATAAGAAAGGTTGTATTGTTGAGAATTTGAGAAACATTCGAAATCGCATGATTCGTATGCTTGTGTTTGTGTTGTTTGGTGATCTTTCTATCAAGTTCTATTAGTTCAAAGATTTTGGACGAGAAAAAGAATGGAAACCAACGGTTCCCAAACCATAGCCTAGGCAAATCAAACCAATCAATAAGAAAGGTTGTATTGTTGAGAATTTGAGAAACATTCAAAATCGCATGATTCGTATGCTTGTGTTTGTGTTGTGTGGTGATCTTTCTATCAAGTTCTATCAGTTCAAGATTTTTGGACGAGAAAAAGAATGGAAATCAACGGTTCCCAAATCATAGCCTAGGCAAATCAAACCAATAAATAAGAAAGGTTGTGCTATTGAGAATTTGAGAAGCATTCGAAATCGCATGATTCGTATGCTTGTGTTTGTATTGTTTGGTGATCTCTCTATCATGTTCTATTAGTTCAAAGATTTTTGGACGAGAAAAAGAATGGAAACCAAAGATTCCCAAACCATAGCCTAGGCAAATCAAACCAATCAATAAGAAAGGTTGTGTTATTAACAATTTGAGAAACATTCGAAATCGCATGATTCGTATGCTTGTGTTTGTGTTGTTTGGTGATCTTTCTATCAAGTTCTATTAGTTCAAAGATTTATGGACTAGAAAAAGAATGGAAACCAACACTTGCCAAACCATAATCTAGGCAAATCA
The DNA here is from genome assembly GCA_963924305.1 of Polygonum maritimum. Taxonomy (NCBI): domain Eukaryota; kingdom Viridiplantae; phylum Streptophyta; class Magnoliopsida; order Caryophyllales; family Polygonaceae; genus Polygonum; species Polygonum maritimum. The sequence goes on from OZ002735.1 coordinate 22,442,973, forward strand.
AACCAATCAATAAGAAAGGTTGTATTATTGAGAATTTTAGAAACATTCGAAATCGCATGATTCGTGTGCTTGTGTTTTTGTTGGTTGGTGATCTTTCAATCAAGTTCTATTAGTTCAAAGATTTTTTGACGAGAAAATGAATGGAAACCAACACTTGCCAAACCATAGCCAAGGCAAATCAAACCAATCAATAAGAAAGGTTGTATTACTGAGAATTTGAGAAACATTCGAAATCGCATGATTCGTATGCTTGTGTTTGTGTTGTTTGGTGATCTTTCTATCAAGTTCAATTAGTTCAAAGATTTTTGGACAAGAAAAATAATGGAAACCAACGGTTCCCAAACCATAGCCTAGGAAAATCAAACCAATCAATAAGAAAGATTGTGTTATTGAGAATTTGAGAACATTCGGAATCGCATGATTCGTATGCTTGTGTTTGTGTTGTTTGGTGATCTTTCTATCAAGTTCGATTAGTTCAAAGATTTATGGACTAGAAAAAGAATGGAAACCAACACTTGCCAAACCATAGCCTAGGCAAATCAAACCAATCAATAAGAAAGGTTGTATTGTTGAGAATTTGAGAAACATTCAAAATCGCATGATTCGTATGCTTGTGTTTGTGTTGTTTGGTGATCTTTCTATCAAGTTCTATTAGTTCAAAGATTTTGGACGAGAAAAAGAATGGAAACCAACGGTTCCCAAACCATAGCCTAGGCAAATCAAACCAATCAATAAGAAAGGTTGTATTGTTGAGAATTTGAGAAACATTCAAAATCGCATGATTCGTATGCTTGTGTTTGTGTTGTGTGGTGATCTTTCTATCAAGTTCTATCAGTTCAAGATTTTTGGACGAGAAAAAGAATGGAAACCAACGGTTCCCAAATCATAGCCTAGGCAAATCAAACTAATAATTAAGAAAGGTTGTGCTATTGAGAATTTGAGAAGCATTCGAAATCGCATGATTCGTATGCTTGTGTTTGTATTGTTTGGTGATCTTTCTATCATGTTCTTTTAGTTCAAAGATTTTTGGACGAGAAAAAGAATGGAAACCAAAGATTCCCAAACCATAGCCTAGGCAAATCAAACCAATCAATAAGAAAGGTTGTGTTATTAACAATTTGAGAAACATTCGAAAACGCATGATTCGTATGCTTGTGTTTGTTTTGTTTGGTGATCTTTCTATCAAGTTCTATTAGTTCAAATATTTATGGACTAGAAAAAGAACGGAAACCAACACTTGCCAAACCATAGCCTAGGCAAATCAAACCAATTAATAAGAAAGGTTGTGTTATTGAGAATTTGAGAAGCATTCGGAATCACATGATTCGGAAGCTTGTGTTTGTGTTGTTTGGTGATCTTTCTATCAGCTTCTATAAGTTCAAAGATTTTTCGACGAGAAAAAGAATGTAAATCAACGGTTCCTAAACCATAGCCTAGGCTAATCAAACTAATCAATAAGAAAGGTTGTGTTATTGAGAATTTGAGAAACATTCGAAATCGCATGATTCGTATGCTTGTGTTTGTGTTGTTTGGTGATCTTTCTATCATGTTCTATTAGTTCAAAGATTTTTGGACGAGAAAAACAATGGAAACCAACGATTATCAAACCATAGCCTAGGCAAATCAAACCAATCAATAAGAAAGGTTGTGTTATTGAGAATTTGAGAAACATTCGAAATCGCAAGATTCGTATGCTTGTGTTTGTTTTGTTTGGTGATCTTTCTATCAAGTTCTATTAGTTCATATATTTATTGGCTAGAAAAAGAACGGAAACCAACACTTGCCAAACCATAGCCTAGGCAAATCAAAGCAATTAATAAGAAAGGTTGTGTTATTGAGAATTTGAGAAGCATTCGGAATCACATGATTCGGAAGCTTGTGTTTGTGTTGTTTGGTGATCTTTCTATCAACTTCTATAAGTTCAAAGATTTTTCGACGAGAAAAAGAATGTAAACCAACGGTTCCAAAACCATAGCCTAGGCTAATCAAACTAATCAATAAGAAAGGTTGTGTTATTGAGAATTTGAGAAACATTCGAAATCGCATGATTCGTATGCTTGTGTTTGTGTTGTTTGGTGATCTTTCTATCCAGTTCTATTAGTTCAAAGATTTATGGACTAGAAAAAGAATGGAAACCAACACTTGCCAAACCATAGCCTACGCAAATCAAACCAATCAATAAGAAAGGTTGTATTACTGAGAATTTGAGAAACATTCGAAATCGCATGATTCGTATGCTTGTGTTTGTGTTGTTTGGTGATCTTTCTATCAAGTTCAATTAGTTCAAAGATTTTTGGACGAGAAAAATAATGGAAACCAACGGTTCCCAAACCATAGCCTAGTCAAATCAAACCAATAAATATGAAAGGTTGTGCTATTAAGAATTTGTGAAACATTCGAAATCGCATGATTTGTATGCTTGTGTTTGTATTGTTTGGTGATCTTTCTATCATGTTCTATTAGTTCAAAGATTTTTGGACGAGAAAAAAAATGGAAACCGATGATTCCCAAACCATAGCCTAGGCAAATCAAACCAATCAATAAGAAAGGTTGTGTTATTAACAATTTGAGAAACATTCGAAATCGCATGATTCGTATGCTTTTGTTTGTGTTGTTTGGTGATCTTTCTATCAAGTTCTATTAGTTCAAAGATTTATGGACTAGAAAAAGAATGGAAACCAACACTTGCCAAACCATAGCCTAGGCAAATCAAACCAATCAATAAGAAAGGTTGTATTTTGAGAATTTGAGAAACATTCGAAATCGCAAGATTCGTATGCTTGTGTTTGTGTTGTTTGGTGATGTTTCTATCAAGTTCTATTAGTTCAAAGATTTTTTGACGAGAAAAAGAATGGAAACGAACGGTTCCCATATCATAGCCTAAGCAAATCAAACCTATCAATAAGAAAAGTTGTGTTATTGAGAATTTGAGAAACATTCAAAATCGCATGATTCGTATGCTTGTGTTTGTGTTGTTTGGTGATCTTTCTATCAAGTTCTACTAGCTCAAAGATTTTTTGACGAGAAAATGAATGAAAACCAACACTTGCCCAACCATAGCCTAGGCAAATCAAACCAATCAATAAGAAAAGTTGTATTACTGAGAATTTGAGAAACATTCGAAATCGCATGATTCGTATGCTTGTGTTTGTGTTGTTTGGTGATCTTTCTATCAAGTTCAATTAGTTCAAAGATTTTTGGACGAGAAAAATAATGGAAACCAACGGTTCCCAAACCATAGCCTAGTCAAATCAAACCAATAAATAAGAAAGGTTGTGCTATTGAGAATTTGTGAAACATTCGAAATCGCATGATTTGTATGCTTGTGTTTTTATTTTTTGGTGATCTTTCTATCATGTTGTATTATTTCAAAGATTTTTGGACGAGAAAAAAAATGGAAACCAATGATTCCCAAACCATAGCCTAGGCAAATCAAACCAATCAATAAGAAAGGTTGTGTTATTAACAATTTGAGAAACATTCGAAATCGCATGATTCGTATGCTTGTGTTTGTGTTGTTTGGTGATCTTTCTATCAAGTTCTATTAGTTCAAAGATTTTTGGACGAGAAAAAGAATGGAAACCAACACTTGCCAAACCATAGCCTAGGCAAATCAAACCAATCAATAAGAAAGGTTGTATTGTTGAGAATTTGAGAAACATTCGAAATCGCAAGATTCGTATGCTTGTGTTTGTGTTGTTTGGTGATCTTTCTATCAAGTTCTATTAGTTCAAAGATTTTTTGACGAGAAAAAGAATGGAAACGAACGGTTCCCAAATCATAGCCTAGGCAAATCAAACCTATCAATAAGAAAAGTTGTGTTATTGAGAATTTGAGAAACATTCAAAATCGCATGATTCGTATTCTTGTGTTTGTGTTGTTTGGTGATCTTTCTATCATGTTCTATTAGCTCAAAGATTTTTTGACGAGAAAATGAATGAAAACCAACACTTGCCCAACCATAGCCTAGGCAAATCAAACCAATCAATAAGAAAGGTTGTATTATTGAGAATTTGAGAAACATTCGAAATCGCATGATTCGTATGCTTGTGTTTGTGTTGTTTGGTGATCTTTCTATCATGTTCAATTAGTTCAAAGATTTTTGGACGAGAAAAATAATGGAAACCAACGGTTCCCAAACCATAGCCTAGGCAAATCAAACCAATCAATAAGAAAGATTGTGTTATTGAGAATTTGAGAACATTCGGAATCGCATGATTCGTATGCTTGTGTTTGTGTTGTTTGGTGATCTTTCTATCAATTTCAATTAGTTCAAAGATTTTTGGACGAGAAAAAAAATGGAAACCAATGATTCCCAAACCATAGCCTAGGCAAATCAAACCAATCAATAAGAAAGGTTGTGTTATTAACAATTTGAGAAACATTCGAAATCGCATGATTCGTATGCTTTTGTTTGTGTTGTTTGGTGATCTTTCTATCAAGTTCAATTAGTTCAAGGATTTTTGGACGAGAAAAAAAATGGAAACCAATGATTCCCAAACCATAGCCTACGCAAATCAAACCAATCAATAAGAAAGGTTGTGTTATTAACAATTTGAGAAACATTCGAAATCGCATGATTCGTATGCTTTTGTTTGTGTTGTTTGTGATCTTTCTATCAAGTTCTATTAGTTCAAAGATTTATGGACTAGAAAAAGAATGGAAACCAACACTTGCCAAACCATAGCCTAGGCAAATCAAACCAATCAATAAGAAAGGTTGTATTGTTGAGAATTTGAGAAACATTCGAAATCGCAAGATTCGTATGCTTGTGTTTGTGTTGTTTGGTGATCTTTCTATCAAGTTCTATTAGTTCAAAGATTTTTTGACGAGAAAAAGAATGGAAACGAATGGTTCCCAAATCATAGCCTAGGCAAATCAAACCTATCAATAAGAAAAGTTGTGTTATTGAGAATTTGAGAAACATTCAAAATCGCATGATTCGTATTCTTGTGTTTGTGTTGTTTGGTGATCTTTCTATCATGTTCTATTAGCTCAAAGATTTTTTGACGAGAAAATGAATGAAACCCAACACTTGCCCAACCATAGCCTAGGCAAATCAAACCAATCAATATGAAAGGTTGTATTGTTGAGAATTTGAGAAACATTCGAAATCGCAAGATTCGTATGCTTGTGTTTGTGCTGTTTGGTGATCTTTCTATCAAGTTCTATTAGTTCAAAGATTTTTTGACGAGAAAAAGAATGGAAACCAACGGTTCCCAAATCATAGCCTAGGCAAATCAAACGTATCAATAAGAAAAGTTGTGTTATTGAGAATTTCAGAAACATTCAAAATCGCATGATTCGTATGCTTGTGTTTGTGTTGTTTGGTGATCTTTCTATCAAGTTCTATTAGTTCAAAGATTTTTGGACGAGAAAAAGAATGGAAACCAACGGTTCCCAAACCATAGCCTAGGCAAATCAAACCAATAAATAAGAAAGGTTGTGCTATTGAGAATTTGAGAAGCATTCGAAATCGCATGATTTGTATGCTTGTGTTTGTATTGTTTGGTGATCTTTCTATCATGTTCTATTAGTTCAAAGATTTTTGGACGAGAAAAAGAATGGAAACCAAAGATTCTTAAACCATAGCTTAGGCAAATCAAACCAATCAATAAGAAAGGTTGTGTTAGTAACAATTTGAGAAACATTCGAAATCGCATGATTCGTATGCTTGTGTTTGTGTTGTTTGGTGATCTTTCTATCAAGTTCTATTAGTTCAAGGATTTATGGACTAGAAAAAGAATGGAAACCAACACTTGCCAAACCATTGCCTAGGCAAATCAAACCAATCAATAAGAAAGGTTGTATTATTGAGAATTTGAGAAACATTCGAAATCGCATGATTCGTGTGCTTGTGTTTTTGTTGGTTGGTGATCTTCCTATCAAGTTCTATTAGTTCAAAGATTTTTTGACGAGAAAATGAATGGAAACCAACAATTGCCAAACCATAGTCTAGGCAAATCAAACCAATCAATAAGAAAGGTTGTATTACTGAGAATTTGAGAAACATTCGAAATCGCATGATTCGTATGCTTGTGTTTGTGTTGTTTGGTGATCTTTCTATCAAGTTCAATTAGGTCAAAGATTTTTGGACGAGAAAAATAGTGGAAACCAACGGTTCCCAAACCATAGCCTAGGAAAATCAAACCAATCAATAAGAAAGATTGTGTTATTGAGAATTTGAGAACATTCGGAATCGCATGATTCGTATGCTTGTGTTTGTGTTGTTTGGTGATCTTTCTATCAAGTCCTATTAGTTCAAAGATTTATGGACTAGAAAAAGAATGGAAACCAACACTTGCCAAACCATAGCCTAGGCAAATCAAACCAATCAATAAGAACGGTTGTATTGTTGAGAATTTGTGAAACATTCGAAATCGTATGATTCGTATGCTTGTGTTTGTGTTGTTTGGTGATCTTTCTATCAAGTTCTATTAGTTCAAAGATTTTGGACGAGAAAAAGAATGGAAACCAACGGTTCCCAAACCATAGCCTCGGCAAATCAAACCAATCAATAAGAAAGGTTGTGTTATTGAGAATTTGAGAAACATTCGAAATCGCATGATTCGTATGCTTGTGTTTGTGTTGTTTGGTGATCTTTCTATCAAGTTCTATTAGTTCAAAGATTTATGGACTAGAAAAAGAATGGAAACCAACACTTGCCAAACCATAGCCCAAGCAAATCAAACCAATCAATAAGAAAGGTTTTATTATTGAGAATTTGAGAAACATTCGAAATCGCATGATTCGTGTGCTTGTGTTTTTGTTGTTTGGTGATCTTTCTATCAAGTTCTATTAGTTCAAAGATTTTTTGACGAGAAAAAGAATGGAAACCAACACTTGCCAAACCATAGCCTAGGAAAATCAAACCAATCAATAAGAAAGGTTGTATTACTGAGAATTTGAGAAACATTCGAAATCACATGATTCGTATGCTTGTGTTTGTGTTGTTTGGTGATCTTTCTATCAGCTTCAATTAGTTTAAAGATTTTTAGACGAGAAAAAGAATGGAAACCAACGGTTCCCAAACCAGAGCCTAGGCAAATCAAACCAATAAATAAGAAAGGTTGTGCTATTGAGAATTTGAGAAGCATTCGAAATCGCATGATTCGTATGCTTGTGTTTGTATTGTTTGGTGATCTTTCTATCATGTTCTATTAGTTCAAAGATTTTTGGACGAGAAAAAGAATGGAAACCAAAGATTCTTAAACCATAGCCTAGGCAAATCAAACCAATCAATAAGAAAGGTTGTGTTATTAACAATTTGAGAAACATTCGAAATCGCATGATTCGTATGCTTGTGTTTGTGTTGTTTGGTGATCTTTCTATCAAGTTCTATTAGTTCAAAGATTTATGGACTAGAAAAAGGATGGAAACCAACACTTGCCAAACCATAGCCTAGGCAAATCAAACCAATCAATAAGAAAGGTTGTATTGTTGAGAATTTGAGAAACATTCGAAATCGCAAGATTCGTATGCTTGTGTTTGTGTTGTTTGGTGATCTTTCTATCAAGTTCTATTAGTTCAAAGATTTTTTGACGAGAAAAAGAATGGAAACGAACACTTGCCAAACCATAGCCTAGGCAAATCAAACCAATCAACAAGAAAGGTTGTATTGTTGAGAATTTGAGAAACATTCGAAATCGCATGATTCGTGTGCTTGTGTTTTTGTTGGTTGGTGATCTTTCTATGAAGTTCTATTAGTGTTGGATTGTAAGTCGTTAATATGGGCGTCCTTAACTGGGTTAAGGGCGTCCGTAGGTGCAGCGGAAAATAGACTTAACAGGAAACAAGATAAGAAAATAGACACGAGTATTTATAGAGGAACCCCACTAAGACCAACTAGTCTTATGGGTAAACCTCTACCTCCGTTGGAGGATTTTCAATAGCCGTCCCTTATCTTATTGAGAGTGAGTCCTTACAACTTAGGCGAGTCGTTACACTTCTCTGAGCTAAGCGTCCGTCCTTAGCCTCACTAGTAACACTCCGTTCAACCTAACAAGTAACCTAACACGCTTAGCTATAAGGAAGCTATCACTCACGTCCCTCACTATTCGTTGTGAGAGACAAACAACAACTCTAACTATTTTGTGGTTTGATTTGGATTTGATTTGGTTGGACTTTCTTTCTCTTGCTTCAAGCTCACTTGATATCCTTGTTCTTCGTTCTTGAACTTGAATGCTTCGGGAGAGCTTGAGAGAAAGTCTTCAAAGTCCACACCGCTATGCATACCCTTGAGGGGGTGTTTATAGCGGAAGTGGTTCTTGTCCTCTAGCGTCCTCTGAGACTTGGTCGGACACTTGATCTTCCATCAACGGTGCGATGAGCTCCTTGAGGAAGTCAACTCTGTTGACGCTTGGGAAGCTTCCGCGTGGGTAGAGGACCATCGCTGGGAAAGCGACATCTTTGGAGTTGTCTACACGTGCCCAGACAAGGGAAGCTTCCTTCTGAGGACTACGGCCGGACGTGATGTAATCATGTTGGGGCGGCCTTGATTTGAATTTGAACCTTGTCCGTATTTTGGCGCGCGTCCCTTCTTGATGAGGACGCCATCCTATCTTCGCAGGACTTCGCCAATTATGTTTAGCTTTGGAGGTTTTGATGACGTTCGTCCCTACAGCTTAGGGACTGCCGTTCACTTGTTGTCCTTTTCGCTCATGTGCGTCCACTGGACTTACCTGAGATCAATACTTGGACAACTTATCAAATACCTTTGAGTTTGTCATTATCAAAACAAGGGACGATCATTATTGGTTTAGATATTAATGACTGGCGTCCTTAATATCGTCCCAACAATTTCCCCCTTTTTGATGATGACAAACTCTTTTTCGATAATGCGCACAGAAGTAAAGCTTTTTGCATGAGAAACTACACTTGATTTTCTTTTCAGCTTAGGTTGGCATGCAACTCATTCTTTTAAGTGCGTTCTGTCTTATTCTTAACTAGCGTCCTTTGGACTTGGCCGAAATTCCCCCTAAGCACATGCTTTCTATGACAACTTAAACGTAATCGCATCTCTGCAAAACTATACTTCCCCCTTTTGGCATCATCGAAAAGGAGAACAAGTTAAAAAAAATATGCAAGCATGAAGTCATAACTAGAGAAAGGAACGCTTAGACACAATGGAATCACAAATGTAATGAACGCCATTCAAGAAGGAAGAGTACGATCATTACAAACAACCAAACACATTGTTCCAAAAGGGGACATTGTCCCAAAAGTCTTAACAAGAAAAACACAACAAAAGTTAAACTGTTTCAGGATAGAGAAGGGGAGGAGTGATCATTTCCGGGGACACTTGCCGAGGGCCTTGAGGTGTTGCTCCTGAAGATAGTTGTTCTGCGCAAGGAGCTCGTTGTTGCGTTCCAGAAGTTCTGTGTGGGTGTGGAGGGTGTCGTGAACCTGTTGGATTAGATCAATCATCATACACTGGTTCTCGATCATCATGCCCATCAGATACTTCTCGGAGTGTTTCTCGGCCTCATCAGGGACGCTCATACCATCGAGCTCATCCTCTTCATCTACAGCGTCCTCAGCTGGCGTCCCAACTACTTGAAGATTTTTAGCTTCCGGATCACTTTCCACTCTTTTAGCAGCAGCAGCAGCGGCCTTAGCTTTCCTCTGGGCTTCCTTTTGCTCTTTCTCCAGTTGCCTCTTAACCGACGGAAGCGGCTCATCACACCTCAATTTTCCAACTGGAGGAAGCGTGATTTTCCTGACGTCCCAATGAATCCCGAAGGTCCGTTCTGATTTAGGGACGTAGAGGCCTTGCTGCGTCATGATCTGCTTAACCAAGCCGGGAAAGGGAAGAGAGTGTCGGCCGCCTGTGCACTTGCCCATGTGCTCCAAGATAACCCGCGGCAAATTTATGGGCTTGCGTTCTAAGAAGGCGTCCAGTAAGATACTATCAGTGATCTGGACTATTGAATTCTTTTCTTGGCGGGGGACGACCATGCGCACGATGAAGTGATGCGCAAGGACGCCCGTCTTGGAGAGACAGTGAGCGACCCTATCCCTAGCAACTGGTTGTCTCCCGTTGAAAATTCGATTGAAGATCTCTTCTTGGGAGAAAGGACCAAAGTTCTTGTTGGGAAGGTCGTGCATAGCATCTGGCGGAGACGGACGCAGGCCAAGCATTCGGCGGACAGTACCCTCAGCAATTGAGTATTCGTCCCCATCAATCTCGAACGTCCCTTGAGGCTTCCCGTTTACTTCTGATATTTCAAATTTGGAGTAGAAACGGAGAACCTGATCGGGGTCAACTTCTGCGGCCTCAGCGCCTAGGTGCGTCCATCCCTGGAACTCAAGCAATTCCAAGAACTCATGGTGCTGGTTCTCTTCCAAGAATTGGGCGGTGAAGAGGAGCGGCGACAGAATCTTTTTCAGGCGTTTCTGCTTACTGCCGTTGCTCACAATTATTTCATCACCGGCGTCTTCTTCGTCTCCGTCTCCCTCCTCATCCTCAGGCTCTTCGTCCTGGAGAGGGGCATCCTCGTCATCAGAGGCCTCGTCCCTTTGTTCATGGGACTCGACCATCTCGGTGTCCTCAGCCGCGGACGCCTGTGCTGGTGGAGGCGCGTCCACAGCTGGAGTCCTTGCCAAGGACTCTGTAGGGACGGTTGAAGGAGGCGTCCCTTGGACTTGAGCAGTATCCTCGACGGCCTGAGCAGGCGGAGGAGGAGGGGGAGTTGAAGCTCTGGGAGGAGAGGGAGAGGGAGTTCTTATCTTGGCTTTGGTGGAGGCAGAGGAGGTGCTGGGCGGAGCCATGGAGATGGGCTTAACTTTGAGCGGAGCAGGGGGAGGAGGCGGCTGCTTAACAGGAGAGTCCTCAAGAGTTATAACTTTTGGTACAGCGTCCTTGGCCGGGACCTGTACTTGAGGAGCGTCCTTTGTGACCTTTGGCATCGGCTTTGCCAGGTCCGCCTCTATTTCCGCATCCAGCGGGTCCACAGCAGCGACAGAGGTAGGAGTAGCGTCCTCTACCCTTGGTGGAGGAGAAGGGAGTCGTGGGACGTCCTGTAGGCTCTGTTGGATCGCCGCAGCAATGGCGTCCTTTTCTGCCTGCTCCTGTCTGGCCTTCTCCTCTTTTTCTATTTGCAACTCGGAGAGGCGTATGGCTGCCATTTGTTGTTCTGTAACGCCCTCGAGCTCAGCGGACGTCTTCAGGCGTCTCTTTGGGGCTGGAGGAGGGGAGGAAAGGATTGGTTTAGGGTGTGTGGAGGAAGGGCCTTTAATTTGGAGCTGTTTGGAAGGAGGGGGAGAGGAAGGCCTTTTTCGTTTCTGAGATGGGACGGAGCCCGCAGGAGCCACGACGAACTCCATTACATCGGGGAGCAGTTTGGCGAGCTCTTCCACCGTCCCACCAAACGAGTCGGAAATGATGTCTGGCCCCATGAATGGAGGGTTGGTGTTGTTGGTTTCTGCAAGGCGGGGCTTGACGTATGTTAGCATGAAATAGTAAAGTAGTCTTTGGACTTTAGGAGGGTGGTTATGAGCGGACTCCCTTAAGCAAATATTTGCGAGCGTCCTCGGCTCTCTTTCAAGCCAGTCCTCAATGAGAGGGTCAAGGGGAGGACGGCATTTAGGTTGAGCTGGAAGTCTGGAAACGGAGCCTTTGCTAGGGCTTCCTTGTTCTGGCTCCGGGACGAATGGTTTCTCAAGAAACGAAAATGGTTTCTGAGTGGGTTTGGATTTAGGTTGAGAAGATTGAGGTTTTTAGAGGGGTTTGGAGGAAGAATGAGATTGGGGTCTCGAAGGAGGAGGTTGGGATTTATGTGGCTGAGGCGGGGTGGTTGAGTGGTGGCGATGGGTGGATTGAGACGAGGAATGGTGGCGAGGGGGTTCTTGGCGCCCAGAAGGTCGCCCTCTCGAGTCCATGAGAGACCGGCCTTTCACCGGAGGAGACTTCGAGGAGCTAGGGTTTTTCGCCAGAGAAGACGGAGAAGGGTTCTTGGTGGCTCTAGTGTTGGCCATTTGAGAGGATGGTTTATATAGATGAAGATTAGGGTTGAGAAAGTGATTTCGGGATCTGGGTTTGAAGATTTGAGAGCTTTGCTAAAATTGTGTAAACAGCAGAGGAGCGAAGAAGGTGTTTCGGAAAGCACAGGTGGGTATTTATAGAAAGAAGACGAAGTTGGACGGGCAGGGGTAACAGGGTCTTTACACTTGGTTTCCTCCACCCGCCTTCCCACACGTGGCTTGCTTCTTTGCTAAGAAACACAGCTGTTGGGCACTGTTTGCGCATATCCCGAGATCTTCGCTGAATCTTCTCTAAGACGGTTCACCTTTCCATTTTCAAAATTCAAACTTCTCACAACTGCAAAGGACTCTGACTTGGCGTCCTTTAGGCACACAACACAGCATTACTCAGAACTGAACCACGGCGTCCCAGACACTGATCACAACCTCTGAACTTAGAACTCTGTACAGACTGTTCTCAGCTCTTAACACGCGTCCCTTTGATCACTTAGAACCATTTTTGAAAATCAAGCAAGTACGTCCCGTAAAGATAAAACAAAGAACGTTCATAGGACGCGTTTGCAAGATTCTCGGCTTAGGTAAGCTTAGAGTTCCCATCATTTCGGCTTGTAATGAGGGTAGGGTGATCAGGGATACTCTTGAGATGAAGAGCGAAATGAATAGCATTCAAAACACGAGTAAAAAACACCTGTCTTAGACTAGCGTCCTTTAAAGATGACTTTAAATGCATGACACACTTTAAAACAAGTTCTCAACAAAGCATAACCAATCATGGAGGGAATAATAGAACGGGAATTGATCATTTAAAAGTTATCATCCCCAAGAGCAGCCTAAGGTGCTCGTAGGGACGTCTATCTAGTGCTTTTGTGAAAATATCAATAACTTGGTCCTCAGTCCTAACATGATCCACTCTAATTAATCCAAGTTCAACATTGTCACGAAGGAAATGATGTCTTATATGAATATGCTCCGTCCTAGAATGATGAACAGGATTCTTGGCAATACTTATAGCACTTGTGTTATCACATAAGATAGGGACTGTGTTGAGGAACGTACCATAGTCTTCAAGTTGGTACTTGATCCATAGGACTTGTGAGCAGCACGAAGCAGCAGCAATGTACTCAGCTTCCGCGGTTGAGAGTGCCATGGAGTTCTGCTTTTTGGATCCCCAAGACACAAGGCACGAGCCCAGGAATTGAGCCATTCCTGAGGTGCTCTTCCTATCCACCACATGACCAGCGTAATCTGCGTCAGAGTACGCTACCAGGTTTAGGGACGTCCTTCTGGGATACCATAGACATAGGTCATCCCGTCCCTTGAGGTATCTGAAGATCCTCTTGACCTCTTGCATATGGGACTCCTTTGGATTTGCTTGGAAGCGGGCGCACAGACACACAGCGAACATGATGTCGGGACGACTTGCCGTTAGGTATAGCAAGGACCCTATCATTCCTCTGTAGAGCTTTTGATCTACACTCTTGCCTTCTTCATCAGCATAAAGGCGAGTGTTGGGGGAGATGGGAGTATCAATGGATTTTGACAAGTTCATCCCATATTTCTCGAGCATTTCACGGATGTATTTTTGTTGGTGAATGCGCGTCCCATCTTTGAGCTGGGTGATTTGGAGTCCCAAGAAGAAGTTGAGTTCTCCTATGAGAGACATCTCAAACTCACTACTCATCAAGTTCTTGAATTCCTCTACAAGTTTCATGTTAGTGCTTCCAAAGACTATGTCATCGACATAGACTTGGACAATCAAAACATCTTTAAGGACTTTCTTTAAGAATAGTGTTTTATCGATGTTACCTCTTGTGTACCCGTTGGACAAGAGAAAGGACGCAAACCTATCGTACCATGCACGAGGGGCTTGCTTGAGTCCATAGAGTGCCTTGTCCAAGAAGTACACGTGATCAGGGTGATCAGCGTCCTCAAATCCTGGAGGTTGAGCGATGTACACTTCTTCTTTAAGCTTGCCGCTGAGGAAGGCTGTCTTCACATCCATTTGAAAAAGCTTGAACCCTTTGTGAGCGGCATAGGCGATGAGGAGGCGAATGGCTTCAATTCTGGCAACAGGAGCGAAGGTCTCATCATAGTCGATTCCTTCCTCTTGTCTATAGCCTTGAGCCACAAGCCTTGCTTTATTTCTTGACACGCGACCACTCTCATCAAGCTTGTTCCTGTAGACCCACCTCGTCCCTATTATGTTTTTGTTTCTCGGACGAGGGACGAGGGTCCAAACCTTGTTCCTTTCAAATTGATTAAGTTCTTCTTGCATGGCTTGAATCCAATCAGCGTCCTGAAGTGCCTCCTTTATGTTCTTAGGTTCAATTAAGGACACAAAGGCGTTGAAAGCACAGAACGCTATATTGGCATTATAGGACTGATTCACAGCTGATCTTGTTTGGACTCCTTTTGAGATATCTGAGATGATTTGATCTGTTGAATGAAGTCTTGAAAGGTTGGATCCCGTATGAGTAGCGTCCCTTGCAGGAGTACATCTAGGGTCCGTCCAATCAGATTCATCGGAGTCAAACCCATTGTCTTCATTGAAAGGCTCAGAGTGTTCCCCCTTAGGTTGAGCGTCCACGTCTTGACGCTGCTTGCCTTGTAAGCTTGATTCAGCCACATCATGTTGACCTGGAGATTCACTTCGAGAGAGAACTTCCTGAGCAACACTGAGAACATCCACTGAGACTTCTTCAGGGTTTGGAGTAGCGTCCTTAGGAACATAGTATTTTCCAGAGGACCCAAAATCAACTTCATCGTCGGAGTCGTCCTGCTGTTGTGAAGATGAGCGTTCTTTTCTACTTGATTTTTCTTTGTGAGAGGAACTTTCTTTGAACACAACATGAATGCTCTCCTCAAGCTTTAGAGTTCGTTTGTTGAAAACTCTATATGCTTTGCTGGTGAGGGAGTACCCAAGGAATATGGCTTCGTCACTTCTTGCATCAAACTTTCCAAGTCTTTCTTTATCATTGTTGTGAACAAAGCATTTGCATCCAAAGACTTTGAGATAGTCAATGCGAGGCTTCCTTCCATTCAACAACTCATAGGACGTCTTCTTCAGCAAAGGACGGATCATGGCTCGATTGATGATATAGCAAGCTGTAGCAATAGCTTCCGCCCAAAAGTATTTGGGGACGCTATTAGCCAAAAGCATAGTCCTCGCCATATCCTCCAGCGTCCTATTCTTTCTTTCCACCACTCCATTTTGTTGAGGAGTCCTTGAAGCTGAGAAGTTGTGCGAGACTCCATGTTGATCACAGTAAGCCAGGAACTCTGAGTTTTGAAACTCCGTCCCATGGTCTGATCTTATGGATTTGAGAGGCGTCTCCAGCGCAACTTCCACTTGTTTGATGAAGACTTTGAATGCATTGAAGCAATCTGTTTTTGAAGCTAAGAAAAGAACCCAGGTGAATCGAGAAAAATAATCTACAAGAACGTAAATGTACCTCTTTCCACCATAGCTCAACGTCTTCATGGGTCCACAAAGATCCATATGGAGAAGTTCCAAAGGTTTCTTTGTGCTGACATCGTTCTTTGATTTAAAGGACGTTCTTGTTTGCTTCCCTTTGATACAGGCTTCGCACTGTTCAATTTTCTCAGGATCAATTTGGGGAAGACCTTTCACAAGATTTCTTTGATGTAGTTTAAGGATTGTGCTTGGTCGAGCATGGCCAAGTCGGCGATGCCAGAGGTCAGCGTCTTCTTTTGACACATGATTCGTATGCTTGTGTTTGTGTTGTTTGGTGATCTTTCTATCAAGTTCTATTAGTTCAAAGATTTTTGGACGAGAAAAAGAATGGAAACCAACGATTCCCAAACCATAGCCTAGGCAAATCAAACCAATCAATAAGAAAGGTTGTGTTATTAACAATTTGAGAAACATTCGAAATCGCATGATTCGTATGCTTGTGTTTGTGTTGTTTGGTGATCTTTCTATCAAGTTCTATTAGTTCAAAGATTTATGGACTAGAAAAAGAATGGAAACCAACACTTGCCAAACCATAGCCTAGGCAAATCAAACCAATCAATAAGAAAGGTTGTATTATTGAGAATTTGAGAAACATTCGAAATCGGACGATTCGTGTGCTGGTGTTTTTGTTGGTTGGTGATCTTTCTATAAAGTTCTATTAGTTCAAAGATTTTATGACGAGAAAATGAATGGAAACCCACACTTAGCAAACCATAGCCTAGGCAAATCAAACCAATCATTAAGAAAGGCTGTATTACTGAGAATTTGAGAAACATTCGAAATCGCATGATTCGTATGCTTGCGTTTGTGTTGTTTGGTGATCTTTCTATCAAGTTCTATTAGTTCAAAGATTTTGGACGAGAAAAAGAATGGAAACCAACAGTTCCCAAACCATAGCCTCGGCAAATCAAACCAATCAATAAGAAAGGTTGTGTTATTAACAATTTGAGAAACATTCGAAATCGCATGATTCGTATGCTTGTGTTTGTGTTGTTTGGTGATCTTTCTATCAAGTTCTATTAGTTCAAAGATTTATGGAGTAGAAAAAGAATGGAAACCAACACTTGCCAAACCATAGCCTAGGCAAATCAAACCAATCAATAAGAACGGTTGTATTATTTTGAATTTGAGAAACATTCGAAATCGCATGATTCGTATGCTTGTGTTTGTGTTTGGTGATCTTTCTAACAAGTTCAAATAGTTCAAAGATTTTTGGACGAGAAAAAGAATGGAAACCAACGGTTCCAAAATCATAGCCTAGGAAAATCAAACCAACAAATAAGAAATGTTGTGCTATTGAGAATTTGAGAAACATTCGAAATCGCATGATTCGTATGCTTGTGTTTGTATTGTTTGCTGATCTTTCTATCATGATCTATTAGTTCAAAGATTTTTGGAAGAGAAAAAGAATGGAAACCAACGGTTCCCAATCCATAGCCTCGGCAAATCAAACCAATCAATAAGAAAGGTTGTGTTATTGAGAATTTGAGAAACATTCAAAATCGCATGATTCGTATGCTTGTGTTTGTGTTGTTTGGTGATCTTTCTATCAAGTTCTATTAGTTCAAAGATTTTTGGACGAGAAAAAGAATGGAAACCAACGATTCCCAAACCATAGCCTAGGCAAATCAAACCAATCAATAAGAAAGGTTGTGTTATTAACAATTTGAGAAACATTCGAAATCGCATGATTCGTATGCTTGTGTTTGTGTTGTTTGGTGATCTTTCTATCAAGTTCTATTAGTTCAAAGATTTTTGGACGAGAAAAAGAATGGAAACCAACGATTCCCAAACCATAGCCTAGGCAAATCAAACCAATCAATAAGAAAGGTTGTGTTATTAACAATTTGAGAAACATTCGAAATCGCATGATTCGTATGCTTGTGTTTGTGTTGTTTGGTGATCTTTCTATCAAGTTCTATTAGTTCAAAGATTTTTGGACGAGAAAAAGAATGGAAACCAACGATTCCCAAACCATAGCCTAGGCAAATCAAACCAATCAATAAGAAAGGTTGTGTTATTAACAATTTGAGAAACATTCGAAATCGCATGATTCGTATGCTTGTGTTTGTGTTGTTTGGTGATCTTTCTATCAAGTTCTATTAGTTCAAAGATTTATGGACTAGAAAAAGAATGGAAACCAACACTTGCCAAACCATAGCCTAGGCAAATCAAACCAATCAATAAGAAAGGTTGTATTATTGAGAATTTGAGAAACATTCGAAATCGGACGATTCGTGTGCTTGTGTTTTTATTGGTTGATGATCTTTCTATCAAGTTCTATTAGTTCAAAGATTTTATGACGAGAAAATGAATGGAAACCAACACTTGCCAAACCATAGCCTAGGCAAATCAAACCAATCATTAAGAAAGGTTGTATTACTGAGAATTTGAGAAACATTCGAAATCGCATGATTCGTATGCTTGTGTTTGTGTTGTTTGGTGATCTTTCTATCAAGTTATATTAGTTCAAAGATTTTGGACGAGAAAAAGAATGGAAACCAACGGTTCCCAATCCATAGCCTCGGCAAATTAAACCAATCAATAAGAAAGGTTGTGTTATTGAGAATTTGAGAAACATTCAAAATCGCATGATTCGTATGCTTGTGTTTGTGTTGTTTGGTGATCTTTCTATCAAGTTCTATTAGTTCAAAGATTTTTGGACGAGAAAAAGAATGGAAACCAACGATTCCCAAACCATAGCCTAGGCAAATCAAACCAATCAATAAGAAAGGTTGTGTTATTAACAATTTGAGAAACATTCGAAATCGCATGATTCGTATGCTTGTGTTTGTGTTGTTTGGTGATCTTTCTATCAAGTTCTATTAGTTCAAAGATTTTTGGACGAGAAAAAGAATGGAAACCAACGATTCCCAAACCATAGCCTAGGCAAATCAAACCAATCAATAAGAAAGGTTGTGTTATTAACAATTTGAGAAACATTCGAAATCGCATGATTCGTATGCTTGTGTTTGTGTTGTTTGGTGATCTTTCTATCAAGTTCTATTAGTTCAAAGATTTTTGGACGAGAAAAAGAATGGAAACCAACGATTCCCAAACCATAGCCTAGGCAAATCAAACCAATCAATAAGAAAGGTTGTGTTATTAACAATTTGAGAAACATTCGAAATTGCATGATTCGTATGTTTGTGTTTGTTTTGTTTGGTGATCTTTCTATCAAGTTCTATTAGTTCAAAGCTTTATGGACTAGAAAAAGAATGGAAACCAACACTTGCCAAACCATAGCCTAGGCAAATCAAACCAATCAATAAGAAAGGTTCTATTGTTGAGAATTTGAGAAACATTCGAAATCGCATGATTCGTGTGCTTGTGTTTTTGTTGGTTGGTGATCTTTCTATCAAGATCTATTAGTTCAAAGATTTTTTGATGAGAAAAAGAACGGAAACCAACACATGCCAAACCATAGCCTAGGCAAATCAAACCAATCAATTGGAAAGGTTGTATTACTGAGAATTTGAGAAACATTCGAAATCGCATGATGCGTATACTTGTGATTGTGTTGTTTGGTGATCTTTCTATCAAGTTCAAATAGTTCAAAGATTTTTGGACGAGTAAAAGAATGGAAACCAACGGTTCCCAAACCATAGCCTAGGCAAATCAACCAATCAATAAGAAAGGTTGTGTTATTGAGAATTTGAGAACATTCGGAATCGCATGATTCGTATGCTTGTGTTTGTGTTGCTTGGTGATCTTTCTATCAAGTTCTATTAGTTCAAAGATTTATGGACTAGAAAAATAATGGAAACCAACACTTGCCAAACCATAGCCTAGGCAAATTAAACCAATCAATAAGAAAGGTTGTATTGTTGAGAATTTGAGAAACATTCGAAATCGCATGATTCGTGTGCTTGTGTTTTTGTTGGTTGGTGATCTTTCTATCAATATCTATTAGTTCAAAGATTTTTTGATAAGAAAAAGAATGGAAACCAACACATGCCAAACCATAGCCTAGGCAAATCAAACCAATCAATAGGAAAGGTTGTATTACTGAGAATTTCAGAAACATTCGAAATCGCATGATGCGTATGCTAGTGTTTGTGTTGTTTGGTGATCTTTCTATCAAGTTCAAATAGTCCAAAGATTTTTGGACGAGAAAAAGAATGGAAACCAACAGTTCCCAAACAATAGCCTAGGGAAATCAAACCAATCAATAAGAAAGGTTGTATTGTTGAGAATTTGAGAAACATTCGAAATTGAATGATTCGTATGCTTGTGTTTATGTTGTTTGGTGATCTTTCTATCAAGTTCTATTAGTTCAAAGATTTTGCACGAGACAAAAAAAGGAAACCAACGATTCCCAAACCATAGCCTAGGCAAATACAACCAATCAATAAGAAAGGTTGTATTATTGAGAATTGGAGAAACATTCGAAATCGCATGATTCGTGTGCTTGTGTTTTTGTTGTTTGGTGATCTTTCTATCAAGTTCTATTAGTTCAAAGATTTTTTGACGAGAAATAAAATGGAAACCAACACTTGCCAAACCATAGCCTAGGCAAATCAAACCAATCAATAAGAAAGGTTGTATTATTGAGAATTTGAGAAACATTCGAAATCGCATGATTCGTATGCTTGTGTTTGTTTTGTTTGGTGATCTTTCTATCAAGTTCTATTAGTTCAAAGATTGATGGACTAGTAAAAGATTGGAAACCAACACTTGCCAAACCATAGCCTAGGCCAATCAAACCAATCAATAACAAAAGTTGTATTATTGAGAATTTGAGAAACATTCGGAATAGCATGATTCGTATGCTTGTGTTGGTGTTGTTTGGTGATCTTTCTATCAAGTTCTATTAGCTCAAAGATATTTGGACGAGAAAAAGAATGGAAATCAACGGTTCCTAAACCATAGCCTAGGCAAATCAAACCAATGAATAAGAAAGGTTGTATTACTGAGAATTTGAGAAACATTCGAAATTGGATGATTCGTATGCTTGTGTTTGTGTTGTTTAGCGATCTTTCTATCAAGTTCAACTAGTTCAAAGATTTTTGGACGAGAAAAGGAATGGAAACCAACGGTTCCCAAACCATAGCATGGGCAAATCAAACCAATCAATAAGAAAGGTTGTGTTATTGAGAATTTAAGAACATTCGGAATCGAATGATTCGTATGCTTGTGTTTGTTTTGTTTGGTGATCTTTCTATCAGTTCTATTAGTTCAAAGATCTATGGACTAGAAAAAGAATGGAAACCAACACTTGCCAAACCATAGCCTAGGCAAATCAAACCAATCAATAAGAAAGGTTGTATTATTGAGAACTTGAGAAACATTCGAAATCGCATGAATCGTATGCTTGTGTTTTTGTTGTTTGGTGATCTTTCTATCAAGTTCTATTAATTCAAAGATTTTTCGACGAGAAAAAGAATGGAAACCAACGGTTCCCAAACCATAGCCTAGGCAAATCAAAGCAATCAATAAGAAGGGTTGTGTTATTGAGAATTTGAGAAACATTCGAAATCGCATGATTCGTATGCTTGTGTTTGTCTTGTTTAGTGATCTTTCTATCAAGTTCCATTAGTTCAAAGATTTTTGGACGAGAAAAAGAATGGAAACCAACGGTTCCAAAATCATAGCCTAGGAAAATCAAACCAACAAATAAGAAAGGTTGTGCTATTGAGAATTTGAGAAACATTCGAAATCGCATGATTCGTATGCTTGTGTTTGTATTGTTTGGTGATCTTTCTATCATGTTCTATTAGTTCAAAGGTTTTTGGACGAGAAAAAGAATGGAAACCAACGATTCCCAAACCATAGCCTAGGCAAATCAAACCAATCAATAAGAAAGGTTGTGTTATTAACAATTTGAGAAACATTCGAAATCGCATGATTCGTATGCTTGTGTTTGTGTTGTTTGGTGATCTTTCTATCAAGTTCTATTAGTTCAAGGATTTATGGACTAGAAAAAGAATGGAAACCAACACTTGCCAAACCATAGCCTAGGCAAATCAAACCAATCAATAAGAAAGGTTGTATTATTGAGAATTTGAGAAACATTCGAAATCGGACGATTCGTGTGCTTGTGTTTTTGTTGGTTGGTGATCTTTCTATCAAGTTCTATTAGTTCAAAGATTTTATGACGAGAAAATGAATGGAAACCAACACTTGCCAAACCATAGCCTAGGCAAATCAAACCAATCATTAAGAAAGGTTGTATTACTGAGAAGTTGAGAAACGTTCGAAATCGCATGATTCGTATGCCTGTGTTTGTGTTGTTTGGTGATCTTTCTATCAAGTTATATTAGTTCAAAGATTTTGGACGAGAAAAAGAATGGAAACCAACGGTTCCCAAACCATAGCCTCGACAAATCAAACCAATCAATAAGAAAGGTTGTGTTATTGAGAATTTGAGAAACATTCAAAATCGCTTGATTCGTATGCTTGTGTTTGTGTTGTTTGGTGATCTTTCTATCAAGTTCTATTAGTTCAAAAATTTTTGGACGAGAAAAAGAATGGAAACCAGTGGTTCCCAAACCATAGCCTAGGCAAATCAAACCAACAAATAAGAAAGGTTGTGCTATTGAGAATTTGAGAAACATTCGAAATCGCATGATTCGTATGCTTGTGTTTGTATTTTTTGGTGATCTTTCTATCATGTTCTATTAGTTCAAAGATTTTTGGACGAGAAAAAGAATGGAAACCAACGATTCCCAAACCATAGCCTAGGCAAATCAAACCAATCAATAAGAAAGGTTGTGTTATTCACAATTTGAGAAACATTCAAAATCGAATGATTCGTATGCTTGTGTTTGTGTTGTTTGGTGATCTTTCTATCAAGTTCTATTAGTTCAAAGATTTTTGGATGAGAAAAAGAATGGAAACCAACGATTCCCAAACCATAGCCTAGGCAAATCAAACCAATCAATAAGAAAGGTTGTGTCATTAACAATTTGAGAAACATTCGAAATCGCATGATTCGTATGCTTGTGTTTGTGTTGTTTGGTGATCTTTCTATCAAGTTCTATTAGTTCAAAGATTTTTGGACGAGAAAAAGAATGGAAACCAACGATTCCCAAACCATAGCCTAGGCAAATCAAACCAATCAATAAGAAAGGTTGTGTTATTAACAATTTGAGAAACATTCGAAATCGCATGATTCGTATGCTTGTGTTTGTGTTGTTTGGTGATCTTTCTATCAAGTTCTATTAGTTCAAAGATTTATGGACTAGAAAAAGAATGGAAACCAACACTTGCCAAACCATAGCCTAGGCAAATCAAACCAATCAATAAGAAAGGTTGTATTACTGAGAATTTGAGAAACATTCGAAATCGGACGATTCGTGTGCTGGTGTTTTTGTTGGTTGGTGATCTTTCTATAAAGTTCTATTAGTTCAAAGATTTTATGACGAGAAAATGAATGGAAACCCACACTTAGCAAACCATAGCCTAGGCAAATCAAACCAATCATTAAGAAAGGCTGTATTACTGAGAATTTGAGAAACATTCGAAATCGCATGATTCGTATGCTTGCGTTTGTGTTGTTTGGTGATCTTTCTATCAAGTTCTATTAGTTCAAAGATTTTGGACGAGAAAAAGAATGGAAACCAACAGTTCCCAAACCATAGCCTCGGCAAATCAAACCAATCAATAAGAAAGGTTGTGTTATTAACAATTTGAGAAACATTCGAAATCGCATGATTCGTATGCTTGTGTTTGTGTTGTTTGGTGATCTTTCTATCAAGTTCTATTAGTTCAAAGATTTATGGAGTAGAAAAAGAATGGAAACCAACACTTGCCAAACCATAGCCTAGGCAAATCAAAC
The DNA here is from genome assembly GCA_963924305.1 of Polygonum maritimum. Taxonomy (NCBI): domain Eukaryota; kingdom Viridiplantae; phylum Streptophyta; class Magnoliopsida; order Caryophyllales; family Polygonaceae; genus Polygonum; species Polygonum maritimum. Next base: position 22,466,210 of record OZ002735.1, read on the forward strand.
CAATCAATAAGAACGGTTGTATTATTTTGAATTTGAGAAACATTCGAAATCGCATTATTCGTATGCTTGTGTTTGTGTTTGGTGATCTTTCTAACAAGTTCAAATAGTTCAAAGATTTTTGGACGAGAAAAAGAATGGAAACCAACGGTTCCAAAATCATAGCCTAGGAAAATCAAACCAACAAATAAGAAATGTTGTGCTATTGAGAATTTGAGAAACATTCGAAATCGCATGATTCGTATGCTTGTGTTTGTATTGTTTGCTGATCTTTCTATCATGTTCTATTAGTTCAAAGATTTTTGGAAGAGAAAAAGAATGGAAACCAACGGTTCCCAATCCATAGCCTCGGCAAATCAAACCAATCAATAAGAAAGGTTGTGTTATTGAGAATTTGAGAAACATTCAAAATCGCATGATTCGTATGCTTGTGTTTGTGTTGTTTGGTGATCTTTCTATCAAGTTCTATTAGTTCAAAGATTTTTGGACGAGAAAAAGAATGGAAACCAACGATTCCCAAACCATAGCCTAGGCAAATCAAACCAATCAATAAGAAAGGTTGTGTTATTAACAATTTGAGAAACATTCGAAATCGCATGATTCGTATGCTTGTGTTTGTGTTGTTTGGTGATCTTTCTATCAAGTTCTATTAGTTCAAAGATTTTTGGACGAGAAAAAGAATGGAAACCAACGATTCCCAAACCATAGCCTAGGCAAATCAAACCAATCAATAAGAAAGGTTGTGTTATTAACAATTTGAGAAACATTCGAAATCGCATGATTCGTATGCTTGTGTTTGTGTTGTTTGGTGATCTTTCTATCAAGTTCTATTAGTTCAAAGATTTTTGGACGAGAAAAAGAATGGAAACCAACGATTCCCAAACCATAGCCTAGGCAAATCAAACCAATCAATAAGAAAGGTTGTGTTATTAACAATTTGAGAAACATTCGAAATCGCATGATTCGTATGCTTGTGTTTGTGTTGTTTGGTGATCTTTCTATCAAGTTCTATTAGTTCAAAGATTTATGGACTAGAAAAAGAATGGAAACCAACACTTGCCAAACCATAGCCTAGGCAAATCAAACCAATCAATAAGAAAGGTTGTATTATTGCGAATTTGAGAAACATTCGAAATCGGACGATTCGTGTGCTTGTGTTTTTATTGGTTGATGATCTTTCTATCAAGTTCTATTAGTTCAAAGATTTTATGACGAGAAAATGAATGGAAACCAATACTTGCCAAACCATAGCCTAGGCAAATCAAACCAATCATTAAGAAAGGTTGTATTACTGAGAATTTGAGAAACATTCGAAATCGCATGATTCGTATGCTTGTGTTTGTGTTGTTTGGTGATCTTTCTATCAAGTTATATTAGTTCAAAGATTTTGGACGAGAAAAAGAATGGAAACCAACGGTTCCCAATCCATAGCCTTGGCAAATTAAACCAATCAATAAGAAAGGTTGTGTTATTGAGAATTTGAGAAACATTCAAAATCGCATGATTCGTATGCTTGTGTTTGTGTTGTTTGGTGATCTTTCTATCAAGTTCTATTAGTTCAAAGATTTTTGGACGAGAAAAAGAATGGAAACCAACGATTCCCAAACCATAGCCTAGGCAAATCAAACCAATCAATAAGAAAGGTTGTGTTATTAACAATTTGAGAAACATTCGAAATCGCATGATTCGTATGCTTGTGTTTGTGTTGTTTGGTGATCTTTCTATCAAGTTCTATTAGTTCAAAGATTTTTGGACGAGAAAAAGAATGGAAACCAACGATTCCCAAACCATAGCCTAGGCAAATCAAACCAATCAATAAGAAAGGTTGTGTTATTAACAATTTGAGAAACATTCGAAATCGCATGATTCGTATGCTTGTGTTTGTGTTGTTTGGTGATCTTTCTATCAAGTTCTATTAGTTCAAAGATTTTTGGACGAGAAAAAGAATGGAAACCAACGATTCCCAAACCATAGCCTAGGCAAATCAAACCAATCAATAAGAAAGGTTGTGTTATTAACAATTTGAGAAACATTCGAAATCGCATGATTCGTATGCTTGTGTTTGTGTTGTTTGGTGATCTTTCTATCAAGTTCTATTAGTTCAAAGATTTATGGACTAGAAAAAGAATGGAAACCAACACTTGCCAAACCATAGCCTAGGCAAATCAAACCAATCAATAAGAAAGGTTGTATTATTGAGAATTTGAGAAACATTCGAAATCGGACGATTCGTGTGCTTGTGTTTTTATTGGTTGATGATCTTTCTATCAAGTTCTATTAGTTCAAAGATTTTATGACGAGAAAATGAATGGAAACCAACACTTGCCAAACCATAGCCTAGGCAAATCAAACCAATCATTAAGAAAGGTTGTATTACTGAGAATTTGAGAAACATTCGAAATCGCATGATTCGTATGCTTGTGTTTGTGTTGTTTGGTGATCTTTCTATCAAGTTATATTAGTTCAAAGATTTTGGACGAGAAAAAGAATGGAAACCAACGGTTCCCAATCCATAGCCTCGGCAAATCAAACCAATCAATAAGAAAGGTTGTGTTATTAACAATTTGAGAAACATTCGAAATCGCATGATAAATATGCTTGTGTTTGTGTTGTTTGGTGATCTTTCTATCAAGTTCTATTAGTTCAAAGATTTTTGGACGAGAAAAAGAATGGAAACCAACGATTCCCAAACCATAGCCTAGGCAAATCAAACCAATCAATAAGAAAGGTTGTGTTATTAACAATTTGAGAAACATTCGAAATCGGATGATTCATATGCTTGTGTTTGTGTTGTTTGGTGATCTTTCTATCAAGTTCTATTAGTTCAAAGATTTTTGGACGAGAAAAAGAATGGAAACCAATGATTCTCAAACCATAGCCTAGGCAAATCAAACCAATCAATAAGAAAGGTTGTGTTATTAACAATTTGAGAAACATTCGAAATCGCATGATTCGTATGCTTGTGTTTGTGTGGTTTGGTTATCTTTCTATCAAGTTCTATTAGTTCAAAGATTTATGGACTAGAAAAAGAATGGAAACCAACACTTGCCAAACCATAGCCTAGGCAAATCAAACCAATCAATAAGAACGGTTGTATTATTTTGAATTTGAGAAACATTCGAAATCGCATGATTCGTATGCTTGTGTTTGTGTTTGGTGATCTTTCTAACAAGTTCAAATAGTTCAAAGATTTTTGGACGAGAAAAAGAATGGAAACCAACGGTTCCAAAATCATAGCCTAGGAAAATCAAACCAACAAATAAGAAAGGTTGTGCTATTGAGAATTTGAGAAACATTCGAAATCGCATGATTCGTATGCTTGTGTTTGTATTGTTTGGTGATCTTTCTATCATGTTCTATTAGTTCAAAGATTTTTGGAAGAGAAAAAGAATGGAAACCAACGATTCCCAAACCATAGCCTAGGCAAATCAAACCAATCAATAAGAAAGGTTGTGTTATTAACAATTTGAGAAACATTCGAAATCGCATGATTCGTATGCTTGTGTTTGTGTTGTTTGGTGATCTTTCTATCAAGTTCTATTAGTTCAAAGATTTATGGACTAGAAAAAGAATGGAAACCAACACTTGCCAAACCATAGCCTAGGCAAATCAAACCAATCAATAAGAAAGGTTGTATTATTGAGAATTTGAGAAACATTCGAAATCGGACGATTCGTGTGCTTGTGTTTTTATTGGTTGATGATCTTTCTATCAAGTTCTATTAGTTCAAAGATTTTATGACGAGAAAATGAATGGAAACCAACACTTGCCAAACCATAGCCTAGGCAAATCAAACCAATCATTAAGAAAGGTTGTATTACTGAGAATTTGAGAAACATTCGAAATCGCATGATTCGTATGCTTGTGTTTGTGTTGTTTGGTGATCTTTCTATCAAGTTATATTAGTTCAAAGATTTTGGACGAGAAAAAGAATGGAAACCAACGGTTCCCAATCCATAGCCTCGGCAAATCAAACCAATCAATAAGAAAGGTTGTGTTATTGAGAATTTGAGAAACATTCAAAATCGCATGATTCGTATGCTTGTGTTTGTGTTGTTTGGTGATCTTTCTATCAAGTTCTATTAGTTCAAAGATTTTTGGACGAGAAAAAGAATGGAAACCAACGATTCCCAAACCCTAGCCTAGGCAAATCAAACCAATCAATAAGAAAGGTTGTGTTATTAACAATTTGAGAAACATTCGAAATCGCATGATAAATATGCTTGTGTTTGTGTTGTTTGGTGATCTTTCTATCAAGTTCTATTAGTTCAAAGATTTTTGGACGAGAAAAAGAATGGAAACCAACGATTCCCAAACCATAGCCTAGGCAAATCAAACCAATCAATAAGAAAGGTTGTGTTATTAACAATTTGAGAAACATTCGAAATCGGATGATTCATATGCTTGTGTTTGTGTTGTTTGGTGATCTTTCTATCAAGTTCTATTAGTTCAAAGATTTTTGGACGAGAAAAAGAATGGAAACCAACGATTCTCAAACCATAGCCTAGGCAAATCAAACCAATCAATAAGAAAGGTTGTGTTATTAACAATTTGAGAAACATTCGAAATCGCATGATTCGTATGCTTGTGTTTGTGTGGTTTGGTTATCTTTCTATCAAGTTCTATTAGTTCAAAGATTTATGGACTAGAAAAAGAATGGAAACCAACACTTGCCAAACCATAGCCTAGGCAAATCAAACCAATCAATAAGAACGGTTGTATTATTTTGAATTTGAGAAACATTCGAAATCGCATGATTCGTATGCTTGTGTTTGTGTTTGGTGATCTTTCTAACAAGTTCAAATAGTTCAAAGATTTTTGGACGAGAAAAAGAATGGAAACCAACGGTTCCAAAATCATAGCCTAGGAAAATCAAACCAACAAATAAGAAAGGTTGTGCTATTGAGAATTTGAGAAACATTCGAAATCGCATGATTCGTATGCTTGTGTTTGTATTGTTTGGTGATCTTTCTATCATGTTCTATTAGTTCAAAGATTTTTGGAAGAGAAAAAGAATGGAAACCAACGATTCCCAAACCATAGCCTAGGCAAATCAAACCAATCAATAAGAAAGGTTGTGTTATTAACAATTTGAGAAACATTCGAAATCGCATGATTCGTATGCTTGTGTTTGTGTTGTTTGGTGATCTTTCTATCAAGTTCTATTAGTTCAAAGATTTATGGACTAGAAAAAGAATGGAAACCAACACTTGCCAAACCATAGCCTAGGCAAATCAAACCAATCAATAAGAAAGGTTGTATTATTGAGAATTTGAGAAACATTCGAAATCGGACGATTCGTGTGCTTGTGTTTTTATTGGTTGATGATCTTTCTATCAAGTTCTATTAGTTCAAAGATTTTATGACGAGAAAATGAATGGAAACCAACACTTGCCAAACCATAGCCTAGGCAAATCAAACCAATCATTAAGAAAGGTTGTATTACTGAGAATTTGAGAAACATTCGAAATCGCATGATTCGTATGCTTGTGTTTGTGTTGTTTGGTGATCTTTCTATCAAGTTATATTAGTTCAAAGATTTTGGACGAGAAAAAGAATGGAAACCAACGGTTCCCAATCCATAGCCTCGGCAAATCAAACCAATCAATAAGAAAGGTTGTGTTATTGAGAATTTGAGAAACATTCAAAATCGCATGATTCGTATGCTTGTGTTTGTGTTGTTTGGTGATCTTTCTATCAAGTTCTATTAGTTCAAAGATTTTTGGACGAGAAAAAGAATGGAAACCAACGATTCCCAAACCATAGCCTAGGCAAATCAAACCAATCAATAAGAAAGGTTGTGTTATTAACAATTTGAGAAACATTCGAAATCGCATGATTCGTATGCTTGTGTTTGTGTTGTTTGGTGATCTTTCTATCAAGTTCTATTAGTTCAAAGATTTTTGGACGAGAAAAAGAATGGAAACCAACGATTCCCAAACCATAGCCTAGGCAAATCAAACCAATCAATAAGAAAGGTTGTGTTATTAACAATTTGAGAAACATTCGAAATCGCATGATTCGTATGCTTGTGTTTGTGTTGTTTGGTGATCTTTCTATCAAGTTCTATTAGTTCAAAGATTTTTGGACGAGAAAAAGAATGGAAACCAACGATTCCGAAACCATAGCCTAGGCAAATCAAACCAATCAATAAGAAAGGTTGTGTTATTAACAATTTGAGAAACATTCGAAATCGCATGATTCGTATGCTTGTGTTTGTGTTGTTTGGTGATCTTTCTATCAAGTTCTATTAGTTCAAAGATTTATGGACTAGAAAAAGAATGGAAACCAACACTTGCCAAACCATAGCCTAGGCAAATCAAACCAATCAATAAGAAAGGTTGTATTATTGAGAATTTGAGAAACATTCGAAATCGGACGATTCGTGTGCTTGTGTTTTTATTGGTTGATGATCTTTCTATCAAGTTCTATTAGTTCAAAGATTTTATGACGAGAAAATGAATGGAAACCAACACTTGCCAAACCATAGCCTAGGCAAATCAAACCAATCATTAAGAAAGGTTGTATTACTGAGAATTTGAGAAACATTCGAAATCGCATGATTCGTATGCTTGTGTTTGTGTTGTTTGGTGATCTTTCTATCAAGTTATATTAGTTCAAAGATTTTGGACGAGAAAAAGAATGGAAACCAACGGTTCCCAATCCATAGCCTCGGCAAATCAAACCAATCAATAAGAAAGGTTGTGTTATTGAGAATTTGAGAAACATTCAAAATCGCATGATTCGTATGCTTGTGTTTGTGTTGTTTGGTGATCTTTCTATCAAGTTCTATTAGTTCAAAGATTTTTGGACGAGAAAAAGAATGGAAACCAACGATTCCCAAACCATAGCCTAGGCAAATCAAACCAATCAATAAGAAAGGTTGTGTTATTAACAATTTGAGAAACATTCGAAATCGCATGATTCGTATGCTTGTGTTTGTGTTGTTTGGTGATCTTTCTATCAAGTTCTATTAGTTCAAAGATTTTTGGACGAGAAAAAGAATGGAAACCAACGATTCCCAAACCATAGCCTAGGCAAATCAAACCAATCAATAAGAAAGGTTGTGTTATTAAACATTTGAGAAACATTCGAAATCGCATGATTCGTATGCTTGTGTTTGTGTTGTTTGGTGATCTTTCTATCAAGTTCTATTAGTTCAAAGATTTTTGGACGAGAAAAAGAATGGAAACCAACGATTCCCAAACCATAGCCTAGGCAAATCAAACCAATCAATAAGAAAGGTTGTGTTATTAACAATTTGAGAAACATTCGAAATCGCATGATTCGTATGCTTGTGTTTGTGTGGTTTGGTTATCTTTCTATCAAGTTCTATTAGTTCAAAGATTTATGGACTAGAAAAAGAATGGAAACCAACACTTGCCAAACCATAGCCTAGGCAAATCAAACCAATCAATAAGAACGGTTGTATTATTTTGAATTTGAGAAACATTCGAAATCGCATGATTCGTATGCTTGTGTTTGTGTTTGGTGATCTTTCTAACAAGTTCAAATAGTTCAAGGATTTTTGGACGAGAAAAAGAATGGAAACCAACGGTTCCAAAATCATAGCCTAGGAAAATCAAACCAACAAATAAGAAAGGTTGTGCTATTGAGAATTTGAGAAACATTCGAAATCGCATGATTCGTATGCTTGTGTTTGTATTGTTTGGTGATCTTTCTATCATGTTCTATTAGTTCAAAGATTTTTGGAAGAGAAAAAGAATGGAAACCAACGATTCCCAAACCATAGCCTAGGCAAATCAAACCAATCAATAAGAAAGGTTGTGTTATTAACAATTTGAGAAACATTCGAAATCGCATGATTCGTATGCTTGTGTTTGTGTTGTTTGGTGATCTTTCTATCAAGTTCTATTAGTTCAAAGATTTATGGACTAGAAAAAGAATGGAAACCAACACTTGCCAAACCATAGCCTAGGCAAATCAAACCAATCAATAAGAAAGGTTGTATTATTGAGAATTTGAGAAACATTCGAAATCGGACGATTCGTGTGCTTGTGTTTTTATTGGTTGATGATCTTTCTATCAAGTTCTATTAGTTCAAAGATTTTATGACGAGAAAATGAATGGAAACCAACACTTGCCAAACCATAGCCTAGGCAAATCAAACCAATCATTAAGAAAGGTTGTATTACTGAGAATTTGAGAAACATTCGAAATCGCATGATTCGTATGCTTGTGTTTGTGTTGTTTGGTGATCTTTCTATCAAGTTATATTAGTTCAAAGATTTTGGACGAGAAAAAGAATGGAAACCAACGGTTCCCAATCCATAGCCTCGGCAAATCAAACCAATCAATAAGAAAGGTTGTGTTATTGAGAATTTGAGAAACATTCAAAATCGCATGATTCGTATGCTTGTGTTTGTGTTGTTTGGTGATCTTTCTATGAAGTTCAATTAGTTCAAAGATTTTTGGACGAGAAAAAGAATGGAAACCAACGATTCCCAAACCATAGCCTAGGCAAATCAAACCAATCAATAAGAAAGGTTGTGTTATTAACAATTTGAGAAACATTCGAAATCGCATGATTCGTATGCTTGTGTTTGTGTTGTTTGGTGATCTTTCTATCAAGTTCTATTAGTTCAAAGATTTTTGGACGAGAAAAAGAATGGAAACCAACAATTCCCAAACCATAGCCTAGGCAAATCAAACCAATCAATAAGAAAGGTTGTGTTATTAACAATTTGAGAAACATTCGAAATCGCATGATTCGTATGCTTGTGTTTGTGTTGTTTGGTGATCTTTCTATCAAGTTCTATTAGTTCAAAGATTTTTGGACGAGACAAAGAATGGAAACCAACGATTCCCAAACCATAGCCTAGGCAAATCAAACCAATCAATAAGAAAGGTTGTGTTATTAACAATTTGAGAAACATTCGAAATCGCATGATTCGTATGCTTGTGTTTGTGTTGTTTGGTGATCTTTCTATCAAGTTCTATTAGTTCAAAGATTTATGGACTAGAAAAAGAATGGAAACCAACACTTGCCAAACCATAGCCTAGGCAAATCAAACCAATCAATAAGAAAGGTTGTATTATTGAGAATTTGAGAAACATTCGAAATCGGACGATTCGTGTGCTTGTGTTTTTATTGGTTGATGATCTTTCTATCAAGTTCTATTAGTTCAAAGATTTTATGACGAGAAAATGAATGGAAACCAACACTTGCCAAACCATAGCCTAGGCAAATCAAACCAATCATTAAGAAAGGTTGTATTACTGAGAATTTGAGAAACATTCGAAATCGCATGATTCGTATGCTTGTGTTTGTGTTGTTTGGTGATCTTTCTATCAAGTTATATTAGTTCAAAGATTTTGGACGAGAAAAAGAATGGAAACCAACGGTTCCCAATCCATAGCCTCGGCAAATCAAACCAATCAATAAGAAAGGTTGTGTTATTGAGAATTTGAGAAACATTCAAAATCGCATGATTCGTATGCTTGTGTTTGTGTTGTTTGGTGATCTTTCTATCAAGTTCTATTAGTTCAAAGATTTTTGGACGAGAAAAAGAATGGAAACCAACGATTCCCAAACCATAGCCTAGGCAAATCAAACCAATCAATAAGAAAGGTTGTGTTATTAACAATTTGAGAAACATTCGAAATCGCATGATTCGTATGCTTGTGTTTGTGTTGTTTGGTGATCTTTCTATCAAGTTCTATTAGTTCAAAGATTTTTGGACGAGAAAAAGAATGGAAACCAACGATTCCCAAACCATAGCCTAGGCAAATCAAACCAATCAATAAGAAAGGTTGTGTTATTAACAATTTGAGAAACATTCGAAATCGCATGATTCGTATGCTTGTGTTTGTGTTGTTTGGTGATCTTTCTATCAAGTTCTATTAGTTCAAAGATTTTTGGACGAGAAAAAGAATGGAAACCAACGATTCCCAAACCATAGCCTAGGCAAATCAAACCAATCAATAAGAAAGGTTGTGTTATTAACAATTTGAGAAACATTCGAAATCGCATGATTCGTATGCTTGTGTTTGTGTGGTTTGGTTATCTTTCTATCAAGTTCTATTAGTTCAAAGATTTATGGACTAGAAAAAGAATGGAAACCAACACTTGCCAAACCATAGCCTAGGCAAATCAAACCAATCAATAAGAACGGTTGTATTATTTTGAATTTGAGAAACATTCGAAATCGCATGATTCGTATGCTTGTGTTTGTGTTTGGTGATCTTTCTAACAAGTTCAAATAGTTCAAAGATTTTTGGACGAGAAAAAGAATGGAAACCAACGGTTCCAAAATCATAGCCTAGGAAAATCAAACCAACAAATAAGAAAGGTTGTGCTATTGAGAATTTGAGAAACATTCGAAATCGCATGATTCGTATGCTTGTGTTTGTATTGTTTGGTGATCTTTCTATCATGTTCTATTAGTTCAAAGATTTTTGGAAGAGAAAAAGAATGGAAACCAACGATTCCCAAACCATAGCCTAGGCAAATCAAACCAATCAATAAGAAAGGTTGTGTTATTAACAATTTGAGAAACATTCGAAATCGCATGATTCGTATGCTTGTGTTTGTGTTGTTTGGTGATCTTTCTATCAAGTTCTATTAGTTCAAAGATTTATGGACTAGAAAAAGAATGGAAACCAACACTTGCCAAACCATAGCCTAGGCAAATCAAACCAATCAATAAGAAAGGTTGTATTATTGAGAATTTGAGAAACATTCGAAATCGGACGATTCGTGTGCTTGTGTTTTTATTGGTTGATGATCTTTCTATCAAGTTCTATTAGTTCAAAGATTTTATGACGAGAAAATGAATGGAAACCAACACTTGCCAAACTATAGCCTAGGCAAATCAAACCAATCATTAAGAAAGGTTGTATTACTGAGAATTTGAGAAACATTCGAAATCGCATGATTCGTATGCTTGTGTTTGTGTTGTTTGGTGATCTTTCTATCAAGTTATATTAGTTCAAAGATTTTGGACGAGAAAAAGAATGGAAACCAACGGTTCCCAATCCATAGCCTCGGCAAATCAAACCAATCAATAAGAAAGGTTGTGTTATTGAGAATTTGAGAAACATTCAAAATCGCATGATTCGTATGCTTGTGTTTGTGTTGTTTGGTGATCTTTCTATCAAGTTCTATTAGTTCAAAGATTTTTGGACGAGAAAAAGAATGGAAACCAACGATTCGCAAACCATAGCCTAGGCAAATCAAACCAATCAATAAGAAAGGTTGTGTTATTAACAATTTGAGAAACATTCGAAATCGCATGATTCGTATGCTTGTGTTTGTGTTGTTTGGTGATCTTTCTATCAAGTTCTATTAGTTCAAAGATTTTGGACGAGAAAAAGAATGGAAACCAACAGTTCCCAAACCATAGCCTCGGCAAATCAAACCAATCAATAAGAAAGGTTGTGTTATTGAGAATTTGAGAAACATTCGAAATCGCATGATTCGTATGCTTGTGTTTGTGTGGTTTGGTGATCTTTCTATCAAGTTCTATTAGTTCAAAGATTTATGGACTAGAAAAAGAATGGAAACCAACACTTGCCAAACCATAGCCTAGGCAAATCAAATCAATCAATAAGAACGGTTGTATTATTTTGAATTTGAGAAACATTCGAAATCGCATGATTCGTATGCTTGTGTTTGTGTTTGGTGATCTTTCTAACAAGTTCAAATAGTTCAAAGATTTTTGGACGAGAAAAAGAATGGAAACCAATAGTTCCGAAACCATAACCTAGGCAAATCAAACCAATCAATAAGAAAGGTTGTATTATTGAGAATTTGAGAAACATTCGAAATCGCATGATTCGTGTGCTTGTGTTTTTGTTGTTTGGTGATCTTCCTATCAATTTCTATTAGTTCAAAGATTTTTTGACGAGAAAAAAGAATGGAAACCAGCACTTGCCAAACCAAAGCCTAGGCATATCAAACCAATCAATAAGAAAGGTTGTATTACTGAGAATTTGAGAAACATTCGAAATCGCATGATTCGTATGCTTGTGTTTGTGTTGTTTGGTGATCTTTCTATCAGTTTCAATTAGTTCAAAGATTTTTAGACGAGAAAAAGAATGAAAACCAACGGTTCCCAAACCATAGCCTAGGCAAATCAAACCAATCAATAAGAAAGGTTGTGTTATTGAGTATTTGAGAACATTCGGAATCGCATGATTCGTATGCTTGTGTTTGTGTTGTTTGGTGTTCTTTCTATCAAGTTCTATTAGTTCAAAGATTTATGGACTAGAAAAAGAATGGAAACCAACACTTGCCAAACCGTAGCCTAGGCAAATCAAACCAATCAATAAGAAAGGTTGTGTTATTGAGAATTTGAGAAGCATTCGGAATCACATGACTCGAAAGCTTGTGTTTGTGTTGTTTGGTGATCTTTCTATCAAGTTCTATTAGTTCAAAGATTTTTCTACGAGAAAAAGAATGGAAACCAACGGTTCCCAAACCATAGCCTCGGCAAATCAAACCAATCAATAAGAAAGGTTGTGTTATTGAGAATTTGAGAAACATTCAAAATCGCATGATTCGTATGCTTGTGTTTGTGTTGTTTGGTGATCTTTCTATCAAGTTCTATTAGTTCAAAGATTTTTGGACGAGAAAAAGAATGGAAACCAACGATTCCCAAACCATAGCCTAGGCAAATCAAACCAATCAATAAGAAAGGTTGTGTTATTAACAATTTGAGAAACATTCGAAATCGCATGATTCGTATGCTTGTGTTTGTGTTGTTTGGTGATCTTTCTATCAAGTTCTATTAGTTCAAAGATTTTTGGACGAGAAAAAGAATGGAAACTAACGATTCCCAAACCATAGCCTAGGCAAATCAAACCAATCAATAAGAAAGGTTGTGTTATTAACAATTTGAGAAACATTCGAAATCGCATGATTCGTATGCTTGTGTTTGTGTTGTTTGGTGATCTTTCTATCAAGTTCTATTAGTTCAAAGATTTTTGGACGAGAAAAAGAATGGAAACCAACGATTCCCAAACCATAGCCTAGGCAAATCAAACCAATCAATAAGAAAGGTTGTGTTATTAACAATTTGAGAAACATTCGAAATCGCATGATTCGTATGCTTATGTTTGTGTTGTTTGGTGATCTTTCTATCAAGTTCTATTAGTTCAAAGATTTATGGACTAGAAAAAGAATGGAAACCAACACTTGCCAAACCATAGCCTAGGCAAATCAAACCAATCAATAAGAAAGGTTGTATTATTGAGAATTTGAGAAACATTCGAAATCGGACGATTCGTGTGCTTGTGTTTTTGTTGGTTGGTGATCTTTCTATCAAGTTCTATTAGTTCAAAGATTTTATGACGAGAAAATGAATGGAAACCCACACTTAGCAAACCATAGCCTAGGCAAATCAAACCAATCATTAAGAAAGGCTGTATTACTGAGAATTTGAGAAACATTCGAAATCGCATGATTCGTATGCTTGCGTTTGTGTTGTTTGGTGATCTTTCTATCAAGTTCTATTAGTTCAAAGATTTTGGACGAGAAAAAGAATGGAAACCAACAGTTCCCAAACCATAGCCTCGGCAAATCAAACCAATCAATAAGAAAGGTTGTGTTATTGAGAATTTGAGAAACATTCGAAATCGCATGATTCGTATGCTTGTGTTTGTGTGGTTTGGTGATCTTTCTATCAAGTTCTATTAGTTCAAAGAATTATGGACTAGAAAAAGAATGGAAACCAACACTTGCCAAACCATAGCCTAGGCAAATCAAATCAATCAATAAGAACGGTTGTATTATTTTGAATTTGAGAAACATTCGAAATCGCATGATTCGTATGCTTGTGTTTGTGTTTGGTGATCTTTCTAACAAGTTCAAATAGTTCAAAGATTTTTGGACGAGAAAAAGAATGGAAACCAATAGTTCCGAAACCATAACCTAGGCAAATCAAACCAATCAATAAGAAAGGTTGTATTATTGAGAATTTGAGAAACATTCGAAATCGCATGATTCGTGTGCTTGTGTTTTTGTTGTTTGGTGATCTTCCTATCAATTTCTATTAGTTCAAAGATTTTTTGACGAGAAAAAAGAATGGAAACCAGCACTTGCCAAACCAAAGCCTAGGCATATCAAACCAATCAATAAGAAAGGTTGTATTACTGAGAATTTGAGAAACATTCGAAATCGCATGATTCGTATGCTTGTGTTTGTGTTGTTTGGTGATCTTTCTATCAGTTTCAATTAGTTCAAAGATTTTTAGACGAGAAAAAGAATGAAAACCAACGGTTCCCAAACCATAGCCTAGGCAAATCAAACCAATCAATAAGAAAGGTTGTGTTATTGAGTATTTGAGAACATTCGGAATCGCATGATTCGTATGCTTGTGTTTGTGTTGTTTGGTGTTCTTTCTATCAAGTTCTATTAGTTCAAAGATTTATGGACTAGAAAAAGAATGGAAACCAACACTTGCCAAACCGTAGCCTAGGCAAATCAAACCAATCAATAAGAAAGGTTGTGTTATTGAGAATTTGAGAAGCATTCGGAATCACATGACTCGAAAGCTTGTGTTTGTGTTGTTTGGTGATCTTTCTATCAAGTTCTATTAGTTCAAAGATTTTTCTACGAGAAAAAGAATGGAAACCAACGGTTCCCAAACCATAGCCTCGGCAAATCAAACCAATCAATAAGAAAGGTTGTGTTATTGAGAATTTGAGAAACATTCAAAATCGCATGATTCGTATGCTTGTGTTTGTGTTGTTTGGTGATCTTTCTATCAAGTTCTATTAGTTCAAAGATTTTTGGACGAGAAAAAGAATGGAAACCAACGATTCCCAAACCATAGCCTAGGCAAATCAAACCAATCAATAAGAAAGGTTGTGTTATTAACAATTTGAGAAACATTCGAAATCGCATGATTCGTATGCTTGTGTTTGTGTTGTTTGGTGATCTTTCTATCAAGTTCTATTAGTTCAAAGATTTTTGGACGAGAAAAAGAATGGAAACCAACGATTCCCAAACCATAGCCTAGGCAAATCAAACCAATCAATAAGAAAGGTTGTGTTATTAACAATTTGAGAAACATTCGAAATCGCATGATTCGTATGCTTGTGTTTGTGTTGTTTGGTGATCTTTCTATCAAGTTCTATTAGTTCAAAGATTTTTGGACGAGAAAAAGAATGGAAACCAACGATTCCCAAACCATAGCCTAGGCAAATCAAACCAATCAATAAGAAAGGTTGTGTTATTAACAATTTGAGAAACATTCGAAATCGCATGATTCGTATGCTTATGTTTGTGTTGTTTGGTGATCTTTCTATCAAGTTCTATTAGTTCAAAGATTTATGGAATAGAAAAAGAATGGAAACCAACACTTGCCAAACCATAGCCTAGGCAAATCAAACCAATCAATAAGAAAGGTTGTATTATTGAGAATTTGAGAAACATTCGAAATCGGACGATTCGTGTGCTTGTGTTTTTGTTGGTTGGTGATCTTTCTATCAAGTTCTATTAGTTCAAAGATTTTATGACGAGAAAATGAATGGAAACCCACACT
Organism: Polygonum maritimum; assembly: GCA_963924305.1. NCBI lineage: Eukaryota > Viridiplantae > Streptophyta > Magnoliopsida > Caryophyllales > Polygonaceae > Polygonum > Polygonum maritimum. Next base: position 22,481,716 of record OZ002735.1, read on the forward strand.
TAGCAAACCATAGCCTAGGCAAATCAAACCAATCATTAAGAAAGGCTGTATTACTGAGAATTTGAGAAACATTCGAAATCGCATGATTCGTATGCTTGCGTTTGTGTTGTTTGGTGATCTTTCTATCAAGTTCTATTAGTTCAAAGATTTTGGACGAGAAAAAGAATGGAAACCAACAGTTCCCAAACCATAGCCTCGGCAAATCAAACCAATCAATAAGAAAGGTTGTGTTATTGAGAATTTGAGAAACATTCGAAATCGCATGATTCGTATGCTTGTGTTTGTGTGGTTTGGTGATCTTTCTATCAAGTTCTATTAGTTCAAAGATTTATGGACTAGAAAAAGAATGGAAACCAACACTTGCCAAACCATAGCCTAGGCAAATCAAATCAATCAATAAGAACGGTTGTATTATTTTGAATTTGAGAAACATTCGAAATCGCATGATTCGTATGCTTGTGTTTGTGTTTGGTGATCTTTCTAACAAGTTCAAATAGTTCAAAGATTTTTGGACGAGAAAAAGAATGGAAACCAATAGTTCCGAAACCATAACCTAGGCAAATCAAACCAATCAATAAGAAAGGTTGTATTATTGAGAATTTGAGAAACATTCGAAATCGCATGATTCGTGTGCTTGTGTTTTTGTTGTTTGGTGATCTTCCTATCAATTTCTATTAGTTCAAAGATTTTTTGACGAGAAAAAAGAATGGAAACCAGCACTTGCCAAACCAAAGCCTAGGCATATCAAACCAATCAATAAGAAAGGTTGTATTACTGAGAATTTGAGAAACATTCGAAATCGCATGATTCGTATGCTTGTGTTTGTGTTGTTTGGTGATCTTTCTATCAGTTTCAATTAGTTCAAAGATTTTTAGACGAGAAAAAGAATGAAAACCAACGGTTCCCAAACCATAGCCTAGGCAAATCAAACCAATCAATAAGAAAGGTTGTGTTATTGAGTATTTGAGAACATTCGGAATCGCATGATTCGTATGCTTGTGTTTGTGTTGTTTGGTGTTCTTTCTATCAAGTTCTATTAGTTCAAAGATTTATGGACTAGAAAAAGAATGGAAACCAACACTTGCCAAACCGTAGCCTAGGCAAATCAAACCAATCAATAAGAAAGGTTGTGTTATTGAGAATTTGAGAAGCATTCGGAATCACATGACTCGAAAGCTTGTGTTTGTGTTGTTTGGTGATCTTTCTATCAAGTTCTATTAGTTCAAAGATTTTTCTACGAGAAAAAGAATGGAAACCAACGGTTCCCAAACCATAGCCTAGGCTAATCAAACCAATCAATAAGAAAGGTTGTGTTATTGAGAATTTGAGAAACATTCGAAATCGCATGATTTGTATGCTTGTGTTTGTGTTGTTTGGTGATCTTTCTATCAAGTTCTATTAGTTCAAAAAATTTTGGACGAGAAAAAGAATGGAAACCAACGGTTCCCAAATCATAGCCTAGGCAAATCAAACCTATCAATAAGAAAGGTTGTGTTTTTGAGAATTGGAGAAACATTCGAAATCGCATGATTCGTATGTAGGGGTGTACATCGGTTCAAAACCGAACCGAACCGACAAGAACCGAACCGAACCGAAAATCGAATTTGGACATTTTTGGAACCGAAAACCGAACCGAAATATTTCGGTTCGGTTCGGTTTCGGTCAAAACCGAAAAAACCGCCCTAATTAGTAAAAAGCTGAATTGAATTGAGCAATTTGAGCCCAAAAAACCTAAAAATCAAAAAAAAACTGAAAAAGCAGGAAGAAGCCTAAGAGACGATTGACGGATTGAGGAGGCAGCGACGAGGAGGGGGCCCGGAAACGACGCGTTGACGAAGAGGCCGGGAGACGACATGGAGCAGAGATGACGAAGCAAAGCACAAGGGTTGACGCAGCGGACGAGGAGGCTGAGAAACGTGAGGCCGAGAGAAGCACGAGGGTCGACGACATAGCAACGAGGAGGGTCCGACGCCGGGAGTAGGGATTGGAGTCTAGAGAAGCGGAGCCGGGGTCCCGCCGGCCGCCAACCCGGGGAGAAGTCAGAGGAGCGAAACGCGAGCCGGCGTGGGCAAGGCAGAGGAATCGGGGCGGGTTTGGCCGTTGTGGGAGACGGGCTGTCGGCCTGCGCGCCGTCGTGCGGTCGGAAGCGGGTCGGGTGCGAGCAGGGGGAGTCGAGTGGGTGGAGAGAGAGGGAAGGCGTCGCCGGGGTTGGTCTGCCACCGGGCGTGACCGGTGTGGTCAATCCCAGATCTGGCATGAAAACAGAAAGCGGCGCTGGCGCTGGAATGTTACATATGAATGTATATGTAACCCTAATGTGTTTTTTTTAAAATCGGTTTAACCAAACCGAACCGAAAAAAACCGAACCGAACCGAAACCGAAAATTTTGAATTACTTGAACCAAAAACCGAACCGATTATCCTCGGTTTCGGTTTGGTTCGGTTCGGTACGGTCGGTTCGGTTAATTTTTTTGGTTTTCTCGGTTTGATATTCAGCCCTATTCGTATGCTTGTGTTTGTGTTGTTTGGTGATCTTTCTATCAAGTTCTATTAGTTCAAAGATTTTTGGACGAGAAAAAGAATGGAAACCAACGGTTCCCAAACCATAGCCTAGGCAAATCAAACCAATCAATAAGAAAGGTTGTGTTATTGAGAATTTGACAAACATTCGAAATCGCATGATTCGTATGCTTGTGTTTGTGTTGTTTGGTGATCTTTCTATCAAGTTCTATTAGTTCAAAGATTTTTGGACGAGAAAAAGAATGGAAACCAACGATTCCCAAATCATAGCCTAGGCAAATCAAATCAATCAATAAGAGAGGTTGTGTTATAAAGAATTTGAGAAACATTCGAAATCGCATGATTCGTATGCTTGTGTTTGTGTTGTTTGGTGATCTTCCTATCAATTTCTATTAGTTCAAAGATTTATGGATTAGAAAAAGAATGGAAACCAACACTTGCCAAACCATAGCCTAGGCAAATCAAACCAATCAATAAGAAAGGTTGTATTATTGAGAATTTGAGAAACATTCGAAATCGCATGATTCGTATGCTTGTGTTTTTGTTGTTTCGTGATCTTTCTATCAAGTTCTATTAGTTCAAAGATTTTTGGACGAGAAAAGGAATGGAAACCAAGGATTCCCAAACCATAGCCTAGGCAACTCAAACCAATCAATAAGAAAGGTTGTGTTATTAAGAATTTGAGAAACATTCGAAATCGCTTGATTCGTATTCTTGTGTTTGTGTTGTTTGGTGATCTTCCTATCAAGTTCTATTAGTTCAAAGATTTATGGACTAAAAAAAGAATGGAAACTAACACTTGCCAAACCATAGCCTAGGCAAATCAAACCAATCAATAAGAAAGGTTGTATTATTGAGAATTTGAGAAACATTCGAAATCGCATGGTTCGTGTGCTTGTGTTTTTGTTGTTTGGTGATCTTTCTATCGAGTTCTATTAGTTCAAAGATTTTTTGACGAGAAAAAGAATGGAAACCAACACTTGCCAAACCATAGCCTAGGCAAATCAAACCAATCAATAAGAAAGGTTGTACTATTGAGAAACATTCGTGATTCGTATGCTTGTGTTTGTGTTGTTTGGTGATCTTGCTATCAAGTTCTATTAGTTGAAAGATTTATGGACTAGAAAAAGAATGGAAACCAACACTTGCCAAACCATAGCCTAGGCAAATCAAACCAATCAATAAGAAAAGTTGTATTATTGAGAATTTGAGGAACATTCGAAATCGCATGATTCGTATTCTTGTGTTTGTGTTGTTTGGTGATCTTTCTATCAAGTTCTATTCGTTCAAAGATTTTTTCATGCGAAAAAGAATGGAAACCAACACTTGCCAAACCATAGCCTAGGCAAATCAAACCAATCAATAAGAAAGGTTGTGTTATTGAGAATTTGAGAACATTCGGAATCGCTGATTCGTATGCTTGTGTTTGTGTTGTTTGGTGATCTTTCTATCAAGTTCTATTAGTCCAAAGAGTTATGGACTAGAAAAAGAATGCAAACCAACGGTTCCCAAACCATAGCCTAGGCAAATCAAACCTATCAATAAGAAAGGTTTTGTTATTGAGAATTTGAGAAACATTCGGAATCACATGATTCGTATGCTTGTGTTGGTGTTGTTTGGTGATCTTCCTATCAAGTTCTATTAGTTCAAAGATTTATGGACTAGTAAAAGAATGGAAACCAACACTTGCCAAACCATAGCCTAGGCAAATCAAACCAATCATTAAGAAAGGTTGTATTACTGAGAATTTGAGAAACATTCGAAATCGCATGATTCGTATGCTTGTGTTTGTGTTGTTTGGTGATCTTTCTATCAAGTTATATTAGTTCAAAGATTTTGGACGAGAAAAAGAATGAAAACCAACGGTTCCCAAACCATAGCCTCGGCAAATCAAACCAATCAATAAGAAAGGTTGTGTTATTGAGAATTTGAGAAACATTCGAAATCGCATGATTCGTATGCTTCTGTTTGTGTTGTTTGGTGATCTTTCTATCAAGTTCTATTAGTTCAAAAATTTCTGGACGAGAAAAAGAATGGAAACCAATGGTTCCCAAACCATAGCCTAGGCAAATCAAACCAACAAATAAGAAAGGTTGTGCTATTCAGAATTTGAGAAACATTCGAAATCGCATGATTCATATGCTTGTGTTTGTATTTTTTGGTGATCTTTCTGTCAAGTTCTATTAGTTCAAAGATTTTTGGACGAGAAAAAGAATGGAAATCAACGATTCCCAAACCATAGCCTAGGCAAATCAAACCAATCAGTAAGAAAGGTTGTGTTATTAACAATTTGAGAAACATTCGAAATCGCATGATTCGTATGCTTGTGTTTGTGTTGTTTGGTGATCTTTCTATCAAGTTCTATTAGTTCAAAGATTTTTGGACGAGAAAAAGAATGGAAACCAACGATTCCCAAACCATAGCCTAGGCAAATCAAACCAATCAATAAGAAAGGTTGTGTTATTAACAATTTGAGAAACATTCGAAATCGCATGATTCGTATGCTTGTGTTGGTGTTTTTTGGTGATCTTTCTATCAAGTTCTATTAGTTCAAAGATTTTTTGACGAGAAAAAGAATGGAAACCAACGGTTCCCAAACCATAGCCTAGGCAAATCAAACCAATCAATAAGAAAGGTTGTGTTATTGAGAATTTGAGAACATTCGGAATCGCATGATTCGTATGCTTGTGTTTGTGTTGTTTGGTGATCTTTCTATCAAGTTCTATTAGTTCAAAGATTTATGGACTACAAAAAGAATGGAAACCAACACTTGCCAAACCATAGCCTAGGCAAATCAAACCAATCAATAAGAAAGGTTGTATTATTGAGAATTTGAGGAACATTCGCAATCGCATGATTTGAATGCTTGTGTTTGTGTTGTTTGGTGATCTTTCTATCAAGTTCTATTCGTTCAAAGATTTTTTGACGAGAAAAAGAATGGAAACCAAAACTTGCCAAACCATAGGCTAGGCAAATCATATCAATCAATTAGAAAGGTTGTATTATTGAGAATTTGAGAAACATTTGGAATCGCATGATTTGTATGCTTGTGTTTGTTTTGTTTGGTGATCTTTGTTTCAATTCCTATTAGTTCAAAGATTTTTGGACGAGAAAAAAAATGCAAACCAACGGTTCCCAAACCATAGCCTAGGCAAATCAAACCTATCAATAAGAAAGGTTGTGTTATTGAGAATTTGAGAAACATTCAGAATCACATGATTCGTATACTTGTGTTGGTGTTGTTTGGTGATCTTTCTATCAAGTTCTATTAGTTCAAAGATTTATGGACTAGTAAAAGAATGGAAACCAACACTTGCCAAACTATAGCCTAGGCAAATCAAACCAATCAATAAGAAAGGTTGTATTGTTGAGAATTTGAGAAACATTCGAAATCGCATGATTCGTATGCTTGTGTTTGTGTTATTTGGTGATCTTTCTATCAGTTTCAATTAGTTCAAAGATTTTTGGACGAGAAAAAGAATGGAAACCAACGGTTCCCAAAGCATAGCCTAGGCAAATCAAACCAATCAATAAGAAAGGTTGTGTTATTGAGAATTTGAGAACATTCGGAATCGCATGATTCGTATGCTTGTGTTTGTGTTGTTTGGTGATCTTTCTATCAAGTTCTATTAGTTCAAAGATTTATGGACTAGAAAAAGAATGGAAACCAACGCTTGCCAAACCATAGCCTAGGCAAATCAAACCAATCAATAAGAAAGGTTGTATTGTTGAGAATTTGAGAAACATTCGAAATCGCATGATTCGTGTGCTTGTGTTTTTGTTGGTTGGTGATCTTTCTATCAAGATCTATTAGTTCAAAGACGAGAAAAAGAATGGAAACTAGCACTTTCCAAACCATAGCCAAGGCAAATCAAACCAATCAATAAGAAAGGTTGTATTATTAAGAATTTTAGAAACATTCGAAATCGCATGATTCGTATGCTTGTGTTTGTGTTGTTCGGTGATCTTTCTATCAAGTTCTATTAGTTCAATGATTTTGGACGAGAAAAAGAATGGAAACCAACGGTTCCCAAACCATAGCCTAGGCAAAAAAAACCAATCAATAAGAAAGGTTGTATTATTGAGAATTTGAGAAACATTCGGAATCGCATGATTCTTGTGCTTGTGTTTTTGTTGTTTTGTGATCTTCCTATGAAGTTCTATTAGCTCAAAGATTTTTTAACGAGAAAAAAGAATGGAAACCAACACTTGCCAAACAATAGCCTAGGAAAATCAAACCAATCAATAAGAAAGGCTGTATTACTGAGAATTTGAGAAACATTCGAAATCGCATGATTCGTATGCTTGTGTTTGTGTTGTTTGGTGATCTTTCTATCAGTTTCAATTAGTTCAAAGATTTTTGGACGAGAAAAAGAATGAAAACCAACGGTTCCCAAACTATAGCCTAGGCAAATCAAACCAATCACTAAGAAAGGTTGTGTTATTGAGAATTTGAGAACATTCGGAATCGCATGATTCGTATGCTTGTGTTTGTGTTGTTTGGTGATCTTTCTATCAAGTTCTATTAGTTCAAAGATTTATGGACTAGAAAAAGAATGGAAACCCACACTTGCCAAACCGTAGCCTAGGCAAATCAAACCAATCAATAAGAAAGGTTGTATTGTTGAGAATTTGAGAAACATTCGAAATCGCATGATTCGTATGCTTGTGTTTGTGTTGTGTGGTGATCTTTCTATCAAGTTCTATTAGTTCAAAGATTTTTGGACGACAAAAAGAATGGAAACCAACGGTTCCCAAATCATAGCCTAGGCAAATCAAACCAATCAATAAGAAAGGTTGTGTTATTGAGAATTTGAGAAACATTCGGAATCGCATGATTCGTATGCTTGTGTTTGTTTTGTTTGGTGATCTTTCTATCAAGTTCTATTATCTCAAAGATTTTTGGACGAGAAAAAGAATGGAAACCAATGGTTCCCAAACCATAGCCTAGGCAAATCAAACCAATCAATAAGAAAGGTTGTATTGTTGAGAATTTGAGAAACATTCGAAATCGCATGATTCGTGTGCTTGTGTTTTTGTTGGTTTGTGATCTTTCTATCAAGATCTATTAGTTCAAAGATTTTTTGACGAGAAAAAGAATGGAAACCAACACTTTCCAAACCATAGCCTAGGCAAATCAAACCAATCAATAAGAAAGGTTGTATTATTGAGAATTTGAGAAACATTCGAAATCGCATGATTCGTATGCTTGTGTTTGTGTTGTTTGGTGATCTTTCTATCAAGTTCTATTAGTTCAAAGATTTTTGGACGAGAAAAGGAATGGAAACCAACGATTCCCAAACCATAGCCTAGGCAAATCAAACCAATCAATAAGAAAGGTTGTATTGTTGAGAATTTGAGAAACATTCGAAATTGCATGATTCGTATGCTTGTGTTTGTGTTGTTCGGTGATCTTTCTATCAAGTTCTATTAGTTCAATGATTTTGGACGAGAAAAAGAATGGAAACCAACGGTTCCCAAACCATAGCCTAGGCAAATCAAACCAATCAATAAGAAAGGTTGTATTATTGAGAATTTGAGAAACATTCGAAATCGCATGATTCGTGTGCTTGTGTTTTTGTTGTTTGGTGATCTTCCTATCAAGATCTATTAGTTCAAAGATTTTTTGACGAAAAAAAGAATGGAAACCAACACTTTCCAAACCATAGCCTAGGCAAATCCAACCAATCAATAAGAAAGGTTGTATTATTGAGAATTTGAGAAACATTCGAAATCGCATGATTTGTATGCTTGTGTTTGTGTTGTTTGGTGATCTTTCTATCAAGTTCTATTATCTCAAAGATTTTTGGACGAGAAAAGGAATGGAAACCAACGATTCCCAAACCATAGCCTAGGAAAATCAAACCAATCAATAAGAAAGGTTGTATTGTTGAGAATTTGAGAAACATTCGAAATTGCATGATTCGTATGCTTGTGTTTGTGTTGTTCGGTGATCTTTCTATCAAGTTCTATTAGTTCAACGATTTTGGACGAGAAAAAGAAGGGAAACCAACGGTTCCCAAACCATAGCCTAGGAAAATCAAACCAATCAATAAGAAAGGTTGTATTATTGAGAATTTGAGAAACATTCGAAATCGCATGATTCGTGTGCTTGTGTTTTTGTTGTTTGGTGATCTTCCTATCAAGTTCTATTAGTTCAAAGATTTTTTGACGAGAAAAAAGAATGGAAACCAACACTTGCCAAACCATAGTCTAGGAAAATCAAACCAATCAATAAGAAAGGTTGTATTACTGAGAATTTGAGAAACATTCGAAATCGCATGATTCGTATGCTTGTGTTTGTGTTGTTTGGTGATCTTACTATCAGTTTCAATTAGTTCAAAGATTTTTGGACGAGAAAAAGAATGAAAAACAACGGTTCCCAAACCATAGCCTGGGCAAATCAAACCAATCAATAAGAAAGGTTGTATTGTTGAGAATTTGAGAAACATTCGAAATCGCATGATTCGTGTGCTTGTGTTTTTGTTGGTTTGTGATCTTTCTATCAAGATCTATTAGTTCAAAGATATTTTGACGAGAAAAAGAATGGAAACCAACACTTTCCAAACCATAGCCTAGGCAAATCAAACCAATCAATAAGAAAGGTTGTATTATTGAGAATTTGAGAAACATTCGAAATCGCATGATTCGTATGCTTGTGTTTGTGTTGTTTGGTGATCTTTCTATCAAGTTCTACTAGTTCAAAGATTTTTGGACGAGAAAAGGAATGGAAACCAACGATTCCCAAACCATAGCCTAGGCAAATCAAACCAATCAATAAGAAAGGTTGTATTGTTGAGAATTTGAGAAACATTCGAAATTGCATGATTCGTATGCTTGTGTTTGTGTTGTTCGGTGATCTTTCTATCAAGTTCTATTAGTTCAATGATTTTGGACGAGAAAAAGAATGGAAACCAACGGTTCCCAAACCATAGCCTAGGCAAATCAAACCAATCAATAAGAAAGGTTGTATTATTGAGAATTTGAGAAACATTCGAAATCGCATGATTCGTGTGCTTGTGTTTTTGTTGTTTGGTGATCTTCCTATCAAGATCTATTCGTTCAAAGATTTTTTGACGAGAAAAATAATGGAAACCAACACTTTCCAAACCATAGCCTAGGCAAATCAAACCAATCAATAAGAAAGGTTGTATTATTGAGAATTTGAGAAACATTCGAAATCGCATGATTTGTATGCTTGTGTTTGTGTTGTTTGGTGATCTTTCTATCACGTTCTATTATCTCAAAGATTTTTGGACGAGAAAAGGAATGGAAACCAACGATTCCCAAACCATAGCCTAGGAAAATCAAACCAATCAATAAGAAAGGTTGTATTGTTGAGAATTTGAGAAACATTCGAAATCGCATGATTCGTGTGCTTGTGTTTTTGTTGGTCGGTGATCTTTCTATCAAGTTCTATTAGTTCAACGATTTTGGACGAGAAAAAGAAGGGAAACCAACGGTTCCCAAACCATAGCCTAGGCAAATCAAACCAATCAATAAGAAAGGTTGTATTATTGAGAATTTGAGAAACATTCGAAATCGCATGATTCGTGTGCTTGTGTTTGTGTTGTTTGGTGATCTTCCTATCAAGTTCTATTAGTTCAAAGATTTTTTGACGAGAAAAAAGAATGGAAACCAACACTTGCCAAACCATAGCCTAGGAAAATCAAACCAATCAATAAGAAAGGTTGTATTACTGAGAATTTGAGAAACATTCGAAATCGCATGATTCGTATGCTTGTGTTTGTGTTGTTTGGTGATCTTTCTATCAGTTTCAATTAGTTCAAAGATTTTTGGACGAGAAAAAGAATGAAAAACAACGGTTCCCAAACCATAGCCTAGGCAAATCAAACCAATCACTAAGAAAGGTTGTGTTATTGAGAATTTGAGAACATTCGGAATCGCATGATTCGTATGCTTGTGTTTGTGTTGCTTGGTGATCTTTCTATCAAGTTCTATTAGTTCAAAGATTTATGGACTAGAAAAAGAATGGAACCAACATTTGACAAACCATAGCCTAGGCAAATCAAACCAATCATTAAGAAAGGTTGTGTTATTGAGAATTTGAGAAGCATTCGGAATCACATGATTCGGAAGCTTGTGTTTGTGTTGTTCGGTGATCTTTCTATCAAGTTCTATTAGTTCAACGATTTTGGACGAGAAAAAGAAGGGAAACCAACGGTTCCCAAACCATAGCCTAGGCAAATCAAACCAATCAATAAGAAAGGTTGTATTATTGAGAATTTGAGAAACATTCGAAATCGCATGATTCGTGTGCTTGTGTTTGTGTTGTTCGGTGATCTTTCTATCAAGTTCTATTAGTTCAATGATTTTGGACGAGAAAAAGAATGGAAACCAACGGTTCCCAAACCATAGCCTAGGCAAATCAAACCAATCAATAAGAAAGGTTGTATTATTGAGAATTTGAGAAACATTCGAAATCGCATGATTCGTGTGCTTGTGTTTTTGTTGTTTGGTGATCTTCCTATCAAGTTCTATTAGTTCAAAGATTTTTTGACGAGAAAAAAGAATGGAAACCAACACTTGCCAAACCATAGTCTAGGAAAATCAAACCAATCAATAAGAAAGGTTGTATTACTGAGAATTTGAGAAACATTCGAAATCGCATGATTCGTATGCTTGTGTTTGTGTTGTTTGGTGATCTTACTATCAGTTTCAATTAGTTCAAAGATTTTTGGACGAGAAAAAGAATGAAAAACAACGGTTCCCAAACCATAGCCTAGGCAAATCAAACCAATCAATAAGAAAGGTTGTATTGTTGAGAATTTGAGAAACATTCGAAATCGCATGATTCGTGTGCTTGTGTTTTTGTTGGTTTGTGATCTTTCTATCAAGATCTATTAGTTCAAAGATATTTTGACGAGAAAAAGAATGGAAACCAACACTTTCCAAACCATAGCCTAGGCAAATGAAACCAATCAATAAGAAAGGTTGTATTATTGAGAATTTGAGAAACATTCGAAATCGCATGATTCGTATGCTTGTGTTTGTGTTGTTTGGTGATCTTTCTATCAAGTTCTACTAGTTCAAAGATTTTTGGACGAGAAAAGGAATGGAAACCAACGATTCCCAAACCATAGCCTAGGCAAATCAAACCAATCAATAAGAAAGGTTGTATTGTTGAGAATTTGAGAAACATTCGAAATTGCATGATTCGTATGCTTGTGTTTGTGTTGTTCGGTGATCTTTCTATCAAGTTCTATTAGTTCAATGATTTTGGACGAGAAAAAGAATGGAAACCAACGGTTCCCAAACCATAGCCTAGGCAAATCAAACCAATCAATAAGAAAGGTTGTATTATTGAGAATTTGAGAAACATTCGAAATCGCATGATTCGTGTGCTTGTGTTTTTGTTGTTTGGTGATCTTCCTATCAAGATCTATTCGTTCAAAGATTTTTTGACGAGAAAAATAATGGAAACCAACACTTTCCAAACTATAGCCTAGGCAAATCAAACCAATCAATAAGAAAGGTTGTATTATTGAGAATTTGAGAAACATTCGAAATCGCATGATTTGTATGCTTGTGTTTGTGTTGTTTGGTGATCTTTCTATCACGTTCTATTATCTCAAAGATTTTTGGACGAGAAAAGGAATGGAAACCAACGATTCCCAAACCATAGCCTAGGAAAATCAAACCAATCAATAAGAAAGGTTGTATTGTTGAGAATTTGAGAAACATTCGAAATTGCATGATTCGTATGCTTGTGTTTGTGTTGTTCGGTGATCTTTCTATCAAGTTCTATTAGTTCAACGATTTTGGACGAGAAAAAGAAGGGAAACCAACGGTTCCCAAACCATAGCCTAGGAAAATCAAACCAATCAATAAGAAAGGTTGTATTATTGAGAATTTGAGAAACATTCGAAATCGCATGATTCGTGTGCTTGTGTTTTTGTTGTTTGGTGATCTTCCTATCAAGTTCTATTAGTTCAAAGATTTTTTGACGAGAAAAAAGAATGGAAACCAACACTTGCCAAACCATAGCCTAGGAAAATCAAACCAATCAATAAGAAAGGTTGTATTACTGAGAATTTGAGAAACATTCGAAATCGCATGATTCGTATGCTTGTGTTTGTGTTGTTTGGTGATCTTTCTATCAGTTTCAATTAGTTCAAAGATTTTTGGACGAGAAAAAGAATGAAAAACAACGGTTCCCAAACCATAGCCTAGGCAAATCAAACCAATCACTAAGAAAGGTTGTGTTATTGAGAATTTGAGAACATTCGGAATCGCATGATTCGTATGCTTGTGTTTGTGTTGCTTGGTGATCTTTCTATCAAGTTCTATTAGTTCAAAGATTTATGGACTAGAAAAAGAATGGAACCAACATTTGACAAACCATAGCCTAGGCAAATCAAACCAATCATTAAGAAAGGTTGTGTTATTGAGAATTTGAGAAGCATTCGGAATCACATGATTCGGAAGCTTGTGTTTGTGTTGTTCGGTGATCTTTCTATCAAGTTCTATTAGTTCAACGATTTTGGACGAGAAAAAGAAGGGAAACCAACGGTTCCCAAACCATAGCCTAGGCAAATCAAACCAATCAATAAGAAAGGTTGTATTATTGAGAATTTGAGAAACATTCGAAATCGCATGATTCGTGTGCTTGTGTTTGTGTTGTTCGGTGATCTTTCTATCAAGTTCTATTAGTTCAATGATTTTGGACGAGAAAAAGAATGGAAACCAACGGTTCCCAAACCATAGCCTAGGCAAATCAAACCAATCAATAAGAAAGGTTGTATTATTGAGAATTTGAGAAACATTCGAAATCGCATGATTCGTGTGCTTGTGTTTTTGTTGTTTGGTGATCTTCCTATCAAGTTCTATTAGTTCAAAGATTTTTTGACGAGAAAAAAGAATGGAAACCAACACTTGCCAAACCATAGTCTAGGAAAATCAAACCAATCAATAAGAAAGGTTGTATTACTGAGAATTTGAGAAACATTCGAAATCGCATGATTCGTATGCTTGTGTTTGTGTTGTTTGGTGATCTTACTATCAGTTTCAATTAGTTCAAAGATTTTTGGACGAGAAAAAGAATGAAAAACAACGGTTCCCAAACCATAGCCTAGGCAAATCAAACCAATCAATAAGAAAGGTTGTATTGTTGAGAATTTGAGAAACATTCGAAATCGCATGATTCGTGTGCTTGTGTTTTTGTTGGTTTGTGATCTTTCTATCAAGATCTATTAGTTCAAAGATATTTTGACGAGAAAAAGAATGGAAACCAACACTTTCCAAACCATAGCCTAGGCAAATCAAACCAATCAATACGAAAGGTTGTATTATTGAGAATTTGAGAAACATTCGAAATCGCATGATTCGTATGCTTGTGTTTGTGTTGTTTGGTGATCTTTCTATCAAGTTCTACTAGTTCAAAGATTTTTGGACGAGAAAAGGAATGGAAACCAACGATTCCCAAACCATAGCCTAGGCAAATCAAACCAATCAATAAGAAAGGTTGTATTGTTGAGAATTTGAGAAACATTCGAAATTGCATGATTCGTATGCTTGTGTTTGTGTTGTTCGGTGATCTTTCTATCAAGTTCTATTAGTTCAATGATTTTGGACGAGAAAAAGAATGGAAACCAACGGTTCCCAAACGATAGCCTAGGCAAATCAAACCAATCAATAAGAAAGGTTGTATTATTGAGAATTTGAGAAACATTCGAAATCGCATGATTCGTGTGCTTGTGTTTTTGTTGTTTGGTGATCTTCCTATCAAGATCTATTCGTTCAAAGATTTTTTGACGAGAAAAATAATGGAAACCAACACTTTCCAAACCATAGCCTAGGCAAATCAAACCAATCAATAAGAAAGGTTGTATTATTGAGAATTTGAGAAACATTCGAAATCGCATGATTTGTATGCTTGTGTTTGTGTTGTTTGGTGATCTTTCTATCACGTTCTATTATCTCAAAGATTTTTGGACGAGAAAAGGAATGGAAACCAACGATTCCCAAACCATAGCCTAGGAAAATCAAACCAATCAATAAGAAAGGTTGTATTGTTGAAAATTTGAGAAACATTCGAAATTGCATGATTCGTATGCTTGTGTTTGTGTTGTTCGGTGATCTTTCTATCAAGTTCTATTAGTTCAACGATTTTGGACGAGAAAAAGAAGGGAAACCAACGGTTCCCAAACCATAGCCTAGGAAAATCAAACCAATCAATAAGAAAGGTTGTATTATTGAGAATTTGAGAAACATTCGAAATCGCATGATTCGTGTGCTTGTGTTTTTGTTGTTTGGTGATCTTCCTATCAAGTTCTATTAGTTCAAAGATTTTTTGACGAGAAAAAAGAATGGAAACCAACACTTGCCAAACCATAGCCTAGGAAAATCAAACCAATCAATAAGAAAGGTTGTATTACTGAGAATTTGAGAAACATTCGAAATCGCATGATTCGTATGCTTGTGTTTGTGTTGTTTGGTGATCTTTCTATCAGTTTCAATTAGTTCAAAGATTTTTGGACGAGAAAAAGAATGAAAAACAACGGTTCCCAAACCATAGCCTAGGCAAATCAAACCAATCACTAAGAAAGGTTGTGTTATTGAGAATTTGAGAACATTCGGAATCGCATGATTCGTATGCTTGTGTTTGTGTTGCTTGGTGATCTTTCTATCAAGTTCTATTAGTTCAAAGATTTATGGACTAGAAAAAGAATGGAACCAACATTTGACAAACCATAGCCTAGGCAAATCAAACCAATCATTAAGAAAGGTTGTGTTATTGAGAATTTGAGAAGCATTCGGAATCACATGATTCGGAAGCTTGTGTTTGTGTTGTTCGGTGATCTTTCTATCAAGTTCTATTAGTTCAACGATTTTGGACGAGAAAAAGAAGGGAAACCAACGGTTCCCAAACCATAGCCTAGGCAAATCAAACCAATCAATAAGAAAGGTTGTATTATTGAGAATTTGAGAAACATTCGAAATCGCATGATTCGTGTGCTTGTGTTTGTGTTGTTCGGTGATCTTTCTATCAAGTTCTATTAGTTCAATGATTTTGGACGAGAAAAAGAATGGAAACCAACGGTTCCCAAACCATAGCCTAGGCAAATCAAACCAATCAATAAGAAAGGTTGTATTATTGAGAATTTGAGAAACATTCGAAATCGCATGATTCGTGTGCTTGTGTTTTTGTTGTTTGGTGATCTTCCTATCAAGTTCTATTAGTTCAAAGATTTTTTGACGAGAAAAAAGAATGGAAACCAACACTTGCCAAACCATAGTCTAGGAAAATCAAACCAATCAATAAGAAAGGTTGTATTACTGAGAATTTGAGAAACATTCGAAATCGCATGATTCGTATGCTTGTGTTTGTGTTGTTTGGTGATCTTACTATCAGTTTCAATTAGTTCAAAGATTTTTGGACGAGAAAAAGAATGAAAAACAACGGTTCCCAAACCATAGCCTAGGCAAATCAAACCAATCAATAAGAAAGGTTGTATTGTTGAGAATTTGAGAAACATTCGAAATCGCATGATTCGTGTGCTTGTGTTTTTGTTGGTTTGTGATCTTTCTATCAAGATCTATTAGTTCAAAGATATTTTGACGAGAAAAAGAATGGAAACCAACACTTTCCAAACCATAGCCTAGGCAAATCAAATCAATCAATACGAAAGGTTGTATTATTGAGAATTTGAGAAACATTCGAAATCGCATGATTCGTATGCTTGTGTTTGTGTTGTTTGGTGATCTTTCTATCAAGTTCTACTAGTTCAAAGATTTTTGGACGAGAAAAGGAATGGAAACCAACGATTCCCAAACCATAGCCTAGGCAAATCAAACCAATCAATAAGAAAGGTTGTATTGTTGAGAATTTGAGAAACATTCGAAATTGCATGATTCGTATGCTTGTGTTTGTGTTGTTCGGTGATCTTTCTATCAAGTTCTATTAGTTCAATGATTTTGGACGAGAAAAAGAATGGAAACCAACGGTTCCCAAACCATAGCCTAGGCAAATCAAACCAATCAATAAGAAAGGTTGTATTATTGAGAATTTGAGAAACATTCGAAATCGCATGATTCGTGTGCTTGTGTTTTTGTTGTTTGGTGATCTTCCTATCAAGTTCTATTAGTTCAAAGATTTTTTGACGAGAAAAAAGAATGGAAACCAACACTTGCCAAACCATAGCCTAGGAAAATCAAACCAATCAATAAGAAAGGTTGTATTACTGAGAATTTGAGAAACATTCGAAATCGCATGATTCGTATGCTTGTGTTTGTGTTGTTTGGTGATCTTTCTATCAGTTTCAATTAGTTCAAAGATTTTTGGACGAGAAAAAGAATGAAAACCAACGGTTCCCAAACCTTAGCCTAGGCAAATCAAACCAATCACTAAGAAAGGTTGTGTTATTGAGAATTTGAGAACATTCGGAATCGCATGATTCGTATGCTTGTGTTTGTGTTGTTTGGTGATCTTTCTATCAAGTTCTATTAGTTCAAAGATTTATGGACTAGAAAAAGAATGGAAACCAACACTTGCCAAACCGTAGCCTAGGCAAATCAAACCAATCAATAAGAAAGGTTGTATTGTTGAGAATTTGAGAAACATTCGAAATCGCATGATTCGTATGCTTGTGTTTGTGTTGTGTGGTGATCTTTCTAACAAGTTCTATTAGTTCAAAGATTTTTGGATGACAAAAAGAATGGAAACCAACGGTTCCCAAATCATAGCCTAGGCAAATCAAACCAATCAATAAGAAAGGTTGTGTTATTGAGAATTTGAGAAACATTCGGAATCGCATGATGCGTATGCTTGTGTTTGTTTTGTTTGGTGATCTTTCTATCAAGTTCTATTAGTTCAAAGATTTTTGGACGAGAAAAATAATGGAAACCAATGGTTCCCAAACCATAGCCTAGGCAAATCAAACCAATCAATAAGAAAGGTTGTATTGTTGAGAGTTTGATAAACATTCGAAATCGCATGATTCGTGTGCTTGTGTTTTTGTTGGTTGGTGATCTTTCTATCAAGATCTATTAGTTCAAAGATTTTTTGACGAGAAAAAGAATGGAAACCAACACTTTCCAAACCATAGCCTAGGCAAATCAAACCAATCAATAAGAAAGGTTGTATTATTGAGAATTTGAGAAACATTCGAAATCGCATGATTCGTATGCTTGTGTTTGTGTTGTTTGGTGATCTTTCTATCAAGTTCTATTAGTTCAAAGATTTTTGGACGAGAAAAGGAATGGAAACCAACGATTCCCAAACCATAGCCTAGGCAAATCAAACCAATCAATAAGAAAGGTTGTATTGTTGAGAATTTGAGAAACATTCGAAATTGCATGATTCGTATGCTTGTGTTTGTGTTGTTCGGTGATCTTTCTATCAAGTTCTATTAGTTCAATGATTTTGGACGAGAAAAAGAATGGAAACCAACGGTTCCCAAACCATAGCCTAGGCAAATCAAACCAATCAATAAGAAAGGTTGTATTATTGAGAATTTGAGAAACATTCGAAATCGCATGATTCGTGTGCTTGTGTTTTTGTTGTTTGGTGATCTTCCTATCAAGATCTATTAGTTCAAAGATTTTTTGACGAGAAAAGGAATGGAAACCAACACTTTCCAAACCATAGCCTAGGCAAATCAAACCAATCAATAAGAAAGGTTGTATTATTGAGAATTTGAGAAACATTCGAAATCGCATGATTCGTATGCT
Organism: Polygonum maritimum; assembly: GCA_963924305.1. Taxonomy (NCBI): domain Eukaryota; kingdom Viridiplantae; phylum Streptophyta; class Magnoliopsida; order Caryophyllales; family Polygonaceae; genus Polygonum; species Polygonum maritimum. The sequence goes on from OZ002735.1 coordinate 22,499,928, forward strand.
TGTGTTTGTGTTGTTTGGTGATCTTTCTATCAAGTTCTATTATCTCAAAGATTTTTGGACGAGAAAAGGAATGGAAACCAACGATTCCCAAACCATAGCCTAGGCAAATCAAACCAATCAATAAGAAAGGTTGTATTGTTGAGAATTTGAGAAACATTCGAAATTGCATGATTCGTATGGTTGTGTTTGTGTTGTTCGGTGATCTTTCTATCAAGTTCTATTAGTTCAACGATTTTGGACGAGAAAAAGAAGGGAAACCAACGGTTCCCAAACCATAACCTAGGCAAATCAAACCAATCAATAAGAAAGGTTGTATTATTGAGAATTTGAGAAACATTCGAAATCGCATGATTCGTGTGCTTGTGTTTTTGTTGTTTGGTGATCTTCCTATCAAGTTCTATTAGTTCAAAGATTTTTTGACGAGAAAAAAGAATGGAAACCAACACTTGCCAAACCATAGCCTAGGAAAATTAAACCAATCAATAAGAGAGGTTGTGTTATTGAGAATTTGAGAACATTCGGAATCGCATGATTCGTATGCTTGTGTTTGTGTTGCTTGGTGATCTTTCTATCAAGTTCTATTAGTTCAAAGATTTATGGACTAGAAAAAGAATGGAAACCAACACTTGAAAAACCATAGCCTAGGCAAATCAAACCAATCAATAAGAAAGGTTGTGTTATTGAGAATTGGAGAAGCATTCGGAATCACATGATTCGGAAGCTTGTGCTTGTGTTATTTGGTGATCTTTCTATCAAGTTCTATTAGTTCAAAGATTTTTCTACGAGAAAAAGAATGGAAACCAACGGTTCCCAAACCATAGCCTAGGCTAATCAAACCAATCAATAAGAAAGGTTGTGTTATTGAGTATTTGAGAAACATTCGAAATCGCATGATTCGTATGCTTGTGTTTGTGTTGTTTTGTGATCTGTCATTCAAGTTCTATTAGTTCAAAGATTTTTGGACGAGAAAAAGAATGGAAACCAACGGTTCCCAAATCATAGCCTAGGCAAATCAAACCTATCAATAAGAAAGGTTGTGTTATTGAGAATTTGAGAAACATTCGAAATCGCATGATTCGTATGTAGGGGTGTACATCGGTTCAAAACTGAACCGAACCGACAATAACCGAACCGAACCGAAAACCGAATTTGGACATTTTTAGAACCGAAAACCGAACCGAAATATTTCGGTTCGGTTCGGTTCGGTTTCGGTCAATATCGGTTCGGTTTCGGTCAAAACCGAAAAAACCGCCCTAATTAGTAAAAAGCTGAATTGAATTGAGCAATTTGAGCCCAAAAAACCTACAAATCAAAAAAAAACTGAAAAAGCAAGAAGAAGCCTAAGAGACGATTGACGGATTGAGGAGGCAGGGACGAGGAGGGGGCCCGGAAACGACGCGTTGATGAAGAGGCCGGGAGACGACGACAAGGAGCAGAGATGACGAAGCAGGGGACGAGGGTTGACGCAGGGACGAGGAGGCCGAGAAATGTGAGGCCGAGAGAAGCACGAGCGTCGACGACATAGCAACGAGGAGGGTCCGACGCCGGGAGTAGGGATTGGAGTCTAGAGAAGCGGAGCCGGGGTCCCGCCGGCCGCCAACCCGGGGAGAAGTCAGAGGAGCGAAACGCGAGCCGGCGTGGGCAAGGCAGAGGAATCGGGGCGGGTTTGGCTGTCGGCCTGCGCGCCATCGTGCGGTCGGAAGCGGGTCGGGTGCGAGCAGGGAGAGTCGAGTGGGTGGAGAGAGATGGAGGGCGTCGCCGGGGTTCGTCTGCCACCGGGCGTGACCGGTGTGGTCAATCCCAGATCTGGCATGCAAAAGAGAAAGCGGCGCTGGCGCTGGAATTTTACATATGAATGTATATGTAACCCTAATGTGTTTTTTTTTAAATCGGTTTAACCGAACCGAACCGAAAAAAAACCGAACCGAACCGAAACCGAAAATTTTGAATTACTTGAACCGAAAACCGAACCGATTATCCTCGGTTTCGGTTTGGTTCGGTTCGGTACGGTCGGTTCGGTTAATTTTTTCGCTTTTCTCGGTTTGATGTTCAGCCCTATTCGTATGCTTGTGTTTGTGTTGTTTGGTGATCTTTCTATCAAGTTCTATTAGTTCAAAGATTTTTGGACGAGAAAAAGAATGGAAACCAACGGTTCCCAAACCATAACCTAGGCAAATCAAACCAATCAATAAGAAAGGTTGTGTTATTGAGAATTTGAGAAACATTCGAAATCGCATGATTCGTATGCTTGTGTTTGTGTTGTTTGGTGATCTTTCTATCAAGTTGTATTAGTTCAAAGATTTTTGGACGAGAAAAAGAATGGAAACCAACGTTTCCCAAACCATAGCCTAGGCAAATCAAATCAATCAATAAGAGAGGTTGTGTTATAAAGAATTTGAGAAACATTCGAAATCGCATGTTTCGTATGCTTGTGTTTGTGTTGTTTGGTGATCTTCCTATCAAGTTCTATTAGTTCAAAGATTTATGGACTAGAAAAAGAATGGAAACCAACACTTGCCAACCCATAGCCTAGGCAAATCAAACCAATCAATAAGAAAGGTTGTATTATTGAGAATTTGAGAAACATTCGAAATCGCATGATTCGTATGCTTGTGTTTGTGTTGTTTGGTGATCTTTCTATCAAGTTCTATTAGTTCAAAGATTTTTGGACGAGAAAAGGAATGGAAACCAACGATTCCCAAACCATAGCCTAGGCAAATCAAACCAATCAATAAGAAAGGTTATGTTATTAAGAATTTGAGAAACATTCGAAATCGCGTGATTCGTATTCTTGTGTTTGTGTTGTTTGGTGATCTTCCTATCAAGTTCTATTAGTTCAAAGATTTATGGACTAAAAAATGAATGGAGACCAACACTTTCCAAACCATAGCCTAGGCAAATCAAACCAATCAATAAGAAAGGTTGTATTATTGAGAATTTGAGAGACATTCGAAATTACATGATTCGTGTGCTTGTGTTTTTGTTGTTTGGTGATCTTTCTATCGAGTTCTATTAGTTCAAATATTTTTTGACGAGAAAAAGAATGGAAACCAACACTTGCCAAACCATAGCCAAGGCAAATCAAACCAATCAATAAGAAACGTTGTACTATTGAGAAACATTCGGAATCGCATGATTCGTATGCTTGTGTTTGTGTTGTTTGGTGATCTCTATCAAGTTCTATTAGTTGAAAGATTTATGGACTAGAAAAAGAATGGAAACAAACACTTGTCAAACCATAGCCTAGGCAAATCAAACTAATCAATAAGAAAAGTTGTATTATTTAGAATTTGAGGAACATTCGAAATCGCATGATTCGTATGCTTGTGTTTGTGTTGTTTGGTGATCTTTCTATCAAGTTCGATTCGCTCAAAGATTTTTTGACAAGAAAAAGAATGGAAACCAACACTTGCCAAACCATAGCCTAGGCAAATCAAACCAATCAATAAGAAAGGTTGTGTTATTGAGAATTTGAGAACATTCGGAATCGCATGATTCGTATGCTTGTGTTTGTGTTGTTTGGTGATCTTTCTATCAAGTTCTATTAGTTTAAAGATTTATGGACTAGAAAAAGAATGCAAACCAACGGTTCCATAACCATAGCCTAGGCAAATCAAACCTATCAATAAGAAAGGTTGTGTTAATGAGAATTTGAGAAACATTCGGAATCACATGATTCGTATGCTTGTGTTGGTTTTGATTGGTGATCTTTCTATCAAGTACTATTAGTCCAAAGATTTATGGACTAGTAAAAGAATGGAAACCAACACTTGCCAAACCATAGCCTAGGCAAATCAAACCAATCAATAAGAAAGGTTGTATTATTGAGAATTTGAGGAACATTCGCAATCGCATGATTCGTATGCTTGTGTTTGTGTTGTTTGGTGATCTTTCTATCAAGTTCTATTCGTTCAAAGATTTTATGACGAGAAAAAGAATGGAAACCAATACTTGCCAAACCATTAGCTAGGCAAATCAAATCAATCAATAAGAAAGGTTGTATTATTGAGAATTTGAGAAACATTCGGAATCGCATGATTTGTATGCTTGTGTTTGTTTTGTTTCGCGATCTTTCTTTCAAGTTCTATTAGTTCAAAGATTTTTGGACGAGAAAAAAAATGCAAACCAACGGTTCCAAAACCATAGCCTAGGCAAATCAAACCTATCAATAAGAAAGGTTCTGTTATTGAGAATTTGAGAAACATTCAGAATCACATGATTCGTATACTTGTGTTGGTGTTGTTTGGTGATCTTTCTATCAAGTTCTATTAGTTCAAAGATTTATGGACTAGTAAAAGAATGGAAACCAACACTTGCCAAACTATAGCCTAGGCAAATCAAACCAATCAATAAGAAAGGTTGTATTGTTGAGAATTTGAGAAACATTCGAAATCGCATGATTCGTATGCTTGTGTTTTGGTTGTTTGGTGATCTTTCTATCAAGTTCTATTAGATCAAAGATTTTTCGACGAGAAAAAGAATGGAAACCAACGGTTCCCAAACCATAGCCTAGGCAAATCAAACCAATCAATAAGAAAGGTTGTGTCATTGAGAATTCGAGAAACATTCGGAATCGCATGATTCGTATGCTTGTGTTTGTTTTGTTTGGTGATCTTTCTATCAAGTTCTATTAGTTCAAAGATTTATGGACTAGAAAAAGAATGGAAACCAACACTTGCCAAACCATAGCCTAGGCAAATCAAACCAATCAATAAGAAAGGTTGTGTTATTGAGAATTTGAGAAGCATTCGGAATCACATGATTCGGAAGCTTATGTTTGTGTTGTTTGGTGATCTTTCTATCAAGTTCTATTAGTTGAAAGATTTTTCGACGAGAAAAAGAATGGAAACCAACGGTTCCCAAACCATAGCCTAGGCTAATGAAACCAATAATTAAGAAAGTTTGTGTTATTGAGAATTTGAGAAACATTCGAAATCGCATGATTCGTATGCTTGTGTTTGTGTTGTTTGGTGATCTTTTTATCAAGTTCTATTAGTTCAAAGATTTTTGGACGAGAAAAAGAATGGAAACCAACGGTTCCCAAATCATATCCTAGGCAAATCAAATCTATCAATAAGAAAGGTTGTGTTACAGAGAATTTGAGAAACATTCGAAATCGCATGATTCGTATGCTTGTGTTTGTGTTGTTTGGTGATCCTTCTATCAAGTTCTTTTAGTTCAAAGACTTTTGCACGAGAAAAAGAATGGAAACAAACGATTCCCAAACCATAGCCTAGGCAAATGAAACCAGTCAATAAGAAAGGTTGTGTGCAATTAAGAATTTGAGAAACATTCGGAATCGCATGATTTGTATGCTTGTGTTTGTGTTGTTTGGTGATCTTCCTATCAAGTTCTATTAGTTCAAAGATTTCTGGACTAGAAAAAGAATGGAAACCAACACTTTCCAAACCATAGCAAATCAAACCAATCAATAAGAAAGGTTGTATCATTAAGAATTTGAGAAACATTCGGAATCGCATGATTCGTGTGTTTGTGTTTTTGTTGTTCGGTGATCTTTCTATCGAGTTCTATTAGTTCAAAGATTTTTTACGAGAAAAAGAATGGAAAGCAACTAGACTTGTCAAAAGCTGACCCGACCCGACCCGACCCGAAATTTCTGGGTTTCAACCCGAAAATTTGAACGCGAAACCCAGTTTGAACCCGAACCCGGTAAACCCGAAAGTTTCTGGGTTAGGGTCAGGGTCAACCCGCTGGGTCAAGAAATCTATAAGGCGGAAAACTTATTTTAGAATACACTCTAATATAATGAAATGACAGATTGACGGGTAATTGTACACCCAAAGGTTTTAATTATATTACAATATATAAAGTTTATTTTGGAAAATTATGATATATTTTATTATTAAAATATTTAAAAATAATATATTGTTATTATATTTTATTATTTAAATAATATTTTATTTAAATTTTGGTAAAAAAATTGAAACTCTTGACCCGTTGGGTTGACCCGACCCGACCCGAAACCCGAAGTGACCCGACCCAGTTTGACCCGTAACCCGATTGACCCGAACCCGAACTCGACCCGAACCCGGAACGACCCGACCCGAACCCACCCGACCCGACCCGATTGACAGGTCTAAAAGCAACACATGCCAAACCATAGCCTAGGCAAATCAAACCAATCAATAAGAAAGGTTGTACTATTGAGAATTTGAGAAACATTCGGAATCGCATGATTCGTATGCTTGTGTTTGTGTAGTTTAGTGATCTTTTTATCAAGTTCTATTAGTTCAAAGATTTATGGACTACAAAAAGAATGGAAACCAACACTTGCCAAACCATAGCCTAGGCAAATCAAACCAATCAATAAGAAAGATTGTATTATTGAGAATTTGAGAAACATTCGAAATCGCATGATTCGTATGCTTGTGTTTGTTTTATTTGGTGATCTTTCTATCAAGGTCTATTAGTTCAAAGGTTTTTGGACGAGAAAATGAATGCAAACCAACGGTTCCCAAACCATAGCCTAGGCAAATCAAACCTATTAATAAGAAAGGTTGTGTTATTGAGAATTTGAGAAACATTCTGAATCACATGATTCGTATGCTTGTGTTGGTGTTGTTTGGTGATCTTTCTATCAAGTTCTATTAGTTCAAAGATTTTTTGACGAGAAAAGGAATGGAAGCCAACGGTTCCCAAACCATAGCCTAAGCAAATCAAACCAATCAATAAGAAAGGTTGTGTTATTGAGAATTTGAGAAACATTCGAAATCGCATGATTCGTGTGCTTGTGTTTTTGTTGTTTGGTGATCTTTCTATCAAGTTGTATTAGTTCAAAGATTTATAGACTAGAAAAAGAATGGAAACCAACACTTGCCAAACCATAGCCTAGGCAAATCAAGCCAATCAATAAGAAAGGTTGTATTATTGAGAATTTGAGAAACATTCGAAATCGCATGATTCGTGTGCTTGTGTTTTTGTTGTTTGGTGATCTTTCTATCTAGTTCTATTAGTTCAAAGATTTTTGGACGAGAAAAAGAATGGAAACCAACGATTCCAAAACCATAGCCTAGGCAAATCAAACCAATCAATAAGAAAGGTTGTGTTATTGAGAATTTGAGAAATATTCGAAATCGCATTATTCGTATGCTTGTGTTTGTGTTGTTTGGTGATCTTTCTATCAAGTTCTTTTAGTTCAAAGACTTTTGCACGAGAAAAAGAATGGAAACAAACGATTCCCAAACCATAGCCTAGGCAAATCAAACCGATCAATAAGAAAGGTTGTGTGCAATTAAGAATTTGAGAAACATTCGGAATCGCATGATTTGTATGCTTGTGTTTGTGTTGTTTGGTGATCTTCCTATCAAGTTCTATTAGTTCAAAGATTTATGGACTAGAAAAAGAATGGAAACCAACACTTTCCAAACCATAGCCTAGGCAAATCAAACCAATCAATAAGAAAGGTTGTATCATTAAGAATTTGAGAAACATTCGGAATCGCATGATTCGTGTGTTTGTGTTTTCGTTGTTCGGTGATCTTTCTATCGAGTTCTATTAGTTCAAAGATTTTTTACGAGAAAAAGAATGGAAAGCAACACATGCCAAACCATAGCCTAGGCAAATCAAACCAATCACTAAGAAAGGTTGTACTATTGAGAATTTGAGAAACATTCGGAATCGCATGATTCGTATGCTTGTGTTTGTGTAGTTTAGTGATCTTTTTATCAAGTTCTATTAGTTCAAAGATTTATGGACTAGAAAAAGAATGGAAACCAACACTTGCCAAACCATAGCCTAGGCAAATCAAACCAATCAATAAGAAAGGTTGTATTATTGAGAATTTGAGAAACATTCGAAATCGCATGATTCGTATGCTTGTGTTTGTTTTCTTTGGTGATCTTTCTATCAAGTTCTATTAGTTCAAAGATTTTTGGACGAGAAAAAGAATGGAAACCAACGATTCCAAAACCATAGCCTAGGCAAATCAAACCAATCAATAAGAAAGGTTGTGTTATTGAGAATTTGAGAAATATTCGAAATCGCATTATTCGTATGCTTGTGTTTGTGTTGTTTGGTGATCTTTCTATCAAGTTCTTTTAGTTCAAAGACTTTTGCACGAGAAAAAGAATGGAAACAAACGATTCCCAAACCATAGCCTAGGCAAATCAAACCAATCAATAAGAAAGGTTGTGTGCAATTAAGAATTTGAGAAACATTCGGAATCGCATGATTTGTATGCTTGTGTTTGTGTTGTTTGGTGATCTTCCTATCAAGTTCTATTAGTTCAAAGATTTATGGACTAGAAAAAGAATGGAAACCAACACTTTCCAAACCATAGCCTAGGCAAATCAAACCAATCAATAAGAAAGGTTGTATCATTAAGAATTTGAGAAACATTCGGAATCGCATGATTCGTGTGTTTGTGTTTTCGTTGTTCGGTGATCTTTCTATCGAGTTCTATTAGTTCAAAGATTTTTTACGAGAAAAAGAATGGAAAGCAACACATGCCAAACCATAGCCTAGGCAAATCAAACCAATCACTAAGAAAGGTTGTACTATTGAGAATTTGAGAAACATTCGGAATCGCATGATTCGTATGCTTGTGTTTGTGTAGTTTAGTGATCTTTTTATCAAGTTCTATTAGTTCAAAGATTTATGGACTAGAAAAAGAATGGAAACCAACACTTGCCAAACCATAGCCTAGGCAAATCAAACCAATCAATAAGAAAGGTTGTATTATTGAGAATTTGAGAAACATTCGAAATCGCATGATTCGTATGCTTGTGTTTGTTGTCTTTGGTGATCTTTCTATCCAGGTCTATTAGTTCAAAGATTTTTGGACGAGAAAATGAATGCAAAGCAACGGTTCCCAAACCATAGCCTAGGCAAATCAAACCTATTAATAAGAAAGGTTGTGTTATTGAGAATTTGAGAAACATTCTGAATCACATGATTCGTATGCTTGTGTTGGTGTTGTTTGGTGATCTTTCTATCAAGTTCTATTAGTTCAAAGATTTTTTGACGAGAAAAAGAATGGAAGCCAACGGTTCCCAAACCATAGCCTAAGCAAATCAAACCAATCAATAAGAAAGGTTGTGTTATTGAGAATTTGAGAAACATTCGAAATCGCATGATTCGTGTGCTTGTGTTTTTGTTGTTTGGTGATCTTTCTATCTAGTTCTATTAGTTTAAAGATTTTTTGACGAGAAAAAGAATGGAAACCAACACTTGGCAAACCATAGCCTAAGAAAATCAATCCAATAAATAAGAAAGGTTGTATTATTGAGAATTTGAGAAACATTCGGAATCGCATGATTCGTATGCTTGTGTTTGTGTTGTTTGGTGATCTTTCTATCAAGTTCTATTAGTTTAAAGGTTTATGGACTAGAAAAAGAATGCAAACCAACGGTTCCATAACCATAGCCTAGGCAAATCAAACCTATCAATAAGAAAGGTTGTGTTAATGAGAATTTGAGAAACATTCGGAATTACATGATTCGTATGCTTGTGTTGGTTTTGATTGGTGATCTTTCTATCAAGTACTATTAGTCCAAAGATTTATGGACTAGTAAAAGAATGGAAACCAACACTTGCCAAACCATAGCCTACAGCAAACGAAACCAATCATTAAGAAAATTTTTGTTATTGAGAATTTGAGAAACATTCGGAATCGCATGATTCGTATGCTTGTGTTGGTGTTGTTTGGTGATCTTTCTATCAAGTTCTATTAGTTCAAAGATTTTTTGACGAGAAAAAGAATGGAAACCAACGGTTCCCAAACCATAGCCTAGGCAAATCAAACCAATCAATAAGAAAGGTTGTGTTATTGAGAATTTGAGAACATTCGGAATCGCATGATTCGTATGCTTGTGTTTGTGTTATTTAGTGATCTTTCTATCAAGTTCTATTAGTTCAAAGATTTATGGACTAGAAAAAGAATGGAAACCAACACTTGCCAAACCATAGCCTAGGCAAATCAAACCAATCAATAAGAAAGGTTGTATTATTGAGAATTTGAGAAGCATTCGGAATCACATGATTCGGAAGCTTATGTTTGTGTTGTTTGGTGATCTTTCTATCAAGTTCAATTAGTTGAAAGATTTTTCGACGAGAAAAAGAATGGAAACCAACGGTTCCCAAACCATAGCCTAGGCTAATGAAACCAATAATTAAGAAAGTTTGTGTTATTGAGAATTTGAGAAACATTCGAAATCGCATGATTCGTATGCTTGTGTTTGTGTTGTTTGGTGATCTTTTTATCAAGTTCTATTAGTTCAAAGATTTTTGGACGAGAAAAAGAATGGAAACCAACGGTTCCCAAATCATATCCTAGGCAAATAATATCTATCAATAAGAAAGGTTGTGTTATAGAGAATTTGAGAAATATTCGAAATCGCATGATTCGTATGCTTGTATTTGTGTTGTTTGGTGATCTTTCTATCAAGTTCTATTAGTTCAAAGATTTTTGGACGAGAAAAAGAATGGAAACCAACGATTCCAAAACCATAGCCTAGGCAAATCAAACCAATCAATAAGAAAGGTTGTGTTATTGAGAATTTGAGAAACATTCGAAATCGCATGATTCGTATGCTTGTGTTTGTGTTGTTTGGTGATCTTTCTATCAAGTTCTTTTAGTTCAAAGACTTTTGCACGAGAAAAAGAATGGAAACAAACGATTCCCAAACCATAGCCTAGGCAAATGAAACCAGTCAATAAGAAAGGTTGTGTGCAATTAAGAATTTGAGAAACATTCGGAATCGCATGATTTGTATGCTTGTGTTTGTGTTGTTTGGTGATCTTCCTATCAAGTTCTATTAGTTCAAAGATTTATGGACTAGAAAAAGAATGGAAACCAACACTTTCCAAACCATAGCAAATCAAACCAATCAATAAGAAAGGTTGTATCATTAAGAATTTGAGAAACATTCGGAATCGCATGATTCGTGTGTGTGTGTTTTTGTTGTTCGGTGATCTTTCTATCGAGTTCTATTAGTTCAAAGATTTTTTACGAGAAAAAGAATGGAAAGCAACTAGACCTGTCAAAAGCTGACCCGACCCGAAAACCCGACCCGAAATTTCTGGGTTTCAACCCGAAAATTTGAACCCGAAACCCAGTTTGAACCCGAACCCGGTAAACCCGAAAGTTTCTGGGTTAGGGTCAGGGTCAACCCGCTGGGTCAAGAAATCTATAAGGCGGAAAACTTATTTTAGAATACACTCTAATATAATGAAATGACAGATTGACGGGTAATTGTACACCCAAAGGTTTTAATTATATTACAATATATAAAGTTTATTTTGGAAAATTATGATATATTTTATTATTAAAATATTTAAAAATAATATATTGTTATTATATTTTATTATTTAAATAATATTTTATTTAAATTTTGGTAAAAAAATTGAAACTCTTGACCCGTTGGGTTGACCCGACCCGACCCGAAACCCGAAGTGACCCGACCCAGTTTGACCCGTAACCCGATTGACCCGAACCCGAACTCGACCCGAACCCGGAACGACCCGACCCGAACCCGCCCGACCCGACCCGATTGACAGGTCTAAAAGCAACACATGCCAAACCATAGCCTAGGCAAATCAAACCAATCAATAAGAAAGGTTGTACTATTGAGAATTTGAGAAACATTCGGAATCACATGATTCGTATGCTTGTGTTTGTGTAGTTTAGTGATCTTTTTATCAAGTTCTATTAGTTCAAAGATTTATGGACTACAAAAAGAATGGAAACCAACACTTGCCAAACCATAGCCTAGGCAAATCAAACCAATCAATAAGAAAGGTTGTATTATTGAGAATTTGAGAAACATTCGAAATCGCATGATTCGTATGCTTGTGTTTGTTTTATTTGGTGATCTTTCTATCAAGGTCTATTAGTTCAAAGATTTTTGGACGAGAAAATGAATGCAAACCAACGGTTCCCAAACCATAGCCTAGGCAAATCAAACCTATTAATAAGAAAGGTTGTGTTATTGAGAATTTGAGAAACGTTCTGAATCACATGATTCGTATGCTTGTGTTGGTGTTGTTTGGTGATCTTTCTATCAAGTTCTATTAGTTCAAAGATTTTTTGACGAGAAAAGGAATGGAAGCCAACGGTTCCCAAACCATAGCCTAAGCAAATCAAACCAATCAATAAGAAAGGTTGTGTTATTGAGAATTTGAGAAACATTCGAAATCGCATGATTCGTGTGCTTGTGTTTTTGTTGTTTGGTGATCTTTCTATCAAGTTGTATTAGTTCAAAGATTTATAGACTAGAAAAAGAATGGAAACCAACACTTGCCAAACCATAGCCTAGGCAAATCAAGCCAATCAATAAGAAAGGTTGTATTATTGAGAATTTGAGAAACATTCGAAATCGAATGATTCGTGTGCTTGTGTTTTTGTTGTTTCGTGATCTTTTTATCTAGTTCTATTAGTTTAAAGATTTTTTGACGAGAAAAAGAATGGAAACCAACACTTGCCAAACCATAGCCTAAGAAAATCAATCCAATAAATAAGAAAGGTTGTATTATTGAGAATTTGAGAAACATTCGGAATCGCATGATTCGTATGCTTGTGTTTGTGTTGTTTGGTGATCTTTCTATCAAGTTCTATTAGTTCAAAGATTTTTTGAAGAGAAAAAGAATGGAAATTAACACTTGCTAAACCATAGCCTAGGCAAATCAAACCAATTAATAAGAAAGGTTGTATTATTGAGAATTAGAGAAACATTCGGAATCGCATGATTCGTATGCTTGTGTTTGTTTTGTTTGGTGATCTTTCTATCAAGTTCTATTAGTTCAAAGATTGTTGGACGAGAAAAAGAATGCAAACCAACGGTTCCCAAACCATAGCCTAGGCAAATCAAACCTATTAATAAGAAAGGTTGTGTTATTGAGAATTTGGGAAACATTCGGAATCACATGATTCGTATGCTTGTGTTGGTGTTGTTTGGTGATCTTTCTATCAAGTTCTATTAGTTCAAAGATTTATGGACTAGTAAAAGAATGGAAACCAACACTTGCCAAACCATAGCCTAGGCAAATCAAACCAATCAATAAGAAAGGTTGTATTATTGAGAATTTGAGAAACATTCGGAATCACATGATTCATATGCTTGTGTTGGTGTTGTTTGGTGATCTTTCTATCAAGTTCTATTAGTTCAAAGATTTATGGACTAGTAAAAGAATGGAAACCAACACTTGCCAAACCATAGGCTAGGCAAATCAAACCAATCAATAAGAAAAGTTGTATTATTGAGAATTTGAGAAGCATTCGGAATCACATGATTCGGAAGCTTATGTTTGTGTTGTTTGGTGATCTTTCTATCAAGTTCTATTAGTTGAAAGATTTTTCGACGAGAAAAAGAATGGAAACCAACGGTTCCCAAACGATAGCCTAGGCTAATGAAACCAATCATTAAGAAAGTTTGTGTTATTGAGAATTTGAGAAACATTCGAAATCGCATGATTCGTATGCTTGTGTTTGTGTTGTTTGGTGATCTTTTTATCAAGTTCTATTAGTTCAAAGATTTTTGGACGAGAAAAAGAATGGAAACCAACGGTTCCCAAATCATATCCTAGGCAAATCAAATATATCAATAAGAAAGGTTGTGTTATAGAGAATTTGAGAAACATTCGAAATCGCATGATTCGTATGCTTGTATTTGTGTTGTTTGGTGATCTTTCTATCAAGTTCTATTAGTTCAAAGATTTTTGGACGAGAAAAAGAATGGAAACCAACGATTCCAAAACCATAGCCTAGGCAAATCAAACCAATCAATAAGAAAGGTTGTGTTATTGAGAATTTGAGAAATATTCGAAATCGCATGATTCGTATGCTTGTGTTTGTGTTGTTTGGTGATCTTTCTATCAAGTTCTTTTAGTTCAAAGACTTTTGCACGAGAAAAAGAATGGAAACAAACTATTCCCAAACCATAGCCTAGGCAAATCAAACCAATCAATAAGAAAGGTTGTGTGCAATTAAGAATTTGAGAAACATTCGGAATCGCATGATTTGTATGCTTGTGTTTGTGTTGTTTGGTGATCTTCCTATCAAGTTCTATTAGTTCAAAGATTTATGGACTAGAAAAAGAATGGAAACCAACACTTTCCAAACCATAGCCTAGGCAAATCAAACCAATCAATAAGAAAGGTTGTATCATTAAGAATTTGAGAAACATTCGGAATCGCATGATTCGTGTGTTTGTGTTTTTGTTGTTCGGTGATCTTTCTATCGAGTTCTATTAGTTCAAAGATTTTTTACGAGAAAAAGAATGGAAAGCAACACATGCCAAACCATAGCCTAGGCAAATCAAACCAATCACTAAGAAAGGTTGTACTATTGAGAATTTGAGAAACATTCGGAATCGCATGATTCGTATGCTTGTGTTTGTGTAGTTTAGTGATCTTTTTATCAAGTTCTATTAGTTCAAAGATTTATGGACTAGAAAAAGAATGAAAACCAACACTTGCCAAACCATAGCCTAGACAAATCAAACCAATCAATAAGAAAGGTTGTATTATTGAGAATTTGAGAAACATTCGAAATCGCATGATTCGTATGCTTGTGTTTGTTTTGTTTGGTGATCTTTCTATCCAGGTCTATTAGTTCAAAGATTTTTGGACAAGAAAACGAATGCAAACCAACGGTTCCCAAACCATAGCCTAGGCAAATCAAACCTATTAATAAGAAAGGTTGTGTTATTGAGAATTTGAGAAACATTCTGAATCGAATGATTCGTATGCTTGTGTTGGTGTTGTTTGGTGATCTTTCTATCAAGTTCTATTAGTTCAAAGATTTTTTGACGAGAAAAAGAATGGAAGCCAACGGTTCCCAAACCATAGCCTAAGCAAATCAAACCAATCAATAAGAAAGGTTGTGTTATTGAGAATTTGAGAAACATTCGAAATCGCATGATTCGTGTGCTTGTGTTTTTGTTGTTTTGTGATCTTTCTGTCAAGTTGTATTAGTTCAAAGATTTATGGACTAGAAAAAGAATGGAAACCAACACTTGCCAAACCATAGCCTAGGCAAATCAAGCCAATCAATAAGAAACGTTGTATTATTGAGAATTTGAGAAACATTCGAAATCGCATGATTCGTGTGCTTGTGTTTTTGTTGTTTGGTGATCTTTCTATCTAGTTCTATTAGTTTAAAGATTTTTTGACGAGAAAAAGAATGGAAACCAACACTTGGCAAACCATAGCCTAAGAAAATCAATCCAATAAATAAGAAAGGTTGTATTATTGAGAATTTGAGAAACATTCGGAATCGCATGATTCGTATGCTTGTGTTTGTGTTGTTTGGTGATCTTTCTATCAAGTTCTATTAGTTTAATGATTTATGGACTAGAAAAAGAATGCAAACCAACGGTTCCATAACCATAGCCTAGGCAAATCAAACCTATCAATAAGAAAGGTTGTGTTAATGAGAATTTGAGAAACATTCGGAATTACATGATTCGTATGCTTGTGTTGGTTTTGATTGGTGATCTTTCTATCAAGTACTATTAGTCCAAAGATTTATGGACTAGTAAAAGAATGGAAACCAACACTTGCCAAACCATAGCCTACAGCAAACGAAACCATTCATTAAGAAAATTTTTGTTATTGAGAATTTGAGAAACATTCGGAATCGCATGATTCGTATGCTTGTGTTGGTGTTGTTTTGTGATCTTTCTATCAAGTTCTATTAGTTCAAAGATTTTTTGACGAGAAAAAGAATGGAAACCAACGGTTCCCAAACCATAGCCTAGGCAAATCAAACCAATCAATAAGAAAGGTTGTGTTATTGAGAATTTGAGAACATTCGGAATCGCATGATTCGTATGCTTGTGTTTGTGTTGTTTGGTGATCTTTCTATCAAGTTCTATTAGTTCAAAGATTTATGGACTAGAAAAAGAATGGAAACCAACACTTGCCAAACCATAGCATAGGCAAATCAAACCAATCAATAAGAATGGTTGTATTATTGAGAATTTGAGAAGCATTCGGAATCACATGATTCGGAAGCTTATGTTTGTGTTGTTTGGTGATCTTTCTATCAAGTTCTATTAGTTGAAAGATTTTTCGACGAGAAAAAGAATGGAAACCAACGGTTCCCAAACCATAGCCTAGGCTAATGAAACCAATAATTAAGAAAGTTTGTGTTATTGAGAATTTGAGAAACATTCGAAATCGCATGATTCGTATGCTTGTGTTTGTGTTGTTTGGTGATCTTTTTATCAAGTTCTATTAGTTCAAAGATTTTTGGACGAGAAAAAGAATGGAAACCAACGGTTCCCAAATCATATCCTAGGCAAATCAAATCTATCAATAAGAAAGGGTGTGTTATAGAGAATTTGAGAAATATTCGAAATCGCATGATTCGTATGCTTGTATTTGTGTTGTTTGGTGATCTTTCTATCAAGTTCTATTAGTTCAAAGATTTTTGGACGAGAAAAAGAATGGAAACCAACGATTCCAAAACCATAGCCTAGGCAAATCAAACCAATCAATAAGAAAGGTTGTGTTATTGAGAATTTGAGAAACATTCGAAATCGCATGATTCGTATGCTTGTGTTTGTGTTGTTTGGTGATCTTTCTATCAAGTTCTTTTAGTTCAAAGACTTTTGCACGAGAAAAAGAATGGAAACAAACGATTCCCAAACCATAGCCTAGGCAAATGAAACCAGTCAATAAGAAAGGTTGTGTGCAATTAAGAATTTGAGAAACATTCGGAATCGCATGATTTGTATGCTTGTGTTTGTGTTGTTTGGTGATCTTCCTATCAAGTTCTATTAGTTCAAAGATTTATGGACTAGAAAAAGAATGGAAACCAACACTTTCCAAACCATAGCAAATCAAACCAATCAATAAGAAAGGTTGTATCATTAAGAATTTGAGAAACATTCGGAATCGCATGATTCGTGTGTTTGTGTTTTTGTTGTTCGGTGATCTTTCTATCGAGTTCTATTAGTTCAAAGATTTTTTACGAGAAAAAGAATGGAAAGCAACTAGACCTGTCAAAAGCTGACCCGACCCGAAAACCCGACCCGACCCGACCCGAAATTTCTGGGTTTCAACCCGAAAATTTGAACCCGTAAACCCAGTTTGAACCCGAACCCGGTAAACCCGAAAGTTTCTGGGTTTGGGTCAGGGTCAACCCGCTGGGTCAAGAAATCTATAAGGCGGAAAACTTATTTTAGAATACACTCTAATATAATGAAATGACAGATTGACGGGTAATTGTACACCCAAAGGTTTTAATTATATTACAATATATAAAGTTTATTTTGGAAAATTATGATATATTTTATTATTAAAATATTTAAAAATAATATATTGTTATTATATTTTATTATTTAAATAATATTTTATTTAAATTTTGGTAAAAAAATTGAAACTCTTGACCCGTTGGGTTGACCCGACCCGACCCGAAACCCGAAGTGACCCGACCCAGTTTGACCCGTAACCCGATTGACCCGAACCCGAACTCGACCCGAACCCGGAACGACCCGACCCGAACCCGCCCGACCCGACCCGATTGACAGGTCTAAAAGCAACATATGCCAAACCATAGCCTAGGCAAATCAAACCAATCAATAAGAAAGGTTGTACTATTGAGAATTTGAGAAACATTCGGAATCGCATGATTCGTATGCTTGTGTTTGTGTAGTTTAGTGATCTTTTTATCAAGTTCTATTAGTTCAAAGATTTATGGACTACAAAAAGAATGGAAACCAACACTTGCCAAACCATAGCCTAGGCAAATCAAACCAATCAATAAGAAAGGTTGTATTATTGAGAATTTGAGAAACATTCGAAATCGCATGATTCGTATGCTTGTGTTTGTTTTATTTGGTGATCTTTCTATCAAGGTCTATTAGTTCAAAGATTTTTGGACGAGAAAATGAATGCAAACCAACGGTTCCCAAACCATAGCCTAGGCAAATCAAACCTATTAATAAGAAAGGTTGTGTTATTGAGAATTTGAGAAACATTCTGAATCACATGATTCGTATGCTTGTGTTGGTGTTGTTTGGTGATCTTTCTATCAAGTTCTATTAGTTCAAAGATTTTTTGACGAGAAAAGGAATGGAAGCCAACGGTTCCCAAACCATAGCCTAAGCAAATCAAACCAATCAATAAGAAAGGTTGTGTTATTGAGAATTTGAGAAACATTCGAAATCGCATGATTCGTGTGCTTGTGTTTTTGTTGTTTGGTGATCTTTCTATCAAGTTGTATTAGTTCAAAGATTTATAGACTAGAAAAAGAATGGAAACCAACACTTGCCAAACCATAGCCTAGGCAAATCAAGCCAATCAATAAGAAAGGTTGTATTATTGAGAATTTGAGAAACATTCGAAATCGAATGATTCGTGTGCTTGTGTTTTTGTTGTTTCGTGATCTTTCTATCTAGTTCTGTTAGTTTAAAGATTTTTTGACGAGAAAAAGAATGGAAACCAACACTTGCCAAACCATAGCCTAAGAAAATCAATCCAATAAATAAGAAAGGTTGTATTATTGAGAATTTGAGAAACATTCGGAATCGCATGATTCGTATGCTTGTGTTTGTGTTGTTTGGTGATCTTTCTATCAAGTTCTATTAGTTCAAAGATTTTTTGAAGAGAAAAAGAATGGAAATTAACACTTGCTAATCCATAGCCTAGGCAAATCAAACCAATTAATAAGAAAGGTTGTATTATTGAGAATTAGAGAAACATTCGGAATCGCATGATTCGTATGCTTGTGTTTGTTTTGTTTGGTGATCTTTCTATCAAGTTCTATTAGTTCAAAGATTGTTGGACGAGAAAAAGAATGCAAGCCAACGGTTCCCAAACCATAGCCTAGGCAAATCAAACCTATTAATAAGAAAGGTTGTGTTATTGAGAATTTGGGAAACATTCGGAATCACATGATTCGTATGCTTGTGTTGGTGTTGTTTGGTGATCTTTCTATCAAGTTCTATTAGTTCAAAGATTTATGGACTAGTAAAAGAATGGAAACCAACACTTGCCAAACCATAGCCTAGGCAAATCAAACCAATCAATAAGAAAGGTTGTATTATTGAGAATTTGAGAAACATTCGGAATCACATGATTCATATGCTTGTGTTGGTGTTGTTCGGTGATCTTTCTATCAAGTTCTATTAGTTCAAAGATTTATGGACTAGTAAAAGAATGGAAACCAACACTTGCCAAACCATAGCCTAGGCAAATCAAACCAATCAATAAGAAAGGTTGTATTATTGAGAATTTGAGAAGCATTCGGAATCACATGATTCGGAAGCTTATGTTTGTGTTGTTTGGTGATCTTTCTATCAAGTTCTATTAGTTGAAAGATTTTTCGACGAGAAAAAGAATGGAAACCAACGGTTCCCAAACGATAGCCTAGGCTAATGAAACCAATCATTAAGAAAGTTTGTGTTATTGAGAATTTGAGAAACATTCGAAATCGCATGATTCGTATGCTTGTGTTTGTGTTGTTTGGTGATCTTTTTATCAAGTTCTATTAGTTCAAAGATTTTTGGACGAGAAAAAGAATGGAAACCAACCGTTCGCAAATCATATCCTAGGCAAATCAAATCTATCAATAAGAAAGGTTGTGTTATAGAGAATTTGAGAAACATTCGAAATCGCATGATTCGTATGCTTGTATTTGTGTTGTTTGGTGATCTTTCTATCAAGTTCTATTAGTTCAAAGATTTTTGGACGAGAAAAAGAATGGAAACCAACGATTCCAAAACCATAGCCTAGGCAAATCAAACCAATCAATAAGAAAGGTTGTGTTATTGAGAATTTGAGAAATATTCGAAATCGCATGATTCGTATGCTTGTGTTTGTGTTGTTTGGTGATCTTTCTATCAAGTTCTTTTAGTTCAAAGACTTTTGCACGAGAAAAAGAATGGAAACAAACGATTCCCAAACCATAGCATAGGCAAATCAAACCAATCAATAAGAAAGGTTGTGTGCAATTAAGAATTTGAGAAACATTCGGAATCGCATGATTTGTATGCTTGTGTTTGTGTTGTTTGGTGATCTTCCTATCAAGTTCTATTAGTTCAAAGATTTATGGACTAGAAAAAGAATGGAAACCAACACTTGCCAAACCATAGCCTAGGCAAATCAAACCAATCAGTAAGAAAGGTTGTATTATTGAGAATTTGAGAAACATTCGAAATCGCATGATTCGTGTGCTTGTGTTTTTGTTGTTTGGTGATCTTTCTATCTAGTTCTATTAGTTTAAAGATTTTTTGACGAGAAAAAGAATGGAAACCAAGACTTGGCAAACCATAGCCTAAGAAAATCAATCCAATAAATAAGAAAGGTTGTATTATTGAGAATTTGAGAAACATTCGGAATCGCATGATTCGTATGCTTGTGTTTGTGTTGTTTGGTGATCTTTCTATCAAGTTCTATTAGTTCAAAGATTTTTTGAAGAGAAAAAGAATGGAAATTAACACTTGCCAAACCATAGCCTAGGCAAATCAAACCAATTAATAAGAAAGGTTGTATTATTGAGAATTAGAGAAACATTCGGAATCGCATGATTCGTATGCTTGTGTTTGTTTTGTTTGGTGATCTTTCTATCAAGTTCTATTAGTTCAAAGATTTTTGGACGAGAAAAAGAATGCAAACCAACGGTTTCCAAACCATAGCCTAGGCAAATCAAACCTATTAATAAGAAAGGTTGTGTTATTGAGAATTTGGGAAACATTCGGAATCACATGATTCGTATGCTTGTGTTGGTGTTGTTTGGTGATCTTTCTATCAAGTTCTATTAGTTCAAAGATTTATGGACTAGTAAAAGAATGGAAACCAACACTTGCCAAACCATAGCCTAGGCAAATCAAACCAATCAGTAAGAAAGGTTGTATTATTGAGAATTTGAGAAACATTCGGAATCACATGATTCATATGCTTGTGTTGGTGTTGTTTGGTGATCTTTCTATCAAGTTCTATTAGTTCAAAGATTTATGGACTAGTAAAAGAATGGAAACCAACACTTGCCAAACCATAGCCTAGGCAAATCAAACCAATCAATAAGAAATGTTGTATTATTGAGAATTTGAGAAACATTCGGAATCGCATGATTCGTATGCTTGTGTTATTTTTGTTTGGTGATCTTTCTATCAAGTTCTATTAGTTCAAAGATTTTTGAACGAGAAAAAGAATGCAAACCAACGGTTCCCAAACCATAGCCTAGGGAAATCAAACCTATTAATAAGAAAGGTTGTGTTATTGAGAATTTGAGAAACATTCGGAATCACATGATTTGTATGCTTGTGTTGGTGTTGTTTGGTGATCTTTCTATCAAGTTCTATTAGTTCAAAGATTTATGGACTAGTAAAAGAATGGAAACCAACACTTGCCAAACCATAGCCTAGGAAAATCAAACCAATCAATAAGAAAGGTTGTATTATTGAGAATTTGTGAAACATTCGGAATCGCATGATTCGTATGCTTGTGTTTGTGTAGTTTGGTGATCTTTTTATCAAGTTCTATTAGTTCAAAGATTTATGGACTAGAAAAAGAATGGAAACCAACACTTGCCAAACTATAGCCTAGGCAAATCAAACCAATCAATAAGAAAGGTTGTATTATTGAGAATTTGAGAAACATTCGAAATCGCATGATTTGTATGCTTGTGTTTGTTTTGTTTGGTGATCTTTCTATCAAGTTCTATTAGTTCAAAGATTTTTGGACGAGAAAAAGAATGCAAACCAACGGTTCCCAAACCATAGCCTAGGCAAATCAAACCTATTAATAAGAAAGGTTGTGTTATTGAGAATTTGAGAAACATTCGGAATCACATGATTCATATGCTTGTGTTGGTGTTGTTTGGTGATCTTTCTATCAAGTTCTATTAGTTCAAAGATTTTTTGACGAGAAAAAGAATGGAAACCAACGGTTCCCAAACCATAGCCTAAGCAAATCAAACCAATCAATAAGAAAGGTTGTGTTATTGAGAATTTGAGAAACATTCGAAATCGCATGATTCGTATGCTTGTGTTTGTGTTGTTTGGTGATCTTTCTATCAAGTTGTTGTTGGGACGATATTAAGGACGCCAGTCATTAATATCTAAACCAATAAGGATCTTTCCTTGTTTTGATAATGACAAACTCAAATGTATTTAATAAGTTGTCCGAGTCTTGATCTCAAGTAAGTCCATTGGACGCAAATGAGCGAAAAGGACAACAAGTGAATGGTAGTCCCTAACTCTGTAGGGACGCACATCATCAGAACTTCCAGAACTAAACGTAGGTGGCAAAGTCCCTGCGTAGATAGGACAGCGTCCTCATCAAGAAGGGACGCGCGCCAAAATACGGACGAAGTTCAAATTCAAATCAAGGCTGCCCCAACATGATTACATCATACTCGGCCGCAGTCCTCAGAAGGAAGCTTCCCTTGTCTGGGCACGTGTAGACAATTCCAAAGATGTCGCTTTCCCAGCATTGGTCCCCTATCCACGCGGAGGCTTTTCAAGCGTCAACAGAGTTGACTTCCTCAAGAGGCTCATCGCACCGTTGATGGAAGATCAAGGATCCTGCAAAGCCTCAGAGGACGCTAGAGGACAAGAACCACTTCCGCTATAAATACCCCCCCAAGGGTATGCATAGCGGTGTGGACTTTGAAGACTTTCTCTCAAGCTCTCCCGAAGCATTCAAGAACACGAACGAAGATCAAGAAGATCAAGTGAGCTTGAAACAAGAGAAAGAAAGTCCAACCACATCAAATCCAAAACAAACCACAAAAT
Organism: Polygonum maritimum; assembly: GCA_963924305.1. Taxonomy (NCBI): domain Eukaryota; kingdom Viridiplantae; phylum Streptophyta; class Magnoliopsida; order Caryophyllales; family Polygonaceae; genus Polygonum; species Polygonum maritimum. Next base: position 22,522,628 of record OZ002735.1, read on the forward strand.
AGATAAAGTTATAGTTTGTCTCTCACAACGAACCGTGAGAGACGTGTGTGATAGCTTCCTTATAGCTAAGGGAGTTAGGTTACTTTGTTAGGTGGAAAGGAGTGTTACTAGTGAGGCTAAGGACGGACGCTTAGCTCAGTGAAGTGTAACGACTCGCCTAAGTTGTAAGGACTCTCTCTTAATAAGATAAGGACGGCTATTGAAAATCCTCCAAGCGGAGGTAGAGGTTTACCCATAAGACTAGTTGGTCTTAGTGGGGTTCCTCTATAAATTCTAGTGTCCATTATCTCATTGCGTTTCCTGTTAAGTCTAATTTCCGCTGCACCTAAGGACGTCCTTAACCCAGTTAAGGACGCCTTCATTAACAGACTTAAGATCCAACAATTGGTATCAGAGCAGGCGCTCTAGATTAAGTTTGAGTTGCAGGAAACATGGACATGGAACCTATAGGTATCTCAAGTGCAAAACCACCTCGCCTAACGGACGGCAACTTCAATCGGTGGAAGACAAGGTTCGAATGCTTTGTGCGCAGTCAAAACTACCAATGCTGGCTGGTGATAAAGAACGGTGACCTTGAAGTCCCCGCTGCTAAGAAGGACAAGGAGGCAGATTGGGGTCCTGATGAGTTCAAGCTCATGGAAGCAAATGCAAAGGCCATCTGTTTCTTACAGACGTCCCTCTGTGAAAGGGACGCCACCCGTGTGAGCAATCTCCCAACTGCTATGCTTCAATGGGAAGCCCTGGAGAAGTACCATGTTGGGACGCCTGAGATGAAAGAAGACGTCCAGCTGGAAGCTAAAAGGGACTTCTACAAATTCCGGATGTTCACAAATGAGACCATCACCGACTACTCCTTTCGCTTTGAGGCCCTTCTAACTAAGTTGAAAAACTTGGGTGTCAAAGAAACGGAGATCACTCAGAGGATGAAGGTTCAAGTCTTGATCCATGGACTCACGGGACCATGGAACTTCGATAGGATGACGTTCAAAGAGAACCAGGCCAACAAGGGACTGTCCATGGAGGAAATCTATGGAAAACTCAAAGGGTACGAAGCAAGAAGAAACCAAGATCTGGCAGAAATGGGAAAGAGTTCCCAAAATGAGCTGGCTTTAACTCTTGCGGCTAGGACGCCAGAGTATGAGCAATACTACCAAAGGAAAAGAGAGTTGAACTCAATGGTAGAAGCCAAAACCCAAGAGCACCAAGAGAATCTTCGTCTTCAGGCCTCAATAGAACGCAAAGGAAAGACGGAAGAACAAATTTTCGAGGAAGATGAGTTAGCCTTGTTGCACAAAACTCTCCGTGCACTGTACAAAAGAGGAAAAGTCCCAAGAATGAAGATGCCCTACAAGAAAGAAACTCGCAAGCCTACAGATGTAGAAATGAAGGAGATAGTGTGCTACAAATGCAACAGAAAGGGACACATGGCCAAGAAATGTACCACAGGACTAATGATTCGGCCTATTTTGTATAGGATAACTCTTGTATTTTAAGATGATTTAGAGCGTGTTTTAGGTTAGTTTTGAGTGTTATTGTAATATGAAGACCAAAGACACAAAGTATGAAGAATCAAGAGTTAAAGAGCTTAAAGACGAACATTCGCCACTGCATGGAGACCGCGGTCGCGTTGTCTAGGACGCGGGCGCGGTGGCGTGAAGGAGTGAGCCAACCAAGACCATGAAGGCCGCGGTCGCGCTGTCTGTGGCACGGTCGCGGTAGAAGCCGACTCGGATTTGACCATTTGAAGGCCGCCGCGGGCGCGGTTCTGGTGCCGCGGTCGCGGGTGTGACCGACTTCCAAGTGGACGAGATTTCACCGTTTCTATCTTGTTTCCTTTCTTATCTTTTGGTTTCCTATCTTATTTAGTCCGAAAAGGTTGATCTTTGGGGCTATATAAGGGGAACCTTTCTAGGTTTTTAGGATATCCAATACTTGTCAATCAATTGTCTTTCAATAAAGATTAGAGTTTTCTTTGTAATGGAGAACTAACTCTCCTCTGGAGTTTATTCAATCAAGGAAGCTTTATTATGAAGTTGTGAAATTTTGGTAACCTCTTTATCCCTAGGTCTTTATTGATACTCTTGTGCTTCATCCCATGATCTATGTTTGATTTTATGAGCCTGATCAACTTGTTTGATTGACTTAGATCTATTGTTTGAATTAGGATTGGTTGTTGTCTATGCATCTTTCCTATTCTCGAAACAACTCTATTTTAGGACCGTGGACTAGTTTAGCGAAGAGTATTCAATGATTAAGTTGTGCATGAGACTCGTAGCTTGATTGCATGATTTGATTTCCTATTATCCCTGTGCTCTATGCTAATTCTAGGTTAAGCGTCCTTGCCTAGGGTTATAGAATTGCTTGGACCGTGGACTTGCGATTTCTAATGATTGGGATTGGAATTGACCTAGGCATATAAAGAGGTGGATGAATTCATGATCAACAGATTAATAAAGTGGAATTGATTGGATAAACTCTGCTTGATAAATTTGATTGAAACCAACTTTCAAAACCCCCTTTGGGTTCGACCCCTAAAAATTTGAATAGAAACCACTAAAATTTTGAAACCACTAAAATTTTGAAACCACTAAAATTTTAAAATTTTTGCGACCCAGGCAAGGTTGCCAAACCATAGCCTAGGCAAATTTTGAAACCACTAAAATTTGAATAGAAACTGATTCCTTTGGGTTCGACCCCTTGCTTGCTTACTATACTTTTGTTTGCATGTTTGGGATTTATTTTTGATAAGGGAACAACGACTTTACCCGAGTCAACTAACATCAAAGGAAATGAAGGAAAAGGCGTTGGTTGGTGCATTTGAGGGTGCATGGGACGACCTTGACTCAAGTGATGAAGAGCCAGAAAATCAAGTGGCCTACATGGCTATGGAAGACGCCCCAAAGGACGTCTCTGAAATTGAGCAAGAGGTAACCCATGAAACCATGTTAAACTCTCTTGAAAAATGCTCAAAACCAAAGCTCATTAAATTAATAACTCAAATCATGCAAGAGAGCTATGCCATGAAACAAAGCTTTGAAGAAATTGAATCCGAGAATACTGTTGTGGAATGTGAAAATTGTAGTACCATGTCTTTTCAACTAGAATCCTCTCAGGAAGAAGTCAAGTCCCTTAAAAGTCAGATTGTGTGCTTAAGGCTCGAAAACACAAGTCTTAGGGACGAGGTCAAAGTTCTAGGAAAGAGTCCGATGACTGAAACTGTGAATCCAATAGTCTTTGTTCCAGCCAAGAAAGAACTAGGGTATGAATCAGGATCAAAGAAGTCTCTCCCAAGTGACTTTGAAGCTAGCAAGACAACTGAACTAGAACTTGAGAGGAAAAAGACAAGGAACCTAGAAGAACGCATAAGAGTTCTTGAGAGTGGTGAGAAAGGTCAAAAGGACTACTACACAAATTCTGTCAGTCACAAAATCTACAAGAACATTGCTAAAGGAAAAGGATCTAAGGTAGTGGACCCTGAGAAAATGAAAGAGAATAGAATTCAACGTCCTAACAAAAAGTATTACCTTGGAAACTACTATAGGACGTGCTGGCATTGTGGCAAAGGTGGTCACTACCAGTATGAGTGTCTTAAGCTGAAACAGGATCTTGAAGGTGGAAGGAAGGCTAGAAATGGCCGCGAGAATGCTAAGCCTAAATTTGCTGATAGGACGCATGTTAGTGTGCCAAATGCTAAAACTCGATCTCTTAGGACGCATGCTAGAAGATCAAATGATGTGAATGTCTATGATCATTTGCCTATGAAGAAGTTTTACCCATGTAACGAACCAGGTAGGGGCCACCTTGCCTGGGTCGCAAAAAACTAACTCTTCTTTTCAGGTGGAAGTGAGAGGAAGCCCATGGATCATCGATAGTGGCGCTTCAAATCATATGACTGGAAGCCAGATCTATCTCACTTCTATCCAATCAAATGCCACGGGAGGAACTGTCTCGTTTGGCAATAAGGGCAAAGGAAAAATCAAAGGGACGGGCACCGCAAAGCTAAATCAATCTATCAATGCGTCAAAAGTTAGTCTTGTCGAAGGACTAGGCTTCAATCTCCTTAGTGTCTCCCAAATATGTGATCAAGGTGAAAACCTAGTCACATTTGACTCTAAGGAATGCCTGGTCATCAACAAGAAAACAAATCAAGTCATTCTCAAAGGGACTCGCGAAAACAATGTTTACGTCTTCAATCAAAGGTTCAAGCCTGCATCCAAATTGTGTTTATCTGTTTCTGCTGTGGACGCCGATCTCTAGCATCGACGTCTTGGACATGTGGGACCTAGCACAATCTTCAAGCTTCATCAAAAGGATCTTGTAAGAGGTCTTCCCCGAATTGATCCTGAGCAAATTGAGCAATGTGAAGCATGCATCAAAGGGAAGCAGACAAGATCGTCCTTCAAATCCAAGAATGAAGTGAGCACAAAGAAGCCATTGGAACTCCTTCACATGGATCTGTGTGGACCTATGCAAACCCAAAGCTATGGTGGAAAAAGGTACATGTATGTCATTGTAGATGATTTTTCAAGATTCACTTGGGTTCTTTTCTTGGTGTCAAAAGCAGATGCTTTCGGAATGTTCAAAATCTTCATCAAACAAGTAGAAGTTGCTCTTGGGACGAGCTTGAAAGCTCTAAGGTCAGATCATGGAACGGAATTTAAAAACTCAGAGTTTCTTGACTTCTGTGACCAACAAGGAATCTCCCACAACTTCTCTTCTCCTCGAACTCCTCAGCAAAATGGTGTTGTTGAAAGAAAGAATAGGACGCTGGAAGACATGGCAAGGACGATGCTTTTGGCTAGTGGCGTCCCCAAACACTTCTGGGCAGAAGCCGTTGCCACCGCAACCTAAATCATCAATCGAGCTATGATTCGTCCCTTACTCAAAAAGACGTCCTACGAGCTCCTAAATGGAAGAAAGCCAAACATTTCACACCTGAAAGTCTTTGGGTGTAAATGCTTCATTCACAACAACGGCAAAGACAACATCGGCAAATTTGATGCTAGAAGTGATGAGGGAATATTTCTTGGATACTCCCTCACAAGCAAGGCCTATAGAGTCTTCAACAAACGGACTCTTAAGCTTGAGGAAAGTATTCATGTGGTATTCAAAGAAAATACTTCTCTCAAGAAAGAACCAAGTAAGAAGGAACGTCGCTCCTCTCCTAGGGACGATGATGAAGATGATGAAGAAGAACCAAGAGGCTTCTCCGACAAATATTACGTTCTTAGGAACGCCCCTGAGTCTCGCGATGAGGTTTTAATGGGAGTTCCTAGTGAACAACAAGAGCCTTCTCAAACTTGGTCGCTAAACCAAGTAGAGGCCGGCGAATCAAGTCAACAAGGAGAAAGGCACAGTGTGGACGCTCCAGCTGAGGGGGAACACACTGAGCCAACCAATGAAGATGACGGATTTGAATCCGATGAGTCTGATTGGACGAACCCTAGGTGTACTCCTTCCAGGGACGCTACTCATAGGGGATCCAACCTTTCAAGACTTCATTCCACAGATCAAATCATCTCAGACATGTGAAAAGGAGTTCAAACAAGATCAGCTGTGAATCAGTCCCTCAACGCCAACATAGCGTTTTGTGCCTTCAACGCCTTTGTGTCCTTAGTTGAGCCTAAGAACATAAAGGAAGCACTCCAGGATGCTGATTGGATTCAAGCCATGCAAGAAGAACTCAATCAATTTGAGAGGAACAAAGTTTAGACCCTCGTCCCTCGTCCGAGAAACAAAAATATAATAGGGACGAGGTGGGTCTATAGAAACAAGCTTGATGAAAGTGGCCGCGTATCAAGGAATAAAGCAAGGCTTGTGGCTCAAGGCTATAGGCAAGAGGAAGGGATCGATTATGATGAGACCTTTGCTCCTGTCGCTAGAATTGAAGTCATTCGCCTCCTCATTGCCTACGCTGCTCACAAGGGGTTCAAGCTCTTTCAAATGGATGTCAAGACAGCCTTCCTCAATGGCAAGCTTAAAGAAGAAGTGTACGTCGCTCAACCTCAAGGATTTGAGGACGCTGATCACCCTGATCATGTGTACTTCTTGGACAAGGCACTCTATGGACTCAAGCAAGCCCCTCGTGCATGGTACGATAGGTTTGCGTCCTTTCTCTTATCCAACGGGTACACACGAGGTAACTATGATAAAACACTATTCTTAAAGAAAGTCCTTAAAGATGTTTTGATTGTCCAAGTCTATGTCGATGACATAGTCTTTGGAAGCACTAACATGAGACTTGTAGAGGAATTCAAGAACTTGATGAGTAGTGAGTTTGAGATGTCCCTCATAGGAGAACTCAACTTCTTCTTGGGACTCCAAATCACCCAGCTCAAAGATGGGACGCGCATTCATCAACAAAAGTACATTCGTGAAATGCTTGAGAAGTATGGGATGAACTCTTCAAAATCCATTGATACTCCCATCTCCCCCAACACTCGCCTTTACGCTGATGAAGAAGGAAAGAGTGTAGATCAAAAGCTCTACAGAGGAATGATAGGGTCCTTGCTATACCTAACAGCAAGTCGTCCCGACATCATGTTCGCTGTATGCTTGTGTACTCGCTTCCAAGCAAATCCAAAGGAGTCCCACATGTAAGAGGTCAAAAGAATCTTCAGATACCTCAAGGGACAGGATGACCTATGCCTATGGTATCCCAGAAGGACGTCCCTAAACCTGGTAGCGTACTCTGACGCAGACTACGCTGGCCATGTGGTGGATAGGAAGAGCACATCCGGCATGGCACAATTCCTTGGCTCATGCCTTGTATCTTGGGGATCCAAAAAGCAAAACTCCGTGGCACTCTCAACCGCGGAAGCTGAGTATGTTGCTGCTGCTTCGTGCTGTTCACAAGTGCTATGGATCAAGTACCAACTTGAAGATTATGGTACGTTCCTCAACACAGTCCCTATCTTGTGTGATAACACCAGTGCTATAAGTATTGCAAAGAATCCTGTTCATCATTCTAGGACAAAGCATATTCACATAAGACATCACTTTCTTCGTGATAATGTTGAACTTGGATTAATTAAGGTAGATCATGTTAGGACTGAGGACCAAGTGGCCGATATTTTCACAAAAGCACTTGATAGACGTCCCTTCGAGCACCTCCGGTTGCTTTTAGGGATGATAACTTTTAAATGATCAAGTCCCGTTCTATTATTCCCTCCATGATTGGCTATGTTTTGTTGAGAACTTGTTTTAAAGTAAGGTATTCATTTAAAGTCATCTTTAAAGGACGCTAGTCTAAGACATATGTTTTGCTTATGTTTTTGAATGTCATTCATTTCGCTTTTCATCTCAAGAGTATCCCTGATCAAACTACCCTCATTATAAGCCGAAATGATGGGATCTCTAAGCTTACCTAAGCCGAGAATCTTGCAAACGCGTCCTATGAGCGTTCTTTGTCTTATCTTTACGGGACGTACTTGCTTGATTTTCAAATATGGTTCTAAGTGATCAAAGGGACGCGTGTTAAGAGCTGAGAATTGTCCGTACAGAGTTCTAAGTTCAGAGGTTGAGATCAGTGTCTGGGACGCCGAGGTTCAGTTCTGAGTAAAGCAGGGTTGTGTGTTGAAAGGACGCCAAGACAGAGTCCTTTGTAGTTGTGAAAAGTTTGAATTTTGAAACGTCCTGGAGAAGTTGAACGCGGATCTCGGGATATGTGTACCGGGTGCGAAACAGCTGTGTTTCTTAGCAAAGAAGTAAGCCACGTGGGGGATTGCGGGTGGGAGAAGCCAAAGGAAAATACCCTATTACCCTTCACCGTTCATCTTCGTCTTCTTCCTATATATATGCCCCTGCATAACCTGAAAAACCTTCTTTGCTCCTCTGCTGTTTACACAATTGTAGCAAACTCTCAAATCTTCAAACCCAGATCCCGAAATCACCTTCTCAACCCTAATCTTCATCTATAAAAACCATCTTCTCAAATGGCCAACACAAGAGCAACCAAGAACCCATCTCCCTCTTCGGCGGCGAAAAACCCTAGTTCCTCGAAGTCTCCTCCGGTGAAAGGCCGGTCACTCATGGACTCGAGAGGGCGACCTACTGGGCGCCAAAACCCCCCTCGCCACCATTCCTCCTCTCAAACCACCCAACGCCGCCACTCCACCACCCCTCCACAGCCACAACGCTCCCAACCTCCACCGCAAAAACACCAACCCCCCCGTTCCCAACCCAAACCCGCCCAAAAACGCTTTCCATTCCTCGAAAAACCCTTTCAACCCGAGCCAAAACCAGAAAACATCGCAAAAGGCTCCGTCCATAGGTTACCTGCCCAACCCAAGCGCCGTCCTCCTCTCGACCCACTCATAGAGGACTGGCTAGAAAAAGAGCCTAGGACGCTCGCCAACATTTGCCTACGGGCATCCGCTCATGACCATCCCCCGAAGATCCAACGCCTCCTCCACTACTTTATGGTCACCTATGTCAAGCCGCGCCTTGAGGAAACCAACCATACCAATCCTCCTTTTATGGGACCCGGCATAATTTCCGACACCTTTGGTGGGACGGTGGATGAGCTTGCCAAGCTCCTCCCAGATATCATAGAGTTCTTGGTGGCTCCTGCGGGCTCCGTCCCATCACAGAAACGAAAACGGCCTTCCTCCCCCTCTCCTTCCAAACAACAAATCAAAGGCCCTCCCTCCTCCTCCCAAGCCAAACCAGTCCCTTCCTCCCCGCCTCCCGCCCCAAAGAGAAGGCTGAAGACGTCTGCTCAACTTGAGGGCGTCACTGAGGAGCAAATGGCAGCCATACGCCTCTCCGAGCTGCAAATAGAGAAAGAGGAGAAGGCTAGGCAAGAGCAGGCAGAAAAGGACGCCATTGCTGCGGCGATCCAGCAAAGTCTGCAGGAAGTCCCGACTCCCTCCTCCTCCACCAAGGATAGAGGACGTCACTCCCGCTCCTACTCCTGCGGCTACATCAAATCCGCTCGAGGCGGAAATTGAGGCGGACTTGGCAAAGCCTATGCCAATAGTCCAAAGGGCAGCTCCTCAAGAACAGGTCCCGGCCAAGGACGCTGTTCCAACAGTCATCGCTCTAGAGGACTCCGTTGCTAAGGCGCCTCCACCCCCTCCAGCTCCTCTCAAGGTCAAACCCATTTCAGTGGCTCCTCCTCGCCCCTCTGCCCCCGCCACCAAGGCCAAAATAAGAACTCCCTCTCCCTCTCCTCCTAAAGCTTCTACTCCTCCTCCTCCTCCTCCGCCTGCTCCGGTTGTTGAGGAAAGTACACAAGTCCAAGGGACGCCTCCTTCAATCGTCCCTACAGAGTCCTTGGCAAGGACTCCAGTTGCGGACGCACCTCCTCCAGCACAGGCGTCCGCTGCTGAGGACACTGAGATGGTAGAGTCCCATGAGCAAGGGGACGACGTCTCAGATGAAGAGGATGCTCCTCACCAGGATGAGGATCCTGAGGACGAGGAGGGAGACGGTGAAGAAGAAGACGCTGGTGATGAGGTGATTGTGAGCAACGGCAGTAAGCAGAAACGCTTGAAGAAGATTCTGTCGCCGCTCCTGTTCACCGCACAATTTCTGGAAGAGAACCAGCGCCACGAGTTTTTGGAACTGCTCGAGTTCCAGGGATGGACGCACCTGGGCGCCGAGGCCGCGGAAGTCGACCCCGAACAGGTTCTCCGCTTTTACTCAAAATTCGAAATATCAGAAGTAAAAGGGAAGCCTCAAGGGACGTTCGAGATTGATGGGGACGAGTACTCAATTGCTGAGGGTACCGTCCGCAATATGCTAGGCCTGCGTCCTTCTCCGCCAGATGCTCTACACGACCTTCCCAACAAGAATTTTGGTCGTTTCTCCCAGGAAGAGATCTTCAACCGAATTTTCAACGGGAGACAGCCAGTTGCTAAGGATAGGGTCGCTCACTGTCTATCCAAGACGGGCGTCCTTGCGCATCACTTCATCGTGCGCATGGTCGTCCCCCGCCAAGAAAAGAAGTCAATAGTCCAGATCACTGATAGTATCTTACTGGACGCCTTCTTGGAACGCAAGCCCATCAATTTTCCGCGGGTTATCTTGGAGCACATGGGCAAGTGCACAGGAGGAAGACACTCGCTCCCCTTCCCCGGCCTGGTTAAGCAGATCATGAAGCAGCAAGGCCTCTACGTCCCCAAAACAGAACAGACCTTCGGGATTCATTGGGACGTCAGGCAAACCACACTCCCTCCAGTTGGAAAATTGAGGTGTGATGAGCCGCTCCCGTCCGTGAAGAGGCAGTTGGCCAAAGAGCAAAAGGAAGCCGAGAGAAAAGCTAAGGCCGCTGCTGCTGCTGCTAAAAGAGCTGAAGGTGATCTAGAAGCTGAAAATCTTCAAGTAGTTGGGACGCCAGTTGAGGACGCTGCGGAAGAAGAGGATGAGCTCGATGGTATGAGCGTCCCTGATGAGGCCGAGAAGCACTCTCAGAAGTATCTGCTGGGCATGATGATCGAGAACCAGTGTATGATGATTGATCTAATCCAACAGGTTCACGACACTCTCCATACCCACACAGAACTTCTGGAACGCTACAACGAGCTCCTTGTGCAGAACAACTATCTTCAGGAGCAACACCTCAAGGCCTTTGGCAAGCGTCCCCGAAAATGATCACTCTCCCCTTCTCTATCCTGAAAAAGTTTATTGTTTTTTTTGTTGTGTTTGTTAAGACTTTGGGACGATGTTCCCTTTTGAATCTTTTCTGTGTAATGATCGTACTCTTCTTATGAATGCAGTTCATTACGTTTGTGATCCATTGTGTCTAAGCGTTCCTTTCTTTAATTATGACTTTGTGCTTGCATGCTTTTCAACTTGTTCTCCTTTTCGATGATGCCAAAAGGGGGAAGTATAGTTTTGCAGAGATGCGATTGTCTTTAAGTTGTCATAGAAAGCATGTGTTCAGGGGGAATTTCGGCCAAGTCCAAAGGACGCTAGTTAAGAATAAGACAGAACGCACTTAAAAGAATGTGTTGCATGCCAACCTAAGCTGAAAAGAAAATCAAGTGTAGTCTCTCATGCTAAAAGCTTTACTTCTGTGCGTATTATTTGAAAGAGTTTGTCATCATCAAAAAGGGGGAAATTGTTGGGACGATATTAAGGACGCCAGTCATTAATATCTAAACCAATAATGATCGTCCCTTGTTTTGATAATGACAAACTCAAATGTATTTAATAAGTTGTCCGAGTGTTGATCTCAGGTAAGTCCATTGGACGCAAATGAGCGAAAAGGACAACAAGTGAACGGCAGTCCCTAACTCTGTAGGGACGCACATCATCAGAACTTCCAGAACTAAACGTAGTTGGCAAAGTCCCTGCGCAGATAGGACGGCGTCCTCATCAAGAAGGGACACGCGCCAAAATACGGACGAAGTTCAAATTCAAATCAAGGCCGCCCCGACATGATTACATCATACTCGGCCGCAGTCCTCAGAAGGAAGCTTCCCTTGTCTGGACACGTGTAGACAATTCCAAAGATGTCGCTTTCCCAGCAATGGTCCCCTATCAATGCGAAGGCTTCCCAAGCGTCAACAGAGTTGACTTCCTCAAGAGGCTCATCGCACCGTTGATGGAAGATCAAGGATCCTGCAAAGCCTCAGAGGACGCTAGAGGACAAGAACCACTTCCGCTATAAATACCACCCCAAGGGTATGCATAGCGGTGTGGACTTTGAAGACTTTCTCTCAAGCTCTCCCGAAGCATTCAAGAACACGAACGAAGATCAAGAAGATCAAGTGAGCTTGAAACAAGAGAAAGAAAGTCCAACCACATCAAATCCAAAACAAACCACAAAATAGTTAAAGTTGTAGTTTGTCTCTCACAACGAACCGTGAGAGACGTGTGTGATAGCTTCCTTATAGCTAAGAGAGTTAGGTTACTTTGTTAGGTGGAAAGGAGTGTTACTAGTGAGGCTAAGGACGGACGCTTAGCTCAGTGAAGTGTAACGACTCGCCTAAGTTGTAAGGACTCTCTCTTAATAAGATAAGGACGGCTATTGAAAATCCTCCAAGCGGAGGTAGAGGTTTACCCATGAGACTAGTTGGTCTTAGTGGGGTTCCTCTATAAATTCTAGTGTCCATTATCTCATTGCGTTTCCTGTTAAGTCTAATTTCCGCTGCACCTAAGGACGTCCTTAACCCAGTTAAGGACGCCTTCATTAACAGACTTACGATCCAACAGTTGTATTAGTTCAAAGATTTATGGACTAGAAAAAGAATGGAAACCAACACTTGCCAAACCATAGCCTAGGCAAATCAAGCCAATTAATAAGAAAGGTTGTATTATTGAGAATTTGAGAAACATTCGAAATCGCATGATTCGTGTGCTTGTGTTTTTGTTGTTTGGTGATCTTTCTAACTAGTTCTATTAGTTTAAAGATTTTTTGACGAGAAAAAGAATGGAAACCAACACTTGCCAAACCATAGCCTAAGAAAATCAATCCAATCAATAAGAAAGGTTGTATTATTGAGAATTTGAGAAACATTCGAAATCGCATGATTCGTATGCTTGTGTTTGTGTTGTTTGGTGATCTTTCTATCAAGTTGTATTAGTTAAAAGATTTATGGACTAGAAAAGGAATGGAAACCAACACTTGCCAAACTATAGCCTAGGCAAATCAAGCCAATCAATAAGAAAGGTTGTATTATTGAGAATTTGAGAAACATTCGAAATCGCATGATTCGTGTGCTTGTGTTTTTGTTGTTTGGTGATCTTTCTATCTAGTTCTATTAGTTTAAAGATTTTTTGATGAGAAAAAGAATGGAAACCAACACTTGCCAAACCATAGCCTAGGCAAATCAATCCAATCAATAAGAAAGGTTGTATTATTGAGAATTTGAGAAACATTCGGAATCGCATGATTTGTATGCTTGTGTTTGTTTTGTCTGGTAATCTTTCTATCAAGTTCTATTAGTTCAATGATTTATGGACTAGAAAAAGAATGGAAACCAACACTTGCCAAACCATAGCCTAGGCAAATCAAACCTATTAATAAGAAAGGTTGTGTTATTGAGAATTTGAGAAACATTCGGAATCACATGATTCGTTTGCTTGTGTTGGTGTTGTTTGGTGATCTTTCTATCAAGTTCTATTAGTTCAAAGATTTATGGACTAGTAAAAGAATGGAAACCAACACTTGCCAAACCATAGCCTAGGCAAATCAAACCAATCAATAAGAAAGGTTGTATTATTGAGAATTTGAGAAACATTCGGAATCGCATGATTCGTATGCTTGTGTTTGTTTTTTTGGTGATCTTTCTATGAAGTTCTATTAGTTCAAAGGTTTTTGGATGAGAAAAAGAATGCAAACCAACGGTTCCCAAACCATAGCCTAGGCAAATCAAACCTATTAATAAGAAAGGTTGTGTTATTGAGAATTTGAGAAACATTCGGAATCACATGATTCGTATGCTTGAGTTGGTGTTGTTTGGTGATCTTTCTATCAAGTTCTATTAGTTCAAAGATTTTTTGACGAGAAAAAGAATGGAAACCAACACTTGCCAAACCATAGCCTAGGCAAATCAATCCAATCAATAAGACAGGTTGTATTATTGAGAATTTGAGAAACATTCGGAATCGCATGATTTGTATGCTTGTGTTTGTTTTGTCTGGTGATCTTTCTATCAAGTTCTATTAGTTCAAAGATTTATGGACTAGAAAAAGAATGCAAACCAACGGTTCCCAAACCATGGCCTAGGCAAATCAAACCTATTAATAAGAAAGGTTGTGTTATTGAGAATTTGAGAAACATTCGGAATCACATGATTCGTATGCTTGTGTTGGTGTTGTTTGGTGATCTTTCTATCAAGTTCTATTAGTTCAAAGGTTTATGGACTAGTAAAAGAATGGAAACCAACACTTGCCAAACCATAGCCTAGGCAAATCAAACCAATCAATAAGAAAGGTTGTATTATTGAGAATTTGAGAAACATTCGGAATCGCATGATTCGTATGCTTGTGTTTGTTTTGTTTGGTGATCTTTCTATCAAGTTGTATTAGTTCAAAGGTTTTTGGACGAGAAAAAGAATGCAAACCAACGGTTCCCAAACCATAGCCTAGGCAAATCAAACCTATTAATAAGAAAGATTGTGTTATTGAGAATTTGAGAAACATTCGGAATCACATGATTCGTATGCTTGTGTTGGTGTTGTTTGGTGATCTTTCTATCAAGTTCTATTAGTTCAAAGATTTATGGACTAGAAAAAGAATGCAAACCAACGGTTCCCAAACCATAGCCTAGGCAAATCAAACCTATTAATAAGAAAGGTTGTGTTATTGAGAATTTGAGAAACATTCGAAATCGCATGATTCGTATGCTTGTGTTTGTGTTGTTTGGTGATCTTTCTATCAAGTTGTATTAGTTAAAAGATTTATGGACTAGAAAAGGAATGGAAACCAACACTTGCCAAACTATAGCCTAGGCAAATCAAGCCAATCAATAAGAAAGGTTGTATTATTGAGAATTTGAGAAACATTCGAAATCGCATGATTCGTGTGCTTGTGTTTTTGTTGTTTGGTGATCTTTCTATCTAGTTCTATTAGTTTAAAGATTTTTTGATGAGAAAAAGAATGGAAACCAACACTTGCCAAACCATAGCCTAGGCAAATCAATCCAATCAATAAGAAAGGTTGTATTATTGAGAATTTGAGAAACATTCGGAATCGCATGATTTGTATGCTTGTGTTTGTTTTGTCTGGTAATCTTTCTATCAAGTTCTATTAGTTCAATGATTTATGGACTAGAAAAAGAATGGAAACCAACACTTGCCAAACCATAGCCTAGGCAAATCAAACCTATTAATAAGAAAGGTTGTGTTATTGAGAATTTGAGAAACATTCGGAATCACATGATTCGTTTGCTTGTGTTGGTGTTGTTTGGTGATCTTTCTATCAAGTTCTATTAGTTCAAAGATTTATGGACTAGTAAAAGAATGGAAACCAACACTTGCCAAACCATAGCCTAGGCAAATCAAACCAATCAATAAGAAAGGTTGTATTATTGAGAATTTGAGAAACATTCGGAATCGCATGATTCGTATGCTTGTGTTTGTTTTTTTGGTGATCTTTCTATGAAGTTCTATTAGTTCAAAGGTTTTTGGATGAGAAAAAGAATGCAAACCAACGGTTCCCAAACCATAGCCTAGGCAAATCAAACCTATTAATAAGAAAGGTTGTGTTATTGAGAATTTGAGAAACATTCGGAATCACATGATTCGTATGCTTGAGTTGGTGTTGTTTCGTGATCTTTCTATCAAGTTCTATTAGTTCAAAGATTTTTTGACGAGAAAAAGAATGGAAACCAACACTTGCCAAACCATAGCCTAGGCAAATCAATCCAATCAATAAGACAGGTTGTATTATTGAGAATTTGAGAAACATTCGGAATCGCATGATTTGTATGCTTGTGTTTGTTTTGTCTGGTGATCTTTCTATCAAGTTCTATTAGTTCAAAGATTTATGGACTAGAAAAAGAATGCAAACCAACGGTTCCCAAACCATAGCCTAGGCAAATCAAACCTATTAATAAGAAAGGTTGTGTTATTGAGAATTTGAGAAACATTCGGAATCACATGATTCGTATGCTTGTGTTGGTGTTGTTTGATGATCTTTCTATCAAGTTCTATTAGTTCAAAGGTTTATGGACTAGTAAAAGAATGGAAACCAACACTTGCCAAACCATAGCCTAGGCAAATCAAACCAATCAATAAGAAAGGTTGTATTATTGAGAATTTGAGAAACATTCGGAATCGCATGATTCGTATGCTTGTGTTTGTTTTGTTTGGTGATCTTTCTATGAAGTTGTATTAGTTCAAAGGTTTTTGGACGAGAAAAAGAATGCAAACCAACGGTTCCCAAACCATAGCCTAGGCAAATCAAACCTATTAATAAGAAAGATTGTGTTATTGAGAATTTGAGAAACATTCGGAATCACATGATTCGTATGCTTGTGTTGGTGTTGTTTGGTGATCTTTCTATCAAGTTCTATTAGTTCAAAGATTTATGGACTAGAAAAAGAATGCAAACCAACGGTTCCCAAACCATAGCCTAGGCAAATCAAACCTATTAATAAGAAAGGTTGTGTTATTGAGAATTTGAGAAACATTCGAAATCGCATGATTCGTATGCTTGTGTTGGTGTTATTTGGTGATCTTTCTATCAAGTTCTATTAGTTCAAAGATTTTTTGACGAGAAAAAGAATAGAAACCAACACTTGCCAAACCATAGCCTAGGCAAATCAATCCAATCAATAAGAAAGGTTGTATTATTGAGAATTTGAGAAACATTCGGAATCGCATGATTTGTATGCTTGTGTTTGTTTTGTCTGGTGATCTTTCTATCAAGTTCTATTAGTTCAAAGATTTATGGACTAGAAAAAGAATGGAAACCAACACTTGCCAAACCATAGCCTAGGCAAATCAAACCTATTAATTAGAAAGGTTGTGTTATTGAGAATTTGAGAAACATTCGGAATCACATGATTCGTATGCTTGTGTTGGTGTTGTTTGGTGATCTTTCTATCAAGTTCTATTAGTTCAAAGATTTATGGACTAGTAAAAGAATGGAAACCAACACTTGCCAAACCATAGCCTAGGCAAATCAAACCAATCAATAAGAAAGGTTGTATTATTGAGAATTTGAGAAACATTCGGAATCGCATGATTCGTATGCTTGTGTTTGTTTTGTTTGGTGATCTTTCTATGAAGTTCTATTAGTTCAAAGGTTTTTGGATGAGAAAAAGAATGCAAACCAACGGTTCCCAAACCATAGCCTAGGCAAATCAAACCTATTAATAAGAAAGGTTGTGTTATTGAGAATTTGAGAAACATTCGGAATCACATGATTCGTATGCTTGAGTTGGTGTTGTTTGGTGATCTTTCTATCAAGTTCTATTAGTTCAAAGATTTTTTGACGAGAAAAAGAATGGAAACCAACACTTGCCAAACCATAGCCTAGGCAAATCAATCCAATCAATAAGAAAGGTTGTATTATTGAGAATTTGAGAAACATTCGGAATCGCATGATTTGTATGCTTGTGTTTGTTTTGTCTGGTGATCTTTCTATCAAGTTCTATTAGTTCAAAGATTTATGGACTAGAAAAAGAATGCAAACCAACGGTTCCCAAACCATAGCCTAGGCAAATCAAACCTATTAAAAAGAAAGGTTGTGTTATTGAGAATTTGAGAAACATTCGGAATCACATGATTCGTATGCTTGTGTTGGTGTTGTTTGGTGATCTTTCTATCAAGTTCTATTAGTTCAAAGGTTTATGGACTAGTAAAAGAATGGAAACGAACACTTGCCAAACCATAGCCTAGGCAAATCAAACCAATCAATAAGAAAGGTTGTATTATTGAGAATTTGAGAAACATTCGGAATCGCATGATTCGTATGCTTGTGTTTGTTTTGTTTGGTGATCTTTCTATCAAGTTGTATTAGTTCAAAGGTTTTTGGACGAGAAAAAGAATGCAAACCAACGGTTCCCAAACCATAGCCTAGGCAAATCAAACCTATTAATAAGAAAGATTGTGTTATTGAGAATTTGAGAAACATTCGGAATCACATGATTCGTATGCTTGTGTTGGTGTTGTTTGGTGATCTTTCTATCAAGTTCTATTAGTTCAAAGATTTATGGACTAGAAAAAGAATGCAAACCAACGGTTCCCAAACCATAGCCTAGGCAAATCAAACCTATTAATAAGAAAGGTTGTGTTATTGAGAATTTGAGAAACATTCGAAATCGCATGATTCGTATGCTTGTGTTTGTGTTGTTTGGTGATCTTTCTATCAAGTTGTATTAGTTCAAAGATTTATGGACTTGAAAAATAATGGAAACCAACACTTGCCAAACCATAGCCTAGGGAAATCAAGCCAATCAATAAGAAAGGTTGTATTATTGAGAATTTGAGAAACATTCGAAATCACATGATTCGTGTGCTTGTGTTTTTGTTGTTCTGTGATCTTTCTATCTAGTTCTATTAGTTTAAAGATTTTTTTACGAGAAAAAGAATGGAAACCAATACTTGCCAAACCATAGCCTAAGCAAATCAATCCAATCAATAAGAAAGGTTGTATTATTGAGATTTTGAGAAACATTCGGAATCGCATGATTTGTATGCTTGTGTTTGTTTTGTCTGGTGATCTTTCTATCAAGTTCTATTAGTTCAAAGATTTATGGACTAGAAAAATAATGGAAACCAACACTTGCCAAACCATAGCCTAGGCAAATCAAACCTATTAATAAGAAAGGTTGTGTTATTGAGAATTTGAGAAACATTCGGAATCACATGATTCGTATGCTTGTGTTGGTGTTGTTTGGTGATCTTTCTATCAAGTTCTATTAGTTCAAAGATTTTTTGACGAGAAAAAGAATAGAAACCAACACTTGCCAAACCATAGCCTAGGCAAATCAATCCAATCAATAAGAAAGGTTGTATTATTGAGAATTTGAGAAACATTCGGAATCGCATGATTTGTATGCTTGTGTTTGTTTTGTCTGGTGATCTTTCTATCAAGTTCTATTAGTTCAAAGATTTATGGACTAGAAAAAGAATGGAAACCAACACTTGCCAAACCATAGCCTAGGCAAATCAAACCTATTAATTAGAAAGGTTGTGTTATTGAGAATTTGAGAAACATTCGGAATCACATGATTCGTATGCTTGTGTTGGTGTTGTTTGGTGATCTTTCTATCAAGTTCTATTAGTTCAAAGGTTTATGGACTAGTAAAAGAATGGAAACCAACACTTGCCAAACCATAGCCTAGGCAAATCAAACCAATCAATAAGAAAGGTTGTATTATTGAGAATTTGAGAAACATTCGGAATCGCATGATTCGTATGCTTGTGTTTGTTTTGTTTGGTGATCTTTCTATGAAGTTCTATTAGTTCAAAGGTTTTTGGATGAGAAAAAGAATGCAAACCAACGGTTCCCAAACCATAGCCTAGGCAAATCAAACCTATTAATAAGAAAGGTTGTGTTATTGAGAATTTGAGAAACATTCGGAATCACATGATTCGTATGCTTGAGTTGGTGTTGTTTGGTGATCTTTCTATCAAGTTCTATTAGTTCAAAGATTTTTTGACGAGAAAAAGAATGGAAACCAACACTTGCCAAACCATAGCCTAGGCAAATCAATCCAATCAATAAGAAAGGTTGTATTATTGAGAATTTGAGAAACATTCGGAATCGCATGATTTGTATGCTTGTGTTTGTTTTGTCTGGTGATCTTTCTATCAAGTTCTATTAGTTCAAAGATTTATGGACTAGAAAAAGAATGCAAACCAACGGTTCCCAAACCATAGCCTAGGCAAATCAAACCTATTAATAAGAAAGGTTGTGTTATTGAGAATTTGAGAAACATTCGGAATCACATGATTCGTATGCTTGTGTTGGTGTTGTTTGGTGATCTTTCTATCAAGTTCTATTAGTTCAAAGGTTTATGGACTAGTAAAAGAATTGAAACCAACACTTGCCAAACCATAGCCTAGGCAAATCAAACCAATCAATAAGAAAGGTTGTATTATTGAGAATTTGAGAAACATTCGGAATCGCATGATTCGTATGCTTGTGTTTGTTTTGTTTGGTGATCTTTCTATCAAGTTGTATTAGTTCAAAGGTTTTTGGACGAGAAAAAGAATGCAAACCAACGGTTCCCAAACCATAGCCTAGGCAAATCAAACCTATTAATAAGAAAGATTGTGTTATTGAGAATTTGAGAAACATTCGGAATCACATGATTCGTATGCTTGTGTTGGTGTTGTTTGGTGATCTTTCTATCAAGTTCTATTAGTTCAAAGATTTATGGACTAGAAAAAGAATGCAAACCAACGGTTCCCAAACCATAGCCTAGGCAAATCAAACCTATTAATAAGAAAGGTTGTGTTATTGAGAATTTGAGAAACATTCGAAATCGCATGATTCGTATGCTTGTGTTTGTGTTGTTTGGTGATCTTTCTATCAAGTTGTATTAGTTCAAAGATTTATGGACTTGAAAAATAATGGAAACCAACACTTGCCAAACCATAGCCTAGGGAAATCAAGCCAATCAATAAGAAAGGTTGTATTATTGAGAATTTGAGAAACATTCGAAATCACATGATTCGTGTGCTTGTGTTTTTGTTGTTCTGTGATCTTTCTATCTAGTTCTATTAGTTTAAAGATTTTTTTACGAGAAAAAGAATGGAAACCAACACTTGCCAAACCATAGCCTAAGCAAATCAATCCAATCAATAAGAAAGGTTGTATTATTGAGATTTTGAGAAACATTCGGAATCGCATGATTTGTATGCTTGTGTTTGTTTTGTCTGGTGATCTTTCTATCAAGTTCTATTAGTTCAAAGATTTATGGACTAGAAAAATAATGGAAACCAACACTTGCCAAACCATAGCCTAGGCAAATCAAACCTATTAATAAGAAAGGTTGTGTTATTGAGAATTTGAGAAACATTCGGAATCACATGATTCGTATGCTTGTGTTGGTGTTGTTTGGTGATCTTTCTATCAAGTTCTATTAGTTCAAAGATTTATGGACTAGTAAAAGAATGGAAACCAACACTTGCCAAACCATAGCCTAGGCAAATCAAACCTATTAATAAGAAAGGTTGTGTTATTGAGAATTTGAGAAACATTCGGAATCACATGATTCGTATGCTTGAGTTGGTGTTATTTGGTGATCTTTCTATCAAGTTCTATTAGTTCAAAGATTTTTTGACGAGAAAAAGAATAGAAACCAACACTTGCCAAACCATAGCCTAGGCAAATCAATCCAATCAATAAGAAAGGTTGTATTATTGAGAATTTGAGAAACATTCGGAATCGCATGATTTGTATGCTTGTGTTTGTTTTGTCTGGTGATCTTTCTATCAAGTTCTATTAGTTCAAAGATTTATGGACTAGAAAAAGAATGGAAACCAACACTTGCCAAACCATAGCCTAGGCAAATCAAACCTATTAATTAGAAAGGTTGTGTTATTGAGAATTTGAGAAACATTCGGAATCACATGATTCGTATGCTTGTGTTGGTGTTGTTTGGTGATCTTTCTATCAAGTTCTATTAGTTCAAAGGTTTATGGACTAGTAAAAGAATGGAAACCAACACTTGCCAAACCATAGCCTAGGCAAATCAAACCAATCAATAAGAAAGGTTGTATTATTGAGAATTTGAGAAACATTCGGAATCGCATGATTCGTATGCTTGTGTTTGTTTTGTTTGGTGATCTTTCTATGAAGTTCTATTAGTTCAAAGGTTTTTGGATGAGAAAAAGAATGCAAACCAACGGTTCCCAAACCATAGCCTAGGCAAATCAAACCTATTAATAAGAAAGGTTGTGTTATTGAGAATTTGAGAAACATTCGGAATCACATGATTCGTATGCTTGAGTTGGTGTTGTTTGGTGATCTTTCTATCAAGTTCTATTAGTTCAAAGATTTTTTGACGAGAAAAAGAATGGAAACCAACACTTGCCAAACCATAGCCTAGGCAAATCAATCCAATCAATAAGAAAGGTTGTATTATTGAGAATTTGAGAAACATTCGGAATCGCATGATTTGTATGCTTGTGTTTGTTTTGTCTGGTGATCTTTCTATCAAGTTCTATTAGTTCAAAGATTTATGGACTAGAAAAAGAATGCAAACCAACGGTTCCCAAACCATAGCCTAGGCAAATCAAACCTATTAATAAGAAAGGTTGTGTTATTGAGAATTTGAGAAACATTCGGAATCACATGATTCGTATGCTTGTGTTGGTGTTGTTTGGTGATCTTTCTATCAAGTTCTATTAGTTCAAAGGTTTATGGACTAGTAAAAGAATGGAAACCAACACTTGCCAAACCATAGCCTAGGCAAATCAAACCAATCAATAAGAAAGGTTGTATTATTGAGAATTTGAGAAACATTCGGAATCGCATGATTCGTATGCTTGTGTTTGTTTTGTTTGGTGATCTTTCTATCAAGTTGTATTAGTTCAAAGGTTTTTGGACGAGAAAAAGAATGCAAACCAACGGTTCCCAAACCATAGCCTAGGCAAATCAAACCTATTAATAAGAAAGATTGTGTTATTGAGAATTTGAGAAACATTCGGAATCACATGATTCGTATGCTTGTGTTGGTGTTGTTTGGTGATCTTTCTATCAAGTTCTATTAGTTCAAAGATTTATGGACTAGAAAAAGAATGCAAACCAACGGTTCGCAAACCATAGCCTAGGCAAATCAAACCTATTAATAAGAAAGGTTGTGTTATTGAGAATTTGAGAAACATTCGAAATCGCATGATTCGTATGCTTGTGTTTGTGTTGTTTGGTGATCTTTCTATCAAGTTGTATTAGTTCAAAGATTTATGGACTTGAAAAATAATGGAAACCAACACTTGCCAAACCATAGCCTAGGGAAATCAAGCCAATCAATAAGAAAGGTTGTATTATTGAGAATTTGAGAAACATTCGAAATCACATGATTCGTGTGCTTGTGTTTTTGTTGTTCTGTGATCTTTCTATCTAGTTCTATTAGTTTAAAGATTTTTTTACGAGAAAAAGAATGGAAACCAACACTTGCCAAACCATAGCCTAAGCAAATCAATCCAATCAATAAGAAAGGTTGTATTATTGAGATTTTGAGAAACATTCGGAATCGCATGATTTGTATGCTTGTGTTTGTTTTGTCTGGTGATCTTTCTATCAAGTTCTATTAGTTCAAAGATTTATGGACTAGAAAAATAATGGAAACCAACACTTGCCAAACCATAGCCTAGGCAAATCAAACCTATTAATAAGAAAGGTTGTGTTATTGAGAATTTGAGAAACATTCGGAATCACATGATTCGTATGCTTGTGTTGGTGTTGTTTGGTGATCTTTCTATCAAGTTCTATTAGTTCAAAGATTTATGGACTAGTAAAAGAATGGAAACCAACACTTGCCAAACCATAGCCTAGGCAAATCAAACCTATTAATAAGAAAGGTTGTGTTATTGAGAATTTGAGAAACATTCGGAATCACATGATTCGTATGCTTGAGTTGGTGTTATTTGGTGATCTTTCTATCAAGTTCTATTAGTTCAAAGATTTTTTGACGAGAAAAAGAATAGAAACCAACACTTGCCAAACCATAGCCTAGGCAAATCAATCCAATCAATAAGAAAGGTTGTATTATTGAGAATTTGAGAAACATTCGGAATCGCATGATTTGTATGCTTGTGTTTGTTTTGTCTGGTGATCTTTCTATCAAGTTCTATTAGTTCAAAGATTTATGGACTAGAAAAAGAATGGAAACCAACACTTGCCAAACCATAGCCTAGGCAAATCAAACCTATTAATTAGAAAGGTTGTGTTATTGAGAATTTGAGAAACATTCGGAATCACATGATTCGTATGCTTGTGTTGGTGTTGTTTGGTGATCTTTCTATCAAGTTCTATTAGTTCAAAGGTTTATGGACTAGTAAAAGAATGGAAACCAACACTTGCCAAACCATAGCCTAGGCAAATCAAACCAATCAATAAGAAAGGTTGTATTATTGAGAATTTGAGAAACATTCGGAATCGCATGATTCGTATGCTTGTGTTTGTTTTGTTTGGTGATCTTTCTATGAAGTTCTATTAGTTCAAAGGTTTTTGGATGAGAAAAAGAATGCAAACCAACGGTTCCCAAACCATAGCCTAGGCAAATCAAACCTATTAATAAGAAAGGTTGTGTTATTGAGAATTTGAGAAACATTCGGAATCACATGATTCGTATGCTTGAGTTGGTGTTGTTTGGTGATCTTTCTATCAAGTTCTATTAGTTCAAAGATTTTTTGACGAGAAAAAGAATGGAAACCAACACTTGCCAAACCATAGCCTAGGCAAATCAATCCAATCAATAAGAAAGGTTGTATTATTGAGAATTTGAGAAACATTCGGAATCGCATGATTTGTATGCTTGTGTTTGTTTTGTCTGGTGATCTTTCTATCAAGTTCTATTAGTTCAAAGATTTATGGACTAGAAAAAGAATGCAAACCAACGGTTCCCAAACCATAGCCTAGGCAAATCAAACCTATTAATAAGAAAGGTTGTGTTATTGAGAATTTGAGAAACATTCGGAATCACATGATTCGTATGCTTGTGTTGGTGTTGTTTGGTGATCTTTCTATCAAGTTCTATTAGTTCAAAGGTTTATGGACTAGTAAAAGAATGGAAACCAACACTTGCCAAACCATAGCCTAGGCAAATCAAACCAATCAATAAGAAAGGTTGTATTATTGAGAATTTGAGAAACATTCGGAATCGCATGATTCGTATGCTTGTGTTTGTTTTGTTTGGTGATCTTTCTATCAAGTTGTATTAGTTCAAAGGTTTTTGGACGAGAAAAAGAATGCAAACCAACGGTTCCCAAACCATAGCCTAGGCAAATCAAACCTATTAATAAGAAAGATTGTGTTATTGAGAATTTGAGAAACATTCGGAATCACATGATTCGTATGCTTGTGTTGGTGTTGTTTGGTGATCTTTCTATCAAGTTCTATTAGTTCAAAGATTTATGGACTAGTAAAAGAATGGAAACCAACACTTGCCAAACCATAGCCTAGGCAAATCAAACCTATTAATAAGAAAGGTTGTGTTATTGAGAATTTGAGAAACATTCGAAATCGCATGATTCGTATGCTTGTGTTTGTGTTGTTTGGTGATCTTTCTATCAAGTTGTATTAGTTCAAAGATTTATGGACTAGAAAAAGAATGGAAACCAACACTTGCCAAACCATAGCCTAGGGAAATCAAGCCAATCAATAAGAAAGGTTGTATTATTGAGAATTTGAGAAACATTCGAAATCACATGATTCGTGTGCTTGTGTTTTTGTTGTTCTGTGATCTTTCTATCTAGTTCTATTAGTTTAAAGATTTTTTTACGAGAAAAAGAATGGAAACCAACACTTGCCAAACCATAGCCTAAGCAAATCAATCCAATCAATAAGAAAGGTTGTATTATTGAGATTTTGAGAAACATTCGGAATCGCATGATTTGTATGCTTGTGTTTGTTTTGTCTGGTGATCTTTCTATCAAGTTCTATTAGTTCAAAGATTTATGGACTAGAAAAATAATGGAAACCAACACTTGCCAAACCATAGCCTAGGCAAATCAAACCTATTAATAAGAAAGGTTGTGTTATTGACAATTTGAGAAACATTCGGAATCACATGATTCGTATGCTTGTGTTGGTGTTGTTTGGTGATCCTTCTATCAAAATCTATTAGTTCAAAGATTTATGGACTAGTAAAAGAATGGAAACCAACACTTGCCAAACCATAGCCTAGGCAAATCAAACCTATTAATAAGAAAGGTTGTGTTATTGAGAATTTGAGAAACATTCGGAATCACATGATTCGTATGCTTGAGTTGGTGTTGTTTGGTGATCTTTCTATCAAGTTCTATTAGTTCAAAGATTTTTTGACGAGAAAAAGAATAGAAACCAACAGTTGCCAAACCATAGCCTAGCCAAATCAATCCAATCAATAAGAAAGGTTGTATTATTGAGAATTTGAGAAACATTCGGAATCGCATGATTTGTATGCTTGTGTTTGTTTTGTCTGGTGATCTTTCTATCAAGTTCTATTAGTTCAAAGATTTATGGACCAGAAAAAGAATGCAAACCAACGGTTCCCAAACCATAGCCTAGGCAAATCAAACCTATTAATAAGAAAGGTTGTGTTATTGAGAAGTTGAGAAACATTCGGAATCACATGATTCGTATGCTTGTGTTGGTGTTGTTTGGTGATCTTTCTATCAAGTTCTATTAGTTCAAAGGTTTATGGACTAGTAAAAGAATGGAAACCAACACTTGCCAAACCATAGCCTAGGCAAATCAAACCAATCAATAAGAAAGGTTGTATTATTGAGAATTTGAGAAACATTCGGAATCGCATGATTCATATGCTTGTGTTTGTTTTGTTTGGTGATCTTTCTATCAAGTTGTATTAGTTCAAAGGTTTTTGGACGAGAAAAAGAATGCAAACCAACGGTTCCCAAACCATAGCCTAGGCAAATCAAACCTATTAATAAGAAAGATTGTGTTATTGAGAATTTGAGAAACATTCGGAATCACATGATTCGTATGCTTGTGTTGGTGTTGTTTGGTGATCTTTCTATCAAGCTCTATTAGTTCAAAGATTTATGGACTAGAAAAAGAATGCAAACCAACGGTTCCCAAACCATAGCCTAGGAAAATCAAACCTATTAATAAGAAAGGTTGTGTTATTGAGAATTTGAGAAACATTCGAAATCGCATGATTCGTATGCTTGTGTTTGTGTTGTTTGGTGATATTTCTATCAAGTTGTATTAGTTCAAAGATTTATGGACTAGAAAAAGAATGGAAACCAACACTTGCCAAACCATAGCCTAGGGAAATCAAGCCAATCAATAAGAAAGGTTGTATTATTGAGAATTTGAGAAACATTCGAAATCGCATGATTCGTGTGCTTGTGTTTTTGTTGTTCTGTGATCTTTCTATCTAGTTCTATTAGTTTAAAGATTTTTTTACGAGAAAAAGAATGGAAACCAACACTTGCCAAACCATAGCCTAAGCAAATCAATCCAATCAATAAGAAAGGTTGTATTATTGAGATTTTGAGAAACATTCGGAATTGCATGATTTGTATGCTTGTGTTTGTTTTGTCTGGTGATCTTTCTATCAAGTTCTATTAGTTCAAAGATTTATGGACTAGAAAAATAATGGAAACCAACACTTGCCAAACCATAGCCTAGGCAAATCAAACCTATTAATAAGAAAGGTTGTGTTATTGACAATTTGAGAAACATTCGGAATCACATGATTCGTATGCTTGTGTTGGTGTTGTTTGGTGATCTTTCTATCAAGTTCTATTAGTTCAAAGATTTATGGACTAGTAAAAGAATGGAAACCAACACTTGCCAAACCATAGCCTAGGCAAATCAAACCAATCAATAAGAAAGGTTGTATTATTGAGAAATTGAGAAACATTCGGAATCGCATGATTCGTATGCTTGTGTTTGTTTTGTTTGGTGATCTTTCTATCAAGTTCTATTAGTTCAAAGGTTTTTGGACGAGAAAAAGAATGCAAACCAACGGTTTCCAAACCATAGCCTAGGCAAATCAAACCTATTAATAAGAAAGATTGTGTTATTGAGAATTTGAGAAACATTCGGAATCACATGATTCGTATGCTTGTGTTGGTGTTGTTTGTTGATCTTTCTATCAAGTTCTATTAGTTCAAAGATTTTTTGACGAGAAAAAGAATGGAAACCAACGGTTCCCAAACCATAGCCTAAGCAAATCAAACCAATCAATAAGAAAGGTTGTGTTATTGAG
The DNA here is from genome assembly GCA_963924305.1 of Polygonum maritimum. Lineage (NCBI taxonomy): Eukaryota > Viridiplantae > Streptophyta > Magnoliopsida > Caryophyllales > Polygonaceae > Polygonum > Polygonum maritimum. The sequence continues at coordinate 22,549,920 of OZ002735.1, forward strand.
AATTTGAGAAACATTTGAAATCGCATGATTCGTATGCTTGTGCTTGTGTTGTTTGGTGATCTTTCTATCAAGTTGTATTAGTTCAAAGATTTATGGACTAGAAAAAGAATGGAAACCAACACTTGCCAAACCATAGCCTAGGCAAATTAAGCCAATCAATAAGAAAGGTTGTATTATTGAGAATTTGAGAAACATTCGAAATCGCATGATTCGTGTGCTTGTGTTTTTGTTGTTTGGTGATCGATCTTTCTATCTAGTTCTATTAGTTTAAAGATTTTTTGACGAGAAAAAGAATGGAAACCAACACTTGCCAAACCATAGCCTAGGCAAATCAATCCAATCAATAAGAAAGGTTGTATTATTGAGAATTTGAGAAACATTCGGAATCGCATGATTTGTATGCTTGTGTTGGTGTTGTTTGGTGATCTTTCTATCAAGTTCTATTAGCTCAAAGATTTATGGACTAGTAAAAGAATGGAAACCAACACTTGCCAAACCATAGCCTAGGCAAATCAAACCTATTAATAAGAAAGGTTGTGTTATTGAGAATTTGAGAAACATTCGGAATCACATGATTCGTATGCTTGAGTTGGTGTTGTTTGGTGATCTTTCTATCAAGTTCTATTAGTTCAAAGATTTTTTGACGAGAAAAAGAATAGAAACCAACACTTGCCAAACCATAGCCTAGGCAAATCAATCCAATCAATAAGAAAGGTTGTATTATTGAGAATTTTAGAAACATTCGGAATCGCATGATTTGTATGCTTGTGTTTGTTTTGTCTGGTGATCTTTCTATCAAGTTCTATTAGTTCAAAGATTTATGGACTAGAAAAAGAATGGAAACCAACACTTGCCAAACCATAGCCTAGGCAAATCAAACCTATTAATAAGAAAGGTTGTGTTATTGAGAATTTGAGAAACATTCGGAATCACATGATTCGTATGCTTGTGTTGGTATTGTTTGGTGATCTTTTTATCAAGTTTTATTAGTTCAAGGATTTATGGACTAGTAAAAGAATGGAAACCAACACTTGACAAACCATAGCCTAGGCAAATCAAACCAATCAATAAGAAAGGTTGTATTATTGAGAATTTGAGAAACATTCGGAATCGCATGATTCGTATGCTTGTGTTTGTTTTGTTTGGTGATCTTTCTATGAAGTTCTATTAGTTCAAAGGTTTTTGGATGAGAAAAAGAATGCAAACCAACGGTTCCCAAACCATAGCCTAGGCAAATCAAACCTATTAATAAGAAAGGTTGTGTTATTGAGAATTTGAGAAACATTCGGAATCACATGATTCGTATGCTTGAGTTGGTGTTGTTTGGTGATCTTTCTATCAAGTTCTATTAGTTCAAAGATTTTTTGACGAGAAAAAGAATGGAAACCAACACTTGCCAAACCATATCCTAGGCAAATCAATCCAATCAATAAGAAAGGTTGTATTATTGAGAATTTGAGAAACATTCGGAATCGCATGATTTGTATGCTTGTGTTTGTTTTGTCTGGTGATCTTTCTATCAAGTTCTATTAGTTCAAAGATTTATGGACTAGAAAAAGAATGCAAACCAACGGTTCCCAAACCATAGCCTAGGCAAATCAAACCTATTAATAAGAAAGGTTGTGTTATTGAGAATTTGAGAAACATTCGGAATCACATGATTCGTATGCTTGTGTTGGTGTTGTTTGGTGATCTTTCTATCAAGTTCTATTAGTTCAAAGGTTTATGGACTAGTAAAAGAATGGAAACCAACACTTGCCAAACCATAGCCTAGGCAAATCAAACCAATCAATAAGAAAGGTTGTATTATTGAGAATTTGAGAAACATTCGGAATCGCATGATTCGTATGCTTGTGTTTGTTTTGTTTGGTGATCTTTCTATCAAGTTGTATTAGTTCAAAGGTTTTTGGACGAGAAAAAGAATGCAAACCAACGGTTCCCAAACCATAGCCTAGGCAAATCAAACCTATTAATAAGAAAGATTGTGTTATTGAGAATTTGAGAAACATTCGGAATCACATGATTCGTATGCTTGTGTTGGTGCTGTTTGGTGATCTTTCTATCAAGTTCTATTAGTTCAAAGATTTATGGACTAGAAAAAGAATGCAAACCAACGGTTCCCAAACCATAGCCTAGGCAAATCAAACCTATTAATAAGAAAGGTTGTGTTATTGAGAATTTGAGAAACATTCGAAATCGCATGATTCGTATGCTTGTGTTTGTGTTGTTTGGTGATCTTTCTATCAAGTTGTATTAGTTCAAAGATTTATGGACTAGAAAAAGAATGGAAACCAACACTTGCCAAACCATAGCCTAGGGAAATCAAGCCAATCAATAAGAAAGGTTGTATTATTGAGAATTTGAGAAACATTCGAAATCACATGATTCGTGTGCTTGTGTTTTTGTTGTTCTGTGATCTTTCTATCTAGTTCTATTAGTTTAAAGATTTTTTTACGAGAAAAAGAATGGAAACCAACACTTGCCAAACCATAGCCTAAGCAAATCAATCCAATCAATAAAAAAGGTTGTATTATTGAGATTTTGAGAAACATTCGGAATCGCATGATTTGTATGCTTGTGTTTGTTTTGTCTGGTGATCTTTCTATCAAGTTCTATTAGTTCAAAGATTTATGGACTAGAAAAATAATGGAAACCAACACTTGCCAAACCATAGCCTAGGCAAATCAAACCTATTAATAAGAAAGGTTGTGTTATTGACAATTTGAGAAATATTCGGAATCACATGATTCGTATGCTTGTGTTGGTGATCTTTCTATCAAGTTCTATTAGTTCAAAGATTTATGGACTAGTAAAAGAATGGAAACCAACACTTGCCAAACCATAGCCTAGGCAAATCAAACCTATTAATAAGAAAGGTTGTGTTATTGAGAATTTGAGAAACATTCGGAATCACATGATTCGTATGCTTGAGTTGGTGTTGTTTGGTGATCTTTCTATCAAGTTCTATTAGTTCAAAGATTTTTTGACGAGAAAAAGAATAGAAACCAACACTTGCCAAACCATAGCCTAGCCAAATCAATCCAATCAATAAGAAAGGTTGTATTATTGAGAATTTGAGAAACATTCGGAATCGCATGATTTGTATGCTTGTGTTTGTTTTGTCTGGTGATCTTTCTATCAAGTTCTATTAGTTCAAAGATTTATGGACCAGAAAAAGAATGCAAACCAACGGTTCCCAAACCATAGCCTAGGCAAATCAAACCTATTAATAAGAAAGGTTGTGTTATTGAGAAGTTGAGAAACATTCGGAATCACATGATTCGTATGCTTGTGTTGGTGTTGTTTGGTGATCTTTCTATCAAGTTCTATTAGTTCAAAGGTTTATGGACTAGTAAAAGAATGGAAACCAACACTTGCCAAACCATAGCCTAGGCAAATCAAACCAATCAATAAGAAAGGTTTTATTATTGAGAATTTGAGAAACATTCGGAATCGCATGATTCGTATGCTTGTGTTTGTTTTGTTTGGTGATCTTTCTATCAAGTTGTATTAGTTCAAAGGTTTTTGGACGAGAAAAAGAATGCAAACCAACGGTTCCCAAACCATAGCCTAGGCAAATCAAACCTATTAATAAGAAAGATTGTGTTATTGAGAATTTGAGAAACATTCGGAATCACATGATTCGTATGCTTGTGTTGGTGTTGTTTGGTGATCTGTCTATCAAGCTCTATTAGTTCAAAGATTTATGGACTAGAAAAAGAATGCAAACCAACGGTTCCCAAACCATAGCCTAGGCAAATCAAACCTATTAATAAGAAAGGTTGTGTTATTGAGAATTTGAGAAACATTCGAAATCGCATGATTCGTATGCTTGTGTTTGTGTTGTTTGGTGATCTTTCTATCAAGTTGTTTTAGTTCAAAGATTTATGGACTAGAAAAAGAATGGAAACCAACACTTGCCAAACCATAGCCTAGGGAAATCAAGCCAATCAATAAGAAAGGTTGTATTATTGAGAATTTGAGAAACATTCGAAATCGCATGATTCGTGTGCTTGTGTTTTTGTTGTTCTGTGATCTTTCTATCTAGTTCTATTAGTTTAAAGATTTTTTTACGAGAAAAAGAATGGAAACCAACACTTGCCAAACCATAGCCTAAGCAAATCAATCCAATCAATAAGAAAGGTTGTATTATTGAGATTTTGAGAAACATTCGGAATCGCATGATTTGTATGCTTGTGTTTGTTTTGTCTGGTGATCTTTCTATCAAGTTCTATTAGTTCAAAGATTTATGGACTAGAAAAATAATGGAAACCAACACTTGCCAAACCATAGCCTAGGCAAATCAAACCTATTAATAAGAAAGGTTGTGTTATTGACAATTTGAGAAACATTCGGAATCACATGATTCGTATGCTTGTGTTGGTGTTGTTTGGTGATCTTTCTATCAAGTTCTATTAGTTCAAAGATTTATGGACTAGTAAAAGAATGGAAACCAACACTTGCCAAACCATAGCCTAGGCAAATCAAACCAATCAATAAGAAAGGTTGTATTATTGAGAAATTGAGAAACATTCGGAATCGCATGATTCGTATGCTTGTGTTTGTTTTGTTTGGTTATCTTTCTATCAAGTTCTATTAGTTCAAAGGTTTTTGGACGAGAAAAAGAATGCAAACCAACGGTTCCCAAACCATAGCCTAGGCAAATCAAACCTATTAATAAGAAAGATTGTGTTATTGAGAATTTGAGAAACATTCGGAATCACATGATTCGTATGCTTGTGTTGGTGTTGTTTGGTGATCTTTCTATCAAGTCTATTAGTTCAAAGATTTTTTGACGAGAAAAAGAATGGAAACCAACGGTTCCCAAACCATAGCCTAAGCAAATCAAACCAATCAATAAGAAAGGTTGTGTTATTGAGAATTTGAGAAACATTTGAAATCGCATGATTCGTATGCTTGTGTTTGTGTTGTTTGGTGATCTTTCTATCAAGTTGTATTAGTTCAAAGATTTATGGACTAGAAAAAGAATGGAAACCAACACTTGCCAAACCATAGCCTAGGCAAATTAAGCCAATCAATAAGAAAGGTTGTATTATTGAGAATTTGAGAAACATTCGAAATCGCATGATTCGTGTGCTTGTGTTTTTGTTGTTTGGTGATCGATCTTTCTATCTAGTTCTATTAGTTTAATGATTTTTTGACGAGAAAAAGAATGGAAACCAACACTTGCCAAACCATAGCCTAGGCAAATCAATCCAATCAATAAGAAAGGTTGTATTATTGAGAATTTGAGAAACATTCGGAATCGCATGATTTGTATGCTTGTGTTTGTTTTGTCTGGTGATCTTTCTAACAAGTTCTATTAGTTCAAAGATTTATGGACTAGAAAAAGAATGGAAACCAACACTTGCCAAACCATAGCCTAGGCAAATCAAACCCATCAATAAGAAAGGTTGTATTGCTGAGAATTTGAGAAACATTCGAAATCGCATGATTCGTATGTTTGTGTTTGTGTTGTTTGGTGATCTTTCGATCAAGTTCAATTAGTTCAAAGATTTTTGGACGAGAAAAAGAATGGAAACCAATGGTTCCCAAACCATAGTCTAGGCAAATCAAACCAATCAATAAGAAAGGTTGTGTTATTGAGAATTTGAAAAACATTCGGAATCGTATGATTCGTATGCTTGTGTTTGTATTGTTTGGTGATCTTTCTATCATGTTCTATTTGTTCAAAGATTTTTTGACGAGAAAAAGAATGGAAACCAACGGTTCCCAAACCATAGCCTAGGCAAATCAAACCAATCAATAAGAAAGGTTGTGGTATTGAGAATGTGAGAAACATTCGAAATCGCATGATTCGTATGCTTGTGTTTGTGTTGTTTGGTGTTTGATGACAGGCCCGATGTGCTATACCAATTCTAAGGATAGGGCCCCGGGTCAATCAACAAAAAATATTTGTATCACGACCCCGTTATAGTACGGTGGTCGAGGTCAATCACAGGGAATTATTTCATGCGCGTTTGAACGGTTGATTGTCTAACATAAACACAATGGGGAGAGAAGACACGAAGCAACTCATGACCTAGGTTGTCAATCTCGGGACCGAGGTAGCTAGGCACAAACAAAGTCGGGCTCGAGGCTAGGGGACTCGGGCACGACTCAACAATCAATACAAAAGGGGAGAAACAAGCTAAGCTAAGGGGATCTCGGGCCTTGGTTTCCTTCTCTTGCTAGATATGGATAATTCCACCCCAATTCAGCCAATAAGTGTTGATCCTTGTGAGATCGAGGTTGTTTGCCTTCGATCCCTCCACTCTACACTTCGACCCAAGGGAGTTTCCACTCGCCTTCGATGCTAGGTCTAGTGATGGGTCCGAGATTGCTCCCGCTTACTCTTACCAATCACAAGCCCTAGGTCCCTTGTTCCCACAAGAGAATTGAAGCTCAATGTAGAGAGGATTCATAGATCAAGAACTCAAGGCTATGGAATTGGGGGTTCCTACCCAATCTTAGCTAGGGGTTTCCCCCATAGCCCAAGATCTAGCTATCTACTCACTAATCATGGATTTCAAACTAGCAATCATCAAGGACCAAAGATAAATCATGAATCATGCAAGTCAAATTCCACAATCAACGACACAAACACAAGATCAAAGCAAACTTGAAATAAACTAAGAAGAGGAATTCTTACAATCTCTACTCCCGCTCCAAGCCTAAGGGTTTCTTTCTTCTCCAAGGAAAGGAATTCACCCAAATCCTCCTCTAGATCTTGGGTTCTTTCCCTCCCTTGGAGTAGAGTCCACCCTCTTCTCCCTTCTACCCTCTGAAACGTCCCTCTCTACTCTCTCTCCAAAGTGTATGTGTTTCTAGATGTCCCTCAAATGAGAGATTACAAGGGTTTAAATAGAGATTATTCCCCCTACTACAAAGACTAGATTACCCCTCTAAACTCCTTGGGCTCCAAGGCAAGTCCTTGACCTCCAAGGCTTCTAAAACTCCTTGATCCCCAAGACTTCTAGACTCCTTGACCTCCAAGGAAGCCAATACAATTATGGGAATTAACAAGAAAATCCCAAAAAGAAAGGAATCCGGAGCCACGACCAACATGGATCGACACGGAGAGAACTCGGGCCCGACTTGCTTCAACCTCGGTCCAAAGGCATACGTTCCAGAGACCTTGGGCCCGACATGCACACCTCGGACCACCACCTCGTGCCACTGTGGTACCTCGGGCCCGACATGCTGGGTACCTCGGTCCTAAGGCATTTTTCAGCTTGTTTCGCTCCGTTCTCTCTCGTTTTAGCTCCGATTGACTCGATTCTTTCGCCATTCTCTTCGTCTTCACTTTAGGCTTCTTTCCATGCATTGTTAGCTCCATTTTGGCTCCTTTTCCATCCTTGAATTCCTCCATCATGCCATGCTCCAATCTCCATGATTCTTGCTCCGAAATGTTTATAAAACCCACAAAACGCGCATAGTCTCCGAATCTCATAGATATACGGGAACTAAGCTAAAAAGGGACCAAACACACAAGAAAAGAAGGAAAAAGGACTAAATCTACCAAGGAAAACACACTTAAAACACTACCAAAATGAGAGACATCAAAATACCCCATACTTAAACTTGCTTGTCCTCAAGCAATAACAATGTTAACAAGACCGAAGCACAATCTTCAAGTAAAGCCTCTTATGAAAAACTCAAGTAAGCACAAATGATAGATATACTAGTAAGATTACATCATCACACATGATCAAGTGTTCAAGGAATAAGGTCTAATGCAACCAAGCCTCACTTTAGGGACATGAAAATGTGTATCACTCATCATGTGTTTAGGCTTAGCAATGAACACTCAAACTCATAAAACATGCAAGTAAAGGCTTTACTATTGAAGCTAATATCACTAATTCCTCCACCTAGAGATGCCTATTACAATGCACACAAAGAATATGAACTTGGCTCAATGGAGGTCCTCAAAGAGGTTCCATTCGGCCGGGTTGTAACGGGGCTTTTGGTGTTTCTCAAGGTGGGAATCATTTTGGTCTTGTGATGCTTACAATGGGGATTGAATTTTCTAGTCTCTCACCAACTTCACCAAATTATTCCACTTTCAACTTCACTCATCCAAAAGACTTTGAATTTTTCTCCTTTTCATCTTTCAACCCACACTTTCACTTAACATTCCACTTCATCTTTACACTACACTTTTTGTTGGATTTTTCAAACTTTTTCACTAGGATCGACTTGCACTAACTCGGGCCCGATGTGCACTTTAACTCGGTCGGTGCCCTTTTTTCACTCTTAAGCTCTTTGCTTTCAATCCACTACTTTTCCAACTTTTCTTTCTTTCTTTTCACAACAAAGATGCACTACCCACTTGATTTATAACTCCATTTCTCGCCCTTTTCACCAAAGAGAATCTCAACTCTCCAAATATTCTTCCAAACCTCTCACTAAAGTCCAATCCCATAAGGGTCAAGTCATATAGGCTAGGAATCATATTTTTGAGGAGTTTCAAACAAAGGTCTAAGGCTAAAACGGGGCTACAAGCAACGGTTTATCTTCAAGGTAGGATATGGAACATTTTGTGACTAAATGACATAAAGTCCAAATCAATGTGACAAAGCATAGAACAAATCTCATATTGGTCTTGGAAAATAGATAAACACCTCAATAGCAAGTTTTACTAAGCATGCATGAGCTAATCACACAAAAAAATGAGGGATATGCAATAATGAACAAGCATCCCTAAAATGGCCAAAAATCATCTCACAAGGTTCACTCTAGCTTAGTTGCATCAAAACTCATCCTAAAACTCATGTGCTCAATAAAAACATGCAAGACATCATATCATATCAAAAACAACATCCATTTAGAGGCTAAACTATCCAAAAATATGCAAAGGAATTTACATGCTCACATCATCATTAGCCTTCATATGGACATCTAAGATGGGAATTCCTAGTCCAATTGTCATTTTCGAACCAAATTTTTTGAATTTTTATGAATTTTTCCAAAAACTTTTCTCAAACAAAGCAAAAGACACACACATATTTACAAAAACAAGGCACAAGAGAGTTCCCTTTTCCCATACCCCATACTTAAAATATGCAATGTCCTCATTGCATCCAAATAAAACCAAAAGGGAAAATGAAAAGGGAAACTCACTAGACAAGGCGTTTGAAGCTAGGAAGAATGGTTAATTGTTGACATCGGCACATGGGGACGGGAAGGTGGAGCACTTGAGGCTCGAACTACTTGAGAGGTGATCGAGACCGTTTGCTCGTCTCACATCCTAGTTGCTCGTCCATTTGCATCATACACCTTCTCCTTTCAAGCTCATCATTCGCACCAAGAAGCACCTACAAGATCACACCAAAGATACATCCCAAAATACTTGCATTCAAGGGGTTTAGAGAAAGGGTTAGCACATTAAGCTCAAATCCTAAAAATAAGAAAACAAATCAAAAGGAAACAAAGGATACGAAGGATACGTCGGGTTGCCTCCCGAAAAGCGCTCTTTTAACGTCATTAGCTTAACGTGCCACCTAATCCCGGTTAGGGTGGAAAATAAGGCTCGGGGTCCATGAATTCCCCAAGGACCATCTCATCACTCATGAAGAATTGAGGCCATTCACTATAGTTCAACCAAACATGCGCCTCGGCCTCGTCATAATGGCGGGGGACCCCATACTTAGACCAAGAATAATCGGAGATCAAATCCACCGAGTATGGTTCATCTCCACCATATGAATCATAAGAAACCGCCACAAAAGAGCAAAGGAGATAGGGCAAACGAGTCTCACACATGATCTTGGAGGCTTGTTTCTCGAGCTGGACCGACATAGGAGCTACATCGGGCTCGACTTGTTGCGTCTCCTCCAAAGCTTGTTTGAACCGAGACTCGTCTTTTTCTTCTTCAATCATAAGAGAGGGAGAGCTTTCCTTCACTTCAATCCTTGCACGCTCAAGAGCCATGAGATAGCTTTCCTCCATTGTCACCGATCGAAGTGGATGCAAATCGGTCCCGAGTTGGTGTGTATCGGTCTTGGGGCAGAGTGGAGACAGGGGAGGTGGCCCGATTCTGGGCAACTCGGACCCGACATGTCCTCCAACTCGATCCTTGGTTGCAAATTCGGACCATCTTGCGAGCAACTCGGGCCCGACACACTGGGTACGTCGGTCCAGGCTTGCTCACTCTTCTCGACTTGTGGTGGCTCGACTCGCACCTCATCATAGCTCTCTTCATCATAATAGCTCGGAAGTTGCTCTTGAGAACTCGGAAGGGATGTCCAATAGTCAAGTTGGGCGTTGACGCTCATCCTCCATGCACCAAACTCATTGAGTTAAGTGCACAAATCATCGAATCGCCTCTCAACATTGTTGAATTGAGCTTTCAAGTCTTGTGCCCATTGTGGTACCCCATCAATTTTCTCTTGCAACATATGTTCCCATGGAGGAGTTTCTTCGTAGCTCGGAGGTTGGTATGGAGGTACTCCTTGCATTTGAGTGTAAGTGGGACTTCCCCAAGTGGGACTTTCCCAATAGGATTGAGCACCACCTCGTCCATCATAGTGATCTTGGTTCCCATACAAACCCCTCATGTAACACTCCTCCTCATAGGCTCTCTCTTGTTGCATTCTAATCCGGGCATCAAGTTCCTCTTGAGCTCGAACTCGACCTCTCCTTTCTCTTTCCAATTGCTCATCTAACTCGTGGAGTTTTCTTTTTAGACTTGACATCTTCATTTGAAGGTAGAAAACCTCCCACTCATCATCACTATTATACAACTGCATTTTTTTTTTTTACCAAATGGAATGACCTACAAAAAAGACAAAAAGAAACAAATCAAATAACACAAGAGGGTTCGGGCTAGTCCCTTACCCAAAACAAATCAACCAAACAAACGCACAATCACAATAATTCCCCGGCAACGGCGCCATTCTGATGACAGGCCCGATGTGCTATACCAATTCTAAGGATAGGGCCCCGTGTCAATCAACAAAAAATATTTGTATCACGACCCCGTTATAGTACGGTGGTCGAGGTCAATCACAGGGAATTATTTCATGCGCGTTTGAACGGTTGATTGTCTAACACAAACACAATGGGGAGAGAAGACACGAAGCAACTCGGGACCGAGGTTGTCAATCTCGGGACCGAGGTAGCTTGGCACAAACAAAGTCGGGCTCGAGGCTAGGGCACTCAGGCACGACTCAACAATCAATACAAAAGGGGAGAAACAAGCTAAGCTAAGGGGATCTCGGGCCGTGGGTTCCTTCTCTAGTTAGATATGGAGAATTCCACCCCAATTCAGCCAATAAGTGTTGATCCTTGTGAGATCGAGGTTGTTTGCCTTCGATCCCTCCACTCTACACTTCGACCCAAGGGAGTTTCCACTCGCCTTCGATGCTAGGTCTAGTGATGGGTCCGAGATTGCTCCCGCTTACTCTTACCAATCACAAGCCCTAGGTCCTTGTTCCCACAAGAGAATTGAAGCTCAATGTAGAGATGATTCATAAATCAAGCACTCAAGGCTATGGAATTGGGGGTTCCTACCCAATCTTAGCTAGGGGTTTCCCCCATAGCCCAAGATCTAGCTATCTACTCACTAATCATGGATTTCAAACTAGCAATCATCAAGGACCAAAGATAAATCATGAATCATGCAAGTCAAATTCCACAATCAACGACACAAACACAAGATCAAAGCAAACTTGAAATAAACTAAGAAGAGGAATTCTTACAATCTCTACTCCCGCTCCAAGCCTAAGGGTTTCTTTCTTCTCCAAGGAAAGGAATTCACCCAAATCCTCCTCTAGATCTTGGGTTCTTTCCCTCCCTTGGAGAAGAGTCCACCCCCTTCTCCCTTCTACCCTCTCAAACGTCCCTCTCTACTCTCTCTCCAAAGTGTATGTGTTTCTAGATGTCCCTCAAATGAGAGATTACAAGGGTTTAAATAGAGATTATTCCCCCTACTACAAAGACTAGATTACCCCTCTAAACTCCTTGGGCTCCAAGGCAAGTCCTTGACCTCCAAGGCTTCTAAAACTCCTTGATCCCCAAGGCTTCTAGACTCCTTGACCTCCAAGGAAGCCAATACAATTATGGGAATTAACAAGAAAATCCCAAAAAGAAAGGAATCCGGAGCCACGACCGACATGGATCGACACGGAGAGAACTCGGGCCCGACTTGCTTCAACCTCGGTCCAAAGGCATACGTTCCAGAGACCTCGGGCCCGACATGCACACCTCGGACCACCACCTCGGGCCACCAGGGTACCTCGGGCCCGACATGCTGGGTACCTCGGTCCTAAGGCATTTTTCAGCTTGTTTCGCTCCGTTCTCTCTCTCGTTTTAGCTCCGATTGACTCGATTCTTTCGCCATTCTCTTCGTCTTCACTTGAGGCTTCTTTCCATGCATTGTTAGCTCCATTTTGGCTCCTTTTCCATCCTTGAATTCCTCCATCATGCCATGCTCCAATCTCCATGATTCTTGCTCCGAAATGTCTATAAAACACACAAAACGCGCATAGTCTCCGAATCTCATAGAAATACGGGAACTAAGCTAAAAAGGGACAAAACACACAAGAAAAGAAGGAAAAAGGACTAAATCTACCAAGGAAAACACACTTAAAACACTACCAAAATGACGGACATCAGTGTTGGGACGCTATCAAGAACGCTTGCGTACTTGGTAGTGTGCCCACAACCGTCCCTTAGTTTTGATATGACAAACTCACTTTTATTCTAATAAATTTGTCCAAGTGTTCAGGAATGCCAGTGACAAAAGGACAATAAGTGTGTGAAGCGTTTCCTAGGCTTAGGGACGCTAGCTAACAAGAAGTAAGGACCAGCAAGAGACTACTTGAGCAAGGACGGAGTCCTAAAGCAAGTAGGAACGCAAAGCCAAGCGTCCTTACTCTATAGCCGACAAGATGACATCACTCGACAACATTTGATCATCCAGGGACACGTGGAGACCGATCCTGTAGCGGAGTCCAACACTACGTGGCGGACGATCCAGTTATAGAGTTCATCAACACGTGGCGGCCGATCCTGTAGCGGAGTTCATCACACACAGCTGGATACAGGAAGCTTCCTCATCACCGCCATCATACGTGGAGGAAGATCCTGTAGCCACGTCCACCAAGGGCATGATCGTCCCAGGAGAATGACGCCCTTCCCAAGTCCTATAAATACCCCAAGGCATTTATTGTGACGTTAACGCTTTCAGAGAATATTCAGAGAGAATCAGAGGAAAGCGGCTCACTCAAGAACACGAAGAACTAGCTCAAGAACTCAAGAACAATGCTAAGACTTGTGCTAGATCGAGTGAGATTTGTAACCAAAACCACAAAACAGTTTGTATTCAGAAAAACGCAAAAAGAGAAAGAGAGTCCTACGAAGTACTATAGGACGTAGGAATAGAGTCCTTTAGGAGATTGAACTCGCTTAAGTTGTAGGCTTAGAGGAGTCCTTTACTAGTGGACTTAGGGAAAAGCTAAGTGCCAGAGAACTGTAAAGACTCGCTAGTACAACTGTAAGGACGTTCAATATAAAGGAAAAAGCTATTCAAAAATCCTCCAAGGAGGTAGAGGTTTACACTCAAGGAGTACTTGGTCTTGAGTGGTTCTTCTATAATTCACTGCGTTCATCTTTACTTGTTTAGTATTTTATTCCGTTGCATTACTCAAGGACGCCCCTACTCCTCGTACGGACGCCTGATCAAAGGACGCCTTTACCAAAGTAAAGGACGTCCCTCAGTACTAACGATCCAACAATTGGTATCAGAGCAGGCGCTCTAGATTCTTACTGAGTTGCAGGTAAAAGATGGACATGGAACCTATTGGAATCTCTTTTGTGAAGCCTCCGCACCTGATGGACGGCAACTTCAACCGCTGGAAGATCAGGTTTGAGAACTTCGTTAGGAGTCAGAACTATCAATGCTGGAGAGTGATCATGAAAGGTGACCTTACCGTTCCTGCTGACAAGAAAGATAAAGAGGATGAGTGGGGTCCTGATGAATTCAAGCTCATGGAAACAAATGCTAAGGCAATATGCTTCCTTCAAGCGTCTCTTTGCGAGAGGGACGCCACCCGAGTCAGCAATTTGGCAACAACCAAACTACAATGGGAAGCTCTCGAGAAGTACCACGTGGGTACGGCTGAGATGAAGGAGATGTTCAGCTTGAAATTAAGAGAGAGTTCTATGCTTTCAGAATGTTGCCCAATGAAACAGTTAAGGACTACTCATACCGTTTTGAAGCTCTTGTCACCAAGATGAGGAACTTAGGTATCCCAGAAACTGAAATTTCAATGAGGAACAGAGTTCAAGTGGTCATTGATGGACTAACAGGAAAGTGGAACTTTGATAGAACCACGTTCAAGGAAAATACAGCTAACAAGACTCTAGATATGGAAGAGATCTACAGGAAGCTGAGAGGATATGAAGCAAGGAGGGACTCCGATTTGGCTGAGCTAGCACGGAATCCACAGACAGATCTAGCCTTGATGACATCAACACCAGAGTACGCTGAGTATCTTCGTCGTCAACGAGAACCTGCTTTAATGGTGGAAGCCAATAAAAATGAGAACCGTGAGAAGATGCGCGTTCAAGCTTTAAAGGAGAAAGAAAGCAAGACTAAAGAACAGCTAGATGAAGAAGAAGAACTTGCTCTTATTCACAAAGCTCTCCGTTCTTATGGCAAAAGGAATAAATACTGTTGGGCCCAGAATTTCTTCACAAAAGTATCGAGACCCGGTTGAGACTTCTTCAGTACTTCTTCAGAGCACAGCGAGAGACGGCGAGGACCGAAGTCGGTTAAACAAGATAGAGTTAAAGATATAAGATAGATCTCTCCAAGATATTTCGTTAGGATCACGATTAGCTAGAATCTTGTATTTTCATATCTTTTCCTATAAGATAGATCGATCCTAAAAGGGCACTATATAAACCAATTGTAAGCCCTAGAGCAGAATTACGCTCTTTTACGCATTCAATCACACTTGGAATACAATTCACGAGCTTTTACACTATACGTCTTATTCGTGATTCACCTCGATCAGGCCCGATCTAGGCCAGGATTCCCTTGGGACAATTTTGGCTCAAACAGTTTGGCGCCCACCGTGGGGCCGTGATCGCAACAATCACGCAAAGACACACCGTTCAGAACACCAACTTGAACTTCCCGGTTGCGATGTCAGGCGACGGGAACGAGTCTCCAAAAATTCCCCTTGCCGACCACGGCAAGGATCCCGCACTCCCTGAGAACCGGTCGCAAGACGAGGAGATGACTGACCTCAAGGAGCGGATGAAACTTCTCCAAAAGGAGCTGAGCGACCAGAAGAGCTTCTACGACGCCCATGTGGAATGCCTCACGCGAGAAAACAGTCAGTTAAAGCAGCAATATGAGGCTATCGCCACGGGCCGCCGATCTCTCCGCATTAATCGCCGCACCGACGGCATAGTGAGAAGACTCGAATTTGGCGCGGGAGAAGGAACTTCCAAAGGGGACGAAACTCTGGACGCGCGTGACAAGACACCAGTGTTACAAGAAGACGCCCCCGAAGCTTTCACCCGACACCACCTTGAAGAAGTCCTCTTTGACAAAGACCCGCCAAGGAATCCCCGGTCAGAGGCTAAGAGACGCCGAACACCACCTCGGGACGCTTGGCCGGATAGGGGAGAGACCGACGAAGAAAATTTCGTAAGAGGGAGGCCCAGAGACCTCGACGCGGCCATACGAAGAAAGGTGACGGAGCAGATAGGGGTCATCGCCGATCAACTCCGGATCGGTCGAAAAAGTTTCCAACCTCTGGAACCAGAAGCCCCCGATGGCTTCGACGAGTCTCCTTTCTCCCGCCGCATCACCAGAGTGGAGATACCAAAGAAATTCGCCGTGCCGAACATGACTCCATATAATGGCACCGCTGACCCTGACGAGCACGTCGCGATCTATAAGCAAAAAATGATGACAAGTGCGGTCCCGTCATACTCCAAAGAAGCAGTGATGTGCAAGGGGTTCGGCACAACTTTAACGGGTCCAGCGCTGACTTGGTTCATAAAGCTGCCACGCGGTAGCATCGGTTCTTTCGCCGAACTATCGGACTCCTTTCGCACCCAATTTGCCAGCAGCCGCAAATTCGAGAAGCAATCCAGCGACCTCTACCGGATCCGTCAGAAGCAACACGAGACTACCAGAGAGTTCCTGGAACGGTTCAACCGCGAAAAAGTCTCGATACAATCTTGTGACGTTACTACCGCAGTGGAGGCATTTAGGCAAGGAATCATCCCCGATGGCGGCCTATACAAAGAACTTACCAAGCATCCTTGCTACACTTTCGAGGAGGTTCAAGCCAGGGCCTTGGCTCACGTCAGGCTGGAGGAAGACAGGACCCTGCGAAAAAGAACCTCAGAAGTTGAGAAGTACGAGAAGAGGGGCCCAGCCGACGGCCGTAAAGGCTCAGCCGATCAGAGGAAGGATCGTCGAGCACACCCATATTCATGCCCTAACCACGGGCAGGTGAATACAGCCAGAGCGCGACAGGCGGACGATCAATACCGTGACCCACCACCGCCAACGTTGGAATCCCTCAAACTCATTATCTCCACGGATAAGCTTCTGCGGAACATGGCGAAACAAGGGGAATACGTGAGATGGCCACGACGGGACAAGGCCCCGAAGGCCGACAGGGACACCACTAAGTGGTGCGACTACCATGAGTACCACGGCCACTGGACCCGAGATTGCATCATGCTTAGAAAGGAATTATCCCGCCTGATCACAGAAGGAAGAATCAAGGATGTAGCAGCTGACGCCCAGGTACCCAAAAAAGTAGTGGAGAATCTGCAGCCCGAGCCGAGAAGAAGAAGGGATCCCCCAACACCCGACAAAGTTGTCAATGTCATCTCGGGGGGTTCAAACATCTGCGGCCACACATACTCAGCGGCAAAGCGACACGCACGCGAAAGCAGCTTCGATCGCCCACGTCGTACCGGTAAGGGATTGTCCGGACCCGCTATTGTCTTCGACGACAGCGACGCGGACTTTTCCGCCGAACCCCACCACGACGGCCTGGTGATAACCCTGCACATGGGGAACGTGCTAATGAAAAGAGTCCTAATTGACACCGGGAGCTCCACCAACCTCATGACGCTTGATGCTTTGAAAGAGATGGGGTTGTCCGAGAGCGACATCCACAAACATCCGGTTCCACTGGTAGGTTTCAGCGGCGAGGTTAAACACACAGTAGGGGACATTGCTCTCACCACCTTTGCCAAAGGGATCAATAAGCAGGTCAACTTCCTCGTAATGGATTGCCCTTCCTGCTATAACGTCATCCTAGGACGTCCGTGGCTGCACGACATGACAGCCGTCGCGTCCACTTACCACCAAACTGTGAAGTTCCCAACACCTTGGGGAGTAGAGGAAATCCACGGGGATCAAAGGTTGGCTAGGGAATGCTACAAAGCGGCCCTCAAGCCAACCACCCTAAGACCGGAAGTATAGCAATTACAGAGCGTCACCCCTCCGCCAGCACAGATCGAAACTGAAGAAAAAGCGGAGGAGGTGACTCTCGAAGAAGGCAAGGTGGTAAAGATCGGAGAAAAGTTGGAACCAACCATCAAAGAAGAATTAGTAAAGTTCCTAAAAAGTCACAAAGATTGCTTAGCTTGGAGCCACGAAGACATGACGGGGATCAACCCCTCCATCATCACGCACAAGCTCAATGTCAACCCCGAACACCCACCTGTTAAGCAAAAGAGGCGGAGGTTCGCGCCAGATCGGGTCCAAGCGATCGAAGAAGAAGTGAAGAAGTTGTTAGGAACAGGGAAGATCAAAGAGGTGAAGTACCCAGATTGGCTAGCCAACGTAGTGGTGGTACCAAAGAAGAATGGAAAGTGGCGGGTATGTGTAGACTTCACCGACCTCAACAAAGCCTGTCCTAAGGACTCATTCCCTCTGCCCCACATCGACACTATGGTAGACGCCATGGCTGGGTACGAACTACTCACCTTCATGGACGCCTTCAGCGGTTACCACCAGATTCAGATGGAGCCCCAAGACCAAGAGAAGACCTCCTTCATTACAGGGCAGGCCACCTACTGCTACCGGGTAATGCCGTTCGGTCTTAGGAACGCCGGCGCGACCTACCAACGATTGGTCAACCGGATGTTCAAAGACCAGATTGGTAAAACCATGGAAGCGTACATCGACGATATGGTGGTAAAGAGCACAGAAAGTTCCCTACACAGGAGCCACCTTGAAGAGACCTTCAAAATCCTGGAGAAATACAACATGAAGCTGAATCCGCAGAAATGCATCTTCGGGGTACAGTCTGGTACTTTCCTAGGGCATGTAGTCACCAAACGGGGGATTGAGGCCAGCCCAGATCAGGTACGAGCAATCGCCTCCCTGAAATCTCCCCAAAGTGTGAAAGACGTACAAAAGTTAGCTGGAAAAATAGCCGCGCTGAACCGGTTCATCTCCAAATCGTCGGACAAGTGCCGGCTGTTCTACGAAGTCCTAAAGAAGAACAAGAGTTTTCAGTGGACCGATAAACACGAAGCTGCCTTCGAGGAACTAAAGAAGTATTTTGCTAACCCCTTGTTGTTAGCCAAACCGGTCCTTGGAGAAGTTTTGCAGCTCTACATAGCGGTATCAGAGAACGCCCTGAGCGGGGCACTTGTTAGGGATGAAGATGGCCAACAAGTTCCAGTCTACTTCGTGAGCAGAACCATGGTGCCGGCGGAAACACGCTACTCTCCCACAGAGAAGTTGGTGCTAGCAGTGGTAATGTGCTCGAACAAACTGCGGCCGTACTTCGAGTCTCAGACCATCGTAGTCTTGACAAATTACCCGCTCCGTCAGATCATGCAAAAACCCGAATTCTCAAGAAGAATGGCAAAATGGGCGATCCAGCTGAGCGGATACGACGTCAGGTACGAGCCTAGGAGAGCAATTAAATCACAAGTTCTGGCTGACTTCGTTGCCGACTTCACCCCAACCCCCGAAGAAGGAGTACTCAAAGAAGTCTTGGTTGCCTCCAACAACGATACCGAAGAAGAGTGGCTGTTACATACTGACGGAGCCTCGAACGTAAGAGGAGCAGGACTCGGGGTTGTGCTAAAGTCGACAAAGGGGGATCTGATAGCCCAGGCAGTAAGATGCGATTTCGAAGCAACAAATAATGAAGCTGAGTACGAAGCACTCATATTCGGCCTAGAGCTAGCTGCCGACTTATCCATAAAGGGAATCAAGGTACGCGCCGATTCCCTACTCATCATCAACCAGATCTTAGGGGTCTTCGAAGCCAAGGACGACAGGATGATCAGCTACCTCGGGATAGTCAAAACACTATCCGAGAAGTTTGACCAAATTGAATTCGAGCAGATCCCTCGTGAGCAAAACGCTTCGGCCGACACCCTAGCAGGGCTAGGATCAACCTTGGACCCTCGAGAGTTCAGTAGTGTGCCACTGGTCCACCTGCTACAATCAGCCCTCGTTGTGGTGTCAGCGACACAGAGCAAAGATTCTCCCCCGGAGACTGGGGTATCAAAGAAGTATCATGATCCCGACGAGGCGAGAAAAGACACCGAATCTAGCTGGACAAAACCATACCTCGATTGGCTTGTCAAAGGAGAAGCTCCTAAAAATAGAGACGATGCCAAGGCCTTGGGGGCAAAAGCTACACGTTTCGCTATCGTTGATGGGATCCTATTTCACAAGTCAGCGGGGGCTTCTGATGTCTCTCATTTTGGTGGTGTTTTAGTAGTTAATTTCCCTTGTAAATATGTGTCTTTTGTTCCTTTCCTTGTTAGTTGCATTCCTTTTTAGCTTAGTTCCCGGTTTTATTTAAGATTCGGAAACTATGCGAGTTTGTTATGATTTGTAGGTAAAATGGCGCAAATGAGGACATTTTGGAGAAGCATCTAAGGAGGAGCTAAGCCAAGGAGTCAAGGAGCGAAAGAGCCATGCCAAGAATGAAGAGGAACCAAAGGAAAACCAAGAAGAGACAAGGATCGAGGCACAGGACCGAGTACCACCACATCGGGCCCGAGATCGAGCAACCAGAGCACAGGACCGACGTTCCCAACGTCGGGCCCGAGGTCCCCAGCACGTCGATCCGAGTCGGCAATTGAGAAGATTAGGCTCCAAGGCACAAATGTTGTGATCTTCCAATTTTGCCCTTCTTCTAAATTGGAATTCCTTGATCCCCAATCAAGAAAAAAGCATAATTAGAGGGAGATTAGAGATCATCCAACAACAATCCCACACCAAATCACTCTCAAAGGCTCAAGGAAGGCTTGGAGAGCAAGGAGAAGAGAGGAGAAGGAGAAGAGGACGAAATCGGTGGAGCTAGAGAGGAGTTCTAGTGAGTTTGTACTTGATTTGCTTTGGATTTAGTAGAATTAAGACTTGGATCTTGTGAACCCTTTGAGATTTGAATGCAATTTGAGTTTGATTTGAGATTGATGATTGAGATTTGCTTGCTTTTCCATTTGATTGTTTTTTACTCTTACTTGATGGAGTAGATTCCATAGTCTTGGGCTATCGGGGAAACCCCTAGCTAGGATTGGGTAGGAAACCTCAATTCCATAGCCTTTGAGTGCTTGATCTATGAATCCTCTCTACACTAAGCTTCAATTCTCTTGTGGAAACAAGGGACATAGGGCTTGTGATTGGTAAGAGTGAGCGAAAGTGATCTCTAACCCATCACTAGACCTAACATCGAAGGAGAGTGAAAACTCCCTTGGGTCGAAGTGTAGAGTGGAGGGATCGAAGGCTAGCAACCTCAATCTCACAAGGATCAACACTTATTGGCTGAATTGGGGTGGAATTACCCAAGTCTAGTTAGGGAAGGAACCCAAAAACCCAAGACCGATCTTCTATTTTTGCTTAATTGAGTTACCCAGTCATCGGGCCCGACGTTGTGTGAAGTCGGTCCCGGCCAATCAACCTCGATCCACCCTCGGACCGAAGTGACCTGTGTCGGTCCGAGGTGATTTCCCTTGCTTTTCCTCGTTTTGCCTTTCTTTTATCTCTTTTTAGTCTTTCGGGTACTCTCAACGCACGAACTCCCGTGTGTTCGACACCCTACCTCTTTACTACAAGTGAGGTTCGGTTTATAAATTCAAATTTTGACCACCACACCCGGACCGATCAGAATTTTTTGGCACCGTTGCCGGGGAGTTCTACTTGTTTGAGGTACCCATCTTTTGTTGAGTCTTTGATTTGGTAGTGATTTGGGTGAGGGACTAGCCCAAACCCCTTGTTTGTTTTGATTCGGTTTTGTTTGTGTCTTTGGTTGTAGGTGCATGCGAGCTCGTTCCGTCCGAGGAACACTTGAGTTTGATTTTGTGTGTGACCCGGAGAGTATTCTAAAACAAGCCCGAAAGAAGAAGAGGATGGCGGACCAAGCCCGTGATGAGGAGGTTGAAAGGATGAGAGCCGACATGGCTCGAATGCAACTTGAAATAGCGAACCGAGATGCCGAGGCCCGTAGAGAGCGTGAGCAAAGGATGAGATTGGAGGCTCAAATCAACACTCAACCCCGGAATGCTAGACAATACATGCATCCGGAGTTGAAGGTGCCCGAACCGGCTATCGTCTTGCCGGAGGTGTCAAAGAATTTTGAGATCAAAACTCAATTTATCTCACTCATCAAGAGAGAGCAATTCCAAGGGTGAGTGCCCGATCGAGCATGTGAAGCAATTCAAAGATCTATGCGAGACCATCTCGACGGACGATGAGACACTTGAGTACGTGCTACTCAAAGCCTTCAAGTGGTCGTTGGGAGGCAAAGCTTTGCATTGGTTGGAGAGCCAAGCACCTCGTTCCATCACATCATGGAGGGCTCTCAATGAAGCATTCTTGATGAAGTTCTTTCCCCCCACCAAGACAACGGAGCTTAGAAGAAAGATAGCAAGCTTTCTACAAGGAGCCCACGAGCCACTCTTCGAGGCTTGGGATCGGTTCAAGGAAATGTTGAGGGCATGTCCAACGCATGGGCAACAACCTTATGTCCTTCAAGACATTTTCTTCCAAGGAATCAACCCCGCCACCAAGGATAAATTGAACCTTCACACCGATTGTGGGTTCATTGACTTGCCTCCGGAGCAAGCGTGGGAGTTGCTAGACAAGCTCTCCGATTATGAGGCCATGTATGGAGTCAATCAAGTGAACAAGGAAGTGAGAATCCATGGAGACGGTCCGAAGAGGCTCTATGATCCAAAAAGTGAAGAGGTGGATAAAGATGTGAAGATCCAATTCTTGGAGGATGAGTTGAACAAGATGAGGAGGAAGATGGGTCATCTCCAACAAAACACAAGTGCTTGTGAAGAGTGTGGTTCTTTGAAGCATGGAGCCCAAGATTGCCCAAATGAGCGCCAAGTCCGATTGGCCGAGCAAATTGAGGCGGCTCATTATGTTCAA